>JALPQD010000012.1:11054636-11639636 GCA_023101885.1 Typhlomys cinereus
ATAAATAAGGTGGACACCTTCTGAAGAATTAACATGTGAGGGGTTGACTTTGACTTGTACATGCATGTACACACATTCACATATGAATACACACACACACACACACACACACACACACACACACACACACCCCACACCATACTGTGCTTGTCAAACAAAAGGGACAAGAGCAGTAAATAGCTGCCATTTTGCAGTCTCACATGAACAGCTAACTCTTTCAAATATTTAAGTTATATTGTGTGGAAATAATTTTTAAAACCATTTGCTCTTAGGGAACAACTTTTTTTTTCATACCTGTCCTTTTATGAGTCATTTTGAAGTTCCAGTGGCACTCAGAAGCCATAAGAACCTCGGATTACCTTAGAAAAGCATCAGTTAATGCTAAAAGTTTTGCCAAAAAAGAAGTGAGTTCACAGTTGGAAATTCCAGTCAGCATTTTCATTCACCAGGAGATACTGGCTATGAGAGTATTTTTAAAAACAGGTATTAAATTAGAGTGTTCCCCTGCTGATCTCTGGATGCAATAAAAAGCAAAAAGAAAATCACCAAGAAGAAAAGCATTATAATCCTGTATAAAATGTTCTCAAGATCAGAGAGGCCTTGTGGCAAATGTTAGCCCTTTATCCACACCCCTCCCCACACACACAGGTATTCCTGGTTTCATATTACTCGGAGAGAAACTCAATGATTCCTCAGGCTTTGACTCTGAGGGAGAGAGTCTGATGTCTGGGTAATATGAGAGAAGCTATGTCTTTTCAGGTGGATTTGTAGAGAAGTTTGGTCCAAATATGGAATTTATGCAGGAGAATCTATGCAGATGCTGTATAGCCAAGAAGTGAGCTGGACCACTTGCAAAACTATTGTCTCTCACCTTTCCAAGCCCAGCTGTGTGGATGGGGACTGTGATCCTGAGTGCTCTGCCAGATGCTTTCTGTTGCTCTGCATGAAGAAAAGACCACAGGCTGGAGGACTTACTCTTCCTATTTACTTCTTGCTTCACTTCCCTTCTCCACACTGTATACACTGTTCCTATAGCAACAGAAGATTCTAGTTTGAGGTTTTCCCAAGAGTCACAAAACCAATCTTTATCACGCCCTACACCCAGAAAGCCTCATCTGCTAGCCACTGATCCTTCCTCAGAAGTCTCTTTTCTGAACTCAGAGGCAGTAACTCTGACTCTTGCTGGCCCTTCTTCAAAGGTATGGACTTCATATGGCTGGGATCTAGCATCAACCCATTTTCCTGTAATCCGTGCTTCTTTTCTGTGTCTCCATATCAGAATTGTCACTGTTATTACAGCTGTGAAACTCTGGTGTTCTACTTTTGACAGCCTGCATATTTAATATGTAGCTGTTCATTTTTCATACTTGGTTGTTTTTGTGAGGAGAACCAGTTTGGTTTCTATCTTGTGACTGCACCATGATCAAAAAGATGGACATTCAGAGAGGAAGGCAGAAAGGTACAGTTCTATAACTGTGTAGTCCATGTCTATGACTAGAGATAATTAGCTCGGGTATATGACCATCATATGGGGGTGGGGTTCCCTGCATTGCTCCCCACTTGCTGCTATCTCAAAAGGCCAGCTTATTTCTCCATAATGGGAAAGCAGCTTAGTCCTTTTGACATTTGGACACAGTCACATAACCTCAGAAAGGAGAACAATCTTTTAACAATCCTGGTGTAAGACCTGTCTTTTGAGACAATGAAATCTATCTAATACAAACTTCTTTCCAATGGTTTAGTCTGTGAAAACTTTTCAGATAGAACAGTACACCTCTTCTTGAAGAGCTGTGAACTTGATGCCTGGCACAGATACTAGAATAAAGTGTATCTGGACATACGAAGGGCCATCCTTTGTAACCCTGGGGCATCAATAGACCACCCAGAGTATACTGGTTTCTCTAGACCCCTTAAGTTTCAATTCTTCCCTCAGTTCAAGATACAAATGAGCTGTATTAGCTCATGTTCTTATTGCTGTAAAAAATGCTTGAAAAAGTCAACTCAAGGAGGGATTGGTTTATTTTGGCCTACAGTTCAGGGAATCTAGTCTTTCAGGACAGGGAAGGTATAGCAGCAGGAACAGGAGGCAGCTAATCACAGGGCATCCACAGTCAAGCAGCAGAAAACTGTGAATGTCTGTGCTCAGCCAGCTTTCTCCTTTTTATTCATGTGGGGCCTTGGCTAATGGGATGGTACTGCTCACATGTAGGGTGAGTCTTTCTGCCTCAACTAATGTAATCTAGATAATTCCCCACAGATTTGGGCAGAAATTTGTCCCTAAACTGATGATCAATATAAATCATCATCATACAGATCTTTCTTTTCATACTAACCCTCCTTGCCTGCTTAGAGAAAAACTATATTTAATGTCTTGAGTATAAACAATAACATGAGACAAATCAATCCCACACTGGGTTTATGCACATTTGTTCCATTTAAGTAACAAATCTTACAAGCAAAGTTTGTTAGAACTCATAACTAATTGGACATGGTAGTAGTACTCATTCACAATCTTGGCACTTGGGAGGCTAAGCCAGGAAGATCAAGAGTTCTAACTCAGCTTAGGCTATACAGCAAGACTCTGTCACACAAAGAAAAAGAAACCCAATACAAAACATCAGCAAAAAAAAAAAAAAAAAAAAACCCGTCTATCACCTTTATATTCGCCAATGGAAAAGTTGGTACTCCTTTCAAGTCAATACTCAAGTCAACAGTAACTCTCTCAAGAACACTAAGTGGACTCTTGATTGATTTATGCCTAATTTATGTGTTTTTTTTTCCTCCTGAAAATAAAATTGAATAGTGTTTCTCCTGAGTCAAAGTGTGCCTGAGGCCTTTAAGTCACTTTTTTTGGAAGTTACAAGGAGAAAGAAAGTGTTATCCTCAAGGCTGGCTGCACTTTCAAGCCACTTAGCTTAGCATAAAGGTAGACAAAGGCAGACCACTTTGTAATTTAGTTCAGCGATCATAGTGGGCATTGTCTGGGCATAGTGGGATATATGGCACCATCCTAAAATTCATGTTCATTGGAATTTTATTTGTAAGTTGGGTCTTTACAGGTGTGATTAGTTATGAAGAGTTTGCACTGGCAAGAATAGGCCCTCATAGGGACAGGTACCTGTTGCCTTCCTACTCATTTTTGGTGCTGGAAACTAAACTCAGGGACTTCTGCTAAATAAGTGAGTATTCTGCCACCGAGTGAACATCCTTAAAAGAAGAAAGAGAAGTTTACAACAATGGACACAAAGATTGGAGAGATACTTTCACTAGAAGAACAACAGGATTACCAGCAACTACTAGAAGCTGGAAAAAGCCAAGAGAGGGTCCTTCTCTTGAACCTGAAGGGGTATGGCTCTGCTGATACTGGATTTTAAGTCTTTAGAATTATGAGAAAATACATTTTTGTTGTTTTTTTCAAGTAATATATTTGTTATTCAGTTATTTTTTTCAGATCTGTCACAGCATCAGAAACTTTTTTTTTAAACATTTCTGATGTTTTAAGCACTCAGTTTATGACAATTTGTTGCAATACACTAACACATTAGACAAATGCAGGCTTCACCTCATCTATATGCCTCATCACTTCATTCTTGTCCTGTCTGTCAACACAGGTCATGATTGTTTCAATGTTGGAAGCTGAACTAAAAGTTAAATTTTAGATCAAGAGACATTCAGTTTTATCCCCTTCCCCAACTGCAACTCTCTATCTTCTACCTTAAGTAACAATTATTTCCTTTTTTTTTTGTTTTTAGTTATATCCTATTGTGTTTTTTTCAAAACAATATATAGCTTATTTTTTTGAAATTTTCATATAAATGGAATCATGCCTTAGGCATCCTAAACATTGCTTTATTTTTCTACCCAGCAGTAACTTTGCAGACTCATCCCTAATGCCGCTTTCATTGTAGGATTTTTTTTCTGGCAATTTCACGTATATTGATGCAATTGTTGCAATTACTCTTTTCTGCTACTGTGAGACAACACTCAAATTTAAGCAACTAAAGGGGAGAAAGGGAGATTTATTTGGCTTACAGTTCAAAAGGGGAAATATAACTCCTTATGGCAGAAAAGGCATGGTTTGTGGCAGAAGCTAGAGGCAGTTCAGGTCATATCCATCATCATGGAGGCTGGGTCAGTAAGCAACAGACTGCAAGAACAGATTACTAATGAAAACAGTCTATCCAACCTGAAGGTCTCCCTGTGATTTGTCTTCTCCAGCAAGGCTCCTAAAGTTGTCAAAAGCTTTCCAAACTTTAGCATCAGCTCAGGATGCAAACATATAAGCCTGTGGGGGACAACTCACATTCAAATCATGACAGCAGTCTTCTTTCAACAGACAGTAAATTTATTTGTGCATTTTTGCTGCTACAAGTCATAAAAACATTATACTGTTTGCTTGGTTCTCATCAGTGTTTTTCTAAAGGGAACATGACAAGTATGCTACCATAAAAGTACTGTATAATTACATATGAAATTTTAAACATTTTTGCTCAAAAGGAGAATGAACTCTTCTGATTTAAAGACAAATCATTTTCCAAAATAGTTTGTACCACATTATACTCCATAATGAGGCATGAACATTCACACTTCCTTGAATCCCTGTCAACACCTGGCATTGTCAGACTTTTAAATTTCAGTTTTACATTTGCATTTTCCTGATCACTGGTGAACTTTGGGATGTTTTCCATGTGCATGAGTCATTTGTTTTCACTCCTTGCCTTAATCAGCCTGGGATCCTACAAGTTCTCATAGACTGAGTGGCTTATAAACAATAGAAAGTATTTTCTTATAGTCCTGGAATGTGGAAATGAAGGTTCCAACATGGTCATGTTCTGGCAAGGACCTTTCACCAGACTTTCAACTGCCAATGCCTCTTTGTGTTCTTAAGTGGCAAAGGGAAAGCAAAAGCTTCCACTCGGTTCCCTTTTAAAAGGCACTAATATCAACCATGAAAACTCCCTCCTTATAACATAACCTCCTTCTGGCCCTGCTTTCTAATACCATCACATTGACGGCTAGAACATCCTCATATGTTTTCCAGGGAAATACACTCACTGCATAGGACCCTCTCTCTTTGAAACATCTGTCTTTATTAACTAATTTTCCTCTAGGGTATTTAAACTCTTCTTGTGGGTTTGTGAGAGATGTTTACAAATCTTTGGTTCAAATCCTTCACCTTGTAGATGCAAGGCAAGCATCTTCTTTGATTTGTGCCCTGCATTTTCATTTACTGGATTCTTTCATTGAACACAAGTTCCTAGTTTTCATGCCGCTGAAGCAACTTACCTGTTCCTTCTGATTTTCCTGCTTGTTTGTTTAAATAATTCTAGTTCTATAGAAGACACTTTGGTGCTCCAAGATTCATCACTTCAACACTGATTTTGGCATTATTTGTGTTAAAAAGTTCTAAATAAAGGTGGATTCGCTTCAGCAATTTTTATTAAAAACTTTCTAAAGTTGGTCTGACCTTGTGCTCCAGTGATAAGCCCACCTCAGTCAAAATATGTCTATATATATTTGTGTTCACATTTTTCATGCCTAGATTCAGTGTGCTAATATTCAGTGTAGGGCTGTGCATCTCCAGTCATGTTTTAGATTTTTGTTGTGCTCACTTCTTTGTCTGGCTTTTTTCTTGAACCAAGGTTATGTCTTTCTTTGGTTCTGATTTTTGTAGAAGTAGAATCATTTGTTCCTTAAATATGGAGGTCAACACAACTGCAAACCTATTTAAGCCTGATACTTTTTTCCTAAAAATTGCTAAATTAGTTAGTGAGCCTCAGTAGTTAAATGGCATATCACTCTGATTTTTCCATTTCATCTCATTCATTCTGTCTAAGTGTATAGGCATAATTATAATCTCCCTTTAATCCTTTCAGTGTAGACAGCATTAATGGTGAGCAGTCCATGTTTCACTCCTAATATAAGTTCTTTCTCTTCCTTCACTTATTTCTCTCCCTACCTTCCTCTCCTTTCCATTTTATTTTCTGATTGGTCTTGTGAGAGAATTTCATGAGTTTGTTTAAGGAAACCTACTTCTGGTATATACTAGACTGTCTTAACTTCATCTTTTCCTTCAGTTTTATGAATTTTATTCTTTAGTACTTCTACCTTAATTTCATTGCTCTTCAACTTTTTAAATTGGAGTCTTTGCTAAGAAATATGCCTTGTAAGTATTTTATTGCAGCTTATGTAAGGATCTTCTGATTTACATTTTTTTCCTGACACCTGTTATTCATCAGTCAAGACTTACATTATCTCATTCAAATCTTATTAGTTGTTGGGGAAACATGGAATAAAACTTGACAATGTGAGAATGGACACTTGAAATATTGCGGATGACCAGTTGAAAATGAGAGATTTGAGATTATGGCTTTTAGATGGTTGCAAGTATAAAATTGTCTTGTCTTCCTGGGAAATTGGCATCTCTCCCTATATACCATGACAATTTGGATTTAAATTCTTCTTTTCTAATAGCAAAACCTAACTCTCTTTGGATTAAGATTTTACTAGTACATCCATTATTCTTTCCAACTTTCAGTGCTTGAGAGTGGACCCATGGCCTTTCACCTATGAGCAAAATTCCCTGATCACTGAGTTACATTGGCTTTTTAAGACAGGGTCAAACTCAGGTTTCATGATTTGGGATGTATTACTTATACATTAAGTAGTAAGATCAAAATATAACATAAACGGAGCATATATTTCTATAAAGATCACTTACATTGCAATCATATGACCAATTTCTATCATTTCATTTGTTTCTTCCCTATTTCATTTTTCTTTTAACTGTCTCTCCTTGATACAATGACACTTTGAGGTCCATAGTCAGTTTTTGTACTTTATTTATGTCAGCCCATATATCTAACCTAACAAGACTTCATACTAATGTTATTTTTTGTTGACATATGGAATATAATTGCATATAAGATTGATGGTTTCATAAAGACATTTTCATTGAAGTGTATCCGTATTTTGGGCATATTTATTCTCTGTACTGTGTCATCTTTCTCCTTCTGCTTGCCTACTGCTAGGACTCTTCCATTTCCTAGATGTTTTGCTTCTACTTTCATGTCGGATATGTACATATACATACATGTAAGATCTAGGATCCACATATGAAAGAAAATATGCAATATTTGTCTTTCTGAATCTGCCTTATTTCACTCCAGTTGGATCCCATTTTCCTGAAAATGATACCATGCCATTCTTCTTTGCAGCAGAATAAAATGAGTACATCTACCTTCATCCTCTTCTCAAAATAAAATGATCCCCAAATGTCTTAAAATCAATTTTGCCTTCTGTGTACATCTTTAGATGTGTAATTTTGCCTTCCTGTGTTTTTCTCATTCTTAAGAATTCCCTTTGATGAATAAAAGACTTTAATTTTGAGAAATATAATTGACCTATTTTTTGTTCTGTTTTTGATGATATATTTAAAAAGCTATCACCAAACCCAACAGCTTCAACTTTTTCCTGTTTACTTTAAGGAGTTTTTAAAAATAGTTTTAGCTCTTATATTTAAAGTATTGATTAACTTTTGGATTAATATTAGTGTATGGTATGAGGGAGGTGTTTAATTCCATTCTTTTGAATGTGGTTCTATAATTATCCCTGAAGCATTGTTGAGAGCATTCTTTTCTCCATTTAATAGACTTTTGGTACTCTTGCCAAAACTTTACTTGGCTACATATACATTTTGGATTTCCATTTGTCTAGATGTCTAGTTTCATTCCCGGACCACACCACTGTGATTGCTGTGGCTTTATATTAAGATTTGAAAGCAAGAAATTTGACTCTTCCCAAATTTCTTCTTTTTAAAGACTTCATTTTGGATAATAGAGGCTCATTGCAGTTCCTTATGAACATGACTTAACTTTTCCATATTTTTCAAAAGGATTGTTGAATTTTGACAGGTGTTTGCTTTAAATCTGTAGGTAATTTTGGATAGCAATGATAATTTTAACAATATTAAATCTTCATGACAGCAGAATGCTTTTTCTTTCACTAAGATTAGACTGGGCACTTTATTATTTTTTTTTAAAAGTTGAAAAAGAAGACACATAGAAAAGAAGGAAAAAGAAAAACAGTTATGAACTTCTGATTATCCTGGTAAATTAGAAGCCCCATCAGTGTAACAATAAACTCTAGTCTCTATTCCTACAAGAGGTGATAACTGAAAATAAATTTATAAGCCAGGTGAAGTCTTCATAATGAAGCAGGGAGGTGCAACTGAGGTCAAGTTTAGTGGAAACTTCCAGAGAAGTGATTCCCATATGCATAGGCTCTAAAAGAACACCTAATAGGGGAAGAATGATCTATGGAGACTGGTCAAGGGCAAGACACACCATGGATAGGGAGGTGAAAGACTAGCATAGATTGTGGATCTGGGAGGCTAACGTGTGACACATGTGCCTTGAGTAGAGATTCTCTTGAGTAGCTCCAGCTGAGGTCAATGGGAACCTCTATAAAAGGTTACCTAGCTGGAGATGGATGGGCTGCTGAAGCACAAACAGGGCTGGTTACCCTGGGTGTGAAAAGATACTGAACAGTGCAAGCTGTGGACATGGAAGCTGAAGTATGGTACACAAGCTTAAAACTGAAGTTCTGGGGCACTTAGAAGTGCACTGCTGAGTTTAGCACAATTGTGCCACAAACTCAATTGCAAAGGTAATTTAAAAAAAACACTTCCGGGAAACTACATTTCCATAAATCAGCTTTCATAGGTTTGAAATGGAGTCACAAACTACATCTCCTTGCCAGTGAAATATGCTACATGAAACATCACAGGAAGAGAAGGAATTCAGAGCCCATCCCACCAAGGAGGAAATGTAGACTGATGCTCATTCTTTTTAATCTATTGCATTTCTATTCCCTTTCTCTCTCCCTCCTCTTAAAAAATTTCATAAGTATCCTTTCATCATCTTGACTTAACTTTTTATCACTCAATTAACTTTAGTGATTGTTCTATAGCATGTTCTAGCATGCATTCTCTACTGTTCTTCCTATGTAGAAATTATGAACTTTCCCTCACATTCTTTTCTCCCTCACTCTCCACTCTCTTCTTCCTATACTCACCTTTTTTACTTTTTAAAAATAATTTTTATAGATTTCATTAATTAGCAATTAATTAATTTAAATTTATTTAAATATAATTTATTTTGTAATCCATAAATATTAAATATTTATAATATCAAATAGATATATATTAAATGTTTAAATTTCAATTTAAAAATGAATATGACAATTACATTAATTAAACTCTTTGGTTTCACAATTATCCCCTTCCATGTACTTTTCCCTCCTCATATTTCTCTGTGGATTTACTATTAATCCTCAATCCTTACTCACCATTTATCTTTCTGTTCATAATAATAGTAACATACCTGAGTACACACTAAACTATTCTTGTTCCTTTATCCCATGTTTCAGTTAGTCTTCTGTTGTGATAAACTATTCTAACCTGAGCAGCTTAAGAGTGAAAGGATTTGCTGTTGGTTTATTATTCAAGAGGGGATAGACTTCATCATGTCTGGGAACATACAGTGGCAGGCAAAGAAAAACATAATATATCAAATCATTTAGAACACATTGAAAGCAATCCAAAAACATTTATAGCTTTTAGCGCATACATTAAAAATATTAGAGGTAGGCTAGTAAGATGGCTCAGTGGGTAAAAGCACCTACTCAAAAAAACCTGGTGACCTGAATTCACTCCCCAGAAACCCACATGATGGAAGGAAAAAACTGACTTCTGCAAGTTGGCCTCTAACCTCCAGATGTGAACCATAGCATTCTCTCTCTTTCTCTCTCTCTCTTTCTCCCCTCTCCTCTCTATCTCTCCTGTTTATCTAGTTAATATAATATTTAAAAATGAATAAAAACCTAAAGAGGTTTCACATATTGGCTTAACAATACACCTTGGGACCTTGGAAAAACCCAACCCTAAAATTAGTACACAGAAATAAATGATAAAGGTCAGGCCAGAAACTAATGAAAGGAAGACCCCCCCCCCATACACACAAAAAAATTACAAAGAATCATTGAAACAGAATTGTTTCTCTGATAGACAAATAAGACCAATGAATCCAACCTGACTAAAGGAAAGAGAGAGGAGTAAAACTAGTGATGGAAGGGAGGCATTATACAAAACAATGAAGTTCATAAAAATCAGCAAGACATCTTTTTAAAAAGTATATTTCAATAAATTACTTTTTAAGTGGATAAGAAGGTAAGTGAGGAAGGAGGCCAAAGGAGCCCTGGCTATCCACATCGTGTTATCAACATCCTTGAGTCATGAGCTTAGCTAGGACACTCAGTTCAACATTTAAAAAAATGACTGATCCATGTACTTATAAACCAAAGCACCCCTCCCCAGTGAAAATCAGCATCTGTCTTTGCCCATCCAACTAAATTCTCAGTCTGTTTGGATTTGGCTAATTGACTTGATTTTTTTTTTTGTAAACTCTCAGCAATTTGATGTATAATTCCAGTACAATTCAGTTGCTAAGTGCATAGCTAGCCAAAGATGCCGGTGTGTCAAAGAAGGGATACTGGGGAGCTGCTGGGAGTGCCTACAGAGCCCTGATGAATGAAGACCTGGCAGAGTGCATCACATTAACATCTGGGGGATGGAAAACTGATCAGATGGATAACGGGCAGCACACCTCAGTAAAGAATGACCTTGGTCGTGGGAGGAAAAGTGGCTTCAGAAAACTAATGAGTTATAAAAAAAGCTATCTTTGCTTATTTATAAATGGATATAAAACATTTCATGAATATAATTGATAATAATAGCTAATATGTATTATATTTATCATGTGTAAGACACTGTTTTTAAGTGTTTTTCATGCATTAATCTAACTTTGTCCACAACTCTATGGAGTAGATGCTATTTATTCTTATTTTATGAATGCATGAGTGAGCTATGTGGAAGAAAAGCTAAGCCACTCTTCCCAAATCACATAACTAGTAAACAATGAAAATGGAAAACGAAGAGCATTGCAGCAAAATTCTAGTGAAAAATTTACACCTCAATGATCAACATGTTCATTGTTTTAAGAATTGCACATTATTGGGGGGAGGAGGAGGGAGGGAGGGAACTGGTCTACCTATTAAGTTTGTATGAGCAGAAATAATAAAAAATGTATTAAAAAGAATTGCACATATTATAATGGAAATATTTATCAAAGTCTACCACTTTTATATGATTTGTGTGTAGGGGGTCATGTGTGTGTGTGTGATGTGTGCATACACATGCATGTGTGTAAAAGTGTGTATAGAAAATAGAGGTCAATGTAGGGTGTCTTCTTTATCGTTCTTCTTATTTTTATAGACAGGATCTCTCACTGAAGCTCATACATTCAGGTAGCCTTGCTGACCAGGGAGCTCCAGATATTTTCCTGTTTTCTGTCTTCATCTCCCCAGGACTGGGATTACAGGTACGCTCCAGCAGGCCTGCATTTTTTTTTATGTGGGTGTAGAGGATCTGAACTGAGGTCCTTATGTTTTCATGGCAGGTACTTTAACAAATAGAACCACCTCCCTCTTTCCTATCCCATTCATTAATGTGCAGGTTTTTTTTTCCAAATGTTTCATGTGTCTCATTTAATCTTAGCAATCCCTTGACGATATACTAGTATTATCTCAGTATACAGAAATGAAAATCAAGGCCTCAGAAAAAGTTCACAGATTCATTCTGAGTTATCCAGCATGGTGTGTGGGATCTGTGATTAGTATGAAGCAGGTGGGGTCTACACTGCTCTGCCATCACACTCTCTATTACTTCTCATAGAACAGTGCACATTACATATGTGTATATATATGCATATACACACATAGATATAGAACAGATATAGAACTAGAAGCAGATGGATGGTAGGCAAGCATGGTTTCATATTATATCTTCAGGGAACGACTCAAGGGAATCTTCTTGTTCACTACTCGGTAAACATTAGTTCCCACTTGAGGAAGAATCAGTTGATTCTTAGAGAGTGAGGAATTGCTCAACTAGGGTATCGACAGGCATACAGGTCACAGCAGCCATGCTGTAGCTCTGTCCCACAGTGATGATCATATCAGGAGGTTCACCCCAACCCCCTGACCTGTAGTTAATCACATATTGGAAGACTGTTATGAGAATGTACCTTGGCTTATCTTGTTTGGAAGGACTTCTGTAACTGTTGTGAATGAAGTTTTTGTGAATCCTGATTTAAGGAACATTTTTGTTTGGTGAAATACATGCATTTTTGGTAGGCTCTTCTATTGAAATATGCTCATGTGCCATAAACTTCACTTTAGTTAAAAGTACAATTCAGTGATTTCTAACATGCTCACGAATGTGACAATGCGTTCACTACCTAATTCTAAAACATGTTATTATCTCCACAGAAATCTCATACATAGCACCACCTCTTCTCCCCTAAGCCTAGTAACTGAAGATCTCTGTGTCTGTGTGTATTTCCTGGATATTTCATGTAAACTGAGCCATTCGAGATGTAGACATTTCTGTCTGGCTCTGCTCACTCAGCATAATGCTTTTAAGACTTCTCTATATTGTAGTATTTAAAAATACTTCACTCCTTTCTACAGCTGTTTATATTCCATTGTAAGGAATGAATATACCACATTTAAAATATTTTATTTATGAGAGAGAGAGAGAGAGAGAGAGAGAGACTCATGTAACACATGGACTTCCAAGGATGAACTCAGGTCGCCAGGTCTGCAAGCAGGTACCTTATCCATTGAGCTATCTCACCAGCCCAAAGGATCACATTTTGTTTATCCATTTAAAACTCATGTGTAATTGGGTTATTTTTACTTTTCTGGTGATTACGTGTAGTGCATTTAAGTGCATTCACATATATTATCTTATATGTAACATAGGATGAAAATTCCTAGTACTGTGATTCCCTTGTTTTATATATTGAGGAACTGTCTAGCTGTTCTCCATGTAACACTGTTGCCAATGACTTGGGAGGATTCAAATGTCCCCTACATCCTCATCAACACTTACTGTTGTCTGTGCTATGTTTATAATTATCTCAGTGGTTGTGGAGTCCTATTGTCTTTGTAGGTTTAATTTGTATTTTTCTAAAAGCTGATGGTATTTAAACATTAACTTTTCTCGCTCTCTTTTTTTTTGCCTATTTTCCATTGAAATATTTTCTTTGAAGAAGTGTTTCCCACAAAAACGCTTTGATCCAATCAACTTAAGGAAGAAAGAGTTTTTATTTGGGACTATAGCTGGGGTGGGGTATAGAATCCATCCTGTTGGGGAAGGCATAGTGACAGGCATGGTGGCAGAAGCAGTAGACTGGCTCAAATTGCAGCAACCATCAGGAGGTGGAAAGAGAGTAAACAGGAAGTGGAACCAGGTTATTAAACCCAAGGTCCTCCCCAAGAACATACTTTAATAACGCTCCAATACTGCTCCATGTCCTAAAAAGTTCCATAGCTTTCCCACGTGGCAGCAGCGGCTGGGGAGCAATTATTCAAACACATGAGCCTGTGAGGGACAATTCACATCCAAACCATTAAAATAAATGTTAATTTAAAAATTTGCTCATTAGAATAGTTATCAGGTTTTAGGATTTAACTATAAGAATTCTTTATTATGAATGCTAGTCTCTGATTAGTTATATGACTTGCAAGGATTTCTTCTATTTTATAAAGGTAGTGTTGTTGACAGTGTCCTTTGAAGTACAGTGATTTTTCACTTTGATGAAATGTAGTTTTCCAATTGTTGTTTTCTAACCATTGGTCAGAAAGATTAACACTTTTTTCTTTAAGTTTTTTATTTTAGCTCTTATATTTAGGTCTTTGATTCAGTTTGAATTAATGATTGTATCTGAAGTAATTTTGCTTCCAAATTAATTCTCTTTTATTAGTCATCCTAATAACACTAATTTCTGTTCTTTCTTTACTGAATATTTGGGTACCTTTATCAAAAT
This sequence comes from Typhlomys cinereus, assembly GCA_023101885.1. Classification (NCBI taxonomy): domain Eukaryota; kingdom Metazoa; phylum Chordata; class Mammalia; order Rodentia; family Platacanthomyidae; genus Typhlomys; species Typhlomys cinereus. The sequence goes on from JALPQD010000012.1 coordinate 11,068,586, forward strand.
TTAACTCATTTTAAATGCATGAATTTTTTCTAGACTTTCAATTATTGATCACTGATCTATGTGTTTACAATTTAATCAACATTATTCAATATCGATTGCTATTATCCTTCAGTATGTTTTGAAATTGGGAAGTGTGAGTTCTCCAACTTTGTTCTTTTTCAAGTTGATTTTGGCTATGTCAGTCCTTCCCATAATCATGCAATTTATAAATGATAGACCTTAGTATCATCATACAGTTTAGAGTTAAGAAGAACTGAGCAGAAGTCACAGTGAATTCTCATCTATCTCCCCCATGCTTCCTCCCGTTTTCAAAATATTACACCATAACAATACATTTGATGAATCTGATTTGACATATGTTTACCATACAGTTTAGAGTTTATTGTATTTGGGCTCACTCTCAATGTATGTCTCATAGCTCTTGACAAATGTATAATGGCATGCATCTACTACAACTGTGTCAAACAAAATAGATTCTCTGCTTTCAAATTCCTCTGTGCTCCACCTATTCAGTTATCGACAACTTCTAAATTTTTTACTGTCTTTATAGGCTTTCCCTTTCCAAAATATATATATTTGGAATGACATAAATTGCTGCTTTTTCAGATTGTCTTCTTTCTTTGGGCATGCATATTTAAGGTTTCTCCATGTCGTCTCAAGGCTTAGTCACTTATTTACATTATATGCTAAGTAATATTCTGCTTGTGCCTCAGTTTATTTTCATTAGTACTGAGTCTTCAATGGATTCCAAGTTTTGACAACTTTGAATGAAGCAACCCTAAAACTTTCAGATGCATGTTCTATGTGGGCATCTGTGTTCAACTCACGTGGGCAAATACTAAGGAGCATGCTTTGGTCTGAAACATTTCCCGTATGCTCATGCGTTTGAGCACCTGGTTCCAATTTAGTGCTTCCATTTGGGAAGATCTGGAATTCTTGGAACATGGGATATAATTGGAGATGTAAGCAATTAGGATGGGCATTTGGAGGTTACGATCAACCACTTTCAGTTCAGCAATGCCATGCGAAAACAGCAGCTGCACGTTCCTACTGCCATGGAGCCTCTGATATGTTTCCTCACCATGCTGGCTTAAGTCTTTCAAACTCTGAGCCAAAATAACTTGGATCCCCACAATTCATTTCTTTCACGTGTTTTGGTCAGTGACAAGAAATATAGTTGCTTCTTATTAATAATGGAGTGCAATTAGATTCTATAGTCAGAATATATTTAGTTTTGTCTAAAGCTGCTAAAGTCTTTCTAATGGGTGTATAATCTTGTATTCACACCATCAGTAAGGAAGAATGCCGATTGATTCACATTTTCATCAGTGTTTGAAGTTGTACTTTGGAATTGGGGATTTTAGCCACAAGATACTACTACATGAGATACTACTACATACATTTGTAATTTTGTAATGACATATGATGGTTAACTCAATTTGACATGCATATTTCCTATCTGTATATGTTTTGTAAAGTGTCTGTTCAGGTTTGCTGTTCATTTTAAAATTCGAGTTGTTTGTAAATTTTATACTCCTCTTCCTTTTCTTCTTCTGACAAAGACTTATTAGGTAACCTCAGCTGTCCTCAAACTCATAACATTCCTTCTTCAGTCTCTTAGTGCTGAGACTAAAGCATGCACTACTGTACCTGACTAGACAGCACTCCATTTGGGGTTTATTGTCCCATTTTCTTGACAGTTTGTTTTTTTCTTTTTGAGATTAAAAATAATCTTAGTGTTGCATACACACGTATGTGAACTTATGATATTTTCACCCCTAAAACCAATCCCATACCCCCTCTAGACTCTCTCCTATTTTCAAGACTTTTCAGTTGTGTGGTTCACTGTGTTTCATCTAGTTTGTCTTTGATGTCCATGTCTTGTAAAAAGCAGAAATCTTTCATTTGAATGGAGTTCAACTTATCAAGTATCTTTTTTCGGTGAATTGTACCTTTGTCATTCCACATAAACAACCATCAATATTCCAAAGTTCATCCAAGAGTAGGGAATCTTTAAAAGGTGGTTTGGAGGCCTGGGGAGTGACTTGGTGGTAGAGGACTTTCCTAGCATTCAAGGAGTCACTGGCTTAATCCCCAGTGTTGCCAGGAAAAAAAATAAGGTGATTTGGCTATGAAGACTTGGCCCTCATGACTAGATTAAGGCTTTTATCATAGGAGTGGGTTCCTGATTAAAATCATGTTTCATGTGTTCTCATTTCCTCTCAGTTATGTTCTGCTGTTGTAGAGTGCTATTCACCAAATGTAATAGCCATCACTTTTATCAGAACAGCTGTGACTACTTGCAAGAGACCTTCAAGATGATGGTGGCTGACATTTCCTTATTAGGAGAGGATGACAGAGGGTTTTTGGACTCTCGCTTGAGATTCCAACAGCTCCCTCTTTAATCTCCCTGCCTATTCCCTAATTACACAGGGCCTCAGTGTCTTGGGAGGTGCTAAAGTACATAGGGGGACTCTATTATTCAGCAATGGGGAGATCATCATTCATACTGAGGTAAGACTTTCTGGTGGAGCAGCTGTACTGACTCCACCCATTCTCCTGTACACGATCCTTGTTCATGCTCTGTAAGTACAATAGACTCATCGGTTCCTCAAGATGGACTTCAACAGAATTGTACTTGGTGATGTGTGAGGTAATAGGAGTTTGCCTTTACGTCTCCTAGGAAAGAGTTCCTTCAGCTTCTGCTAAGGTTGACCCAACACAAAGATCCTCAGCATATGGCTGCGACATGCTTTCAGACATCTCAGCCTCCAGAACCATGAATGAAACAAATTATTGCTTATATTTATGGTTCACAAATTGTTGCTCATACACACAGGCAGAAAGTGGACGAATATGGAATCACCAAATTTGAGTTCTGTTGCTGGCCTTTCTCCACTGACCTGCTTTTATTTTTTTGTCAAAGACCAATTGGTATTTGTGTGGATTTATTTATGTTTTCCATTCCATTTCTTTAAGTTATTTATTCTTTTGCCAATACTTTAATGTCTCGATTCTTACAGGAGTATTTACTTCTTAAAGTCAGATATTATTAGTTCCTTGATTTGTTGTCCTTTAATGTTTTCTTCGTTAGTCTGGATTTTTAGATCTTTCAAAAAAGTTAAAAATCAGACCAGGAGCAGGAATCAACAGCTGTGAATTTGTGATCTCAAAGACTGTGTTACGCCCAGAATATGACATTTCATGGCCTCCACCAGGTTCCAATGGATAGATTCAAGCCAGTGGTCTCACATATGGTCCAGGTTAAACCAAGTAGCTCGTTATACAAAACCAGAAAGCATAACTCTGGGAAGGGAGCATAACAGGTAGAGAGGATGTAGGTTGATAGGGGGAGAGAAAGAGAGAAGAGAAAGAGAAAGAGAAAGAGAATTGGGTAGGGTAAGAACTAATCAGAATACATTATAAATTCTTTAAATAAAAATACACCAAAATGTAGAGAAATGGTAATTACTAAAGAGAAAAATGCTGATAATTGTATTTGAGGATTTATTGATATCGTACACTAGAGGGACTGCTATTGGCAAAGACTGCTGTTGTAATATCCTGCCAATGTTACAAAGTTTATATCTATAGAATAACTTTTCTTGGATTTAAATAGGGCTTGATTTGAAAAGTTAGATTCATGCAGAGAGAACTGACATCTTGACCATATTGAGTCTTCTATCAGATGTGTATACATAAAAAAAGTAATACACCCTGAGTTCTGCATTCCTACAATACCTTATCCTTAGAAATTTCCCATGTATTAATGTCTGATATATCTGAAATGAATGTATTTACTCCAGATTTCTTTTTTTTAATTTTTTATTATTTATTCAATTGTGCCTGTGTGCATATGTATGTGTGCGTGCAGAACCACGGACGAATTCGGGAACCACCATGGACCACCTCCACCTCCTTCTGTCCCGGGATTCACAGGCTCCGCCCTACCAGGACCAGAAGCGCAGGCCGCCCCCGCTTCCGCCTGGCGTCTTACGTGGAGTCTGGGATCTGAACTCAGGATCCTTCTGCCTGCAAGGCAGAGGCTTAACCCCTAAGCCATCTCTCCAGCCCCTCCAGATTTCTTTAAATTGGTGTTCACATGATGTTTGTTTCTCTATCCATTTACTTCTCTTTCTTTTGTTCTAATTTATAATATGTGTTTTGTATTTAAAATGAGTTTCCTGTATATGACTATGGAAATGGGTCATTTTTTACTTTGTTCTTTTAGTCTTTTTGTTGATATATTGACATTTGAAGTGATTACTGATATAGTTGAATGGACATCTGTCCTATTACAGTCATTATTGTTTTATGTTCATTACTTTATTATTTATTCTTCACTTTTACCATTGATTCCTACTTTTACCTTTCATTATTCTTTTGCTCTTTCTGGTTATAGTTGAGCAGTTATGTGATTTCACCTCCTCTCTTTTCTAAAATATCAGTTATACTTCATTTTTAGTGGTTGTTTGATGACTTGCAATATACATTTACAACTAAGGTCAAGTTCACTTTCAAATAACATTTAATAGCTTTGTGGGCAGTATAAGTTCCTTGTAATAAGAAAGTATTACTGATTCTTCATTCCTATCACTTTATCAACAATGTCATTGTTTTAATTGTATATAAGTATGTGTAATTATGTATAATCATATATTCTTATGTAAGCATATATATGCATATATATATAAATACTGTATAAATACATGCATGATGCTAATGAACTGTCAAATAATTGGAGAAGCACCCCAGGAGATTAGTAAAGCATGCATATAGTTGTATTGGTGAGGACATATCCAGAGAGTAGTAAATAAGAGAAGACGACTAAACCTAAATGTATATGTCATCACATACACATTAGGAGGGGGGCGTCAAGACAGGATTAAAGGGAAAGGATAAAGTCCACCAATACAGGCAGTCTGTCTGACTTCTTCCTGGCTACAATATATTGAAATCTCTGAACTGTGGACCAAGATAAATATTTTCTCCTTTGATTCTTTTCCCTCAGGCATTTGGTCATATTGATGACAACCTGAGTATTGTAGTATGTATTTTCGTGCATGTTGCCCTATTATTACTCCATTATAATGTCAAATCTCTGACACCAGTAGCTGCTTAACCTCTTACTATTCTGATTTTAGTTATTTGAATATTCTGTCTTTATTTTCAGACCAGGTCAGTTAAAGGTTAGTCTATTTTGTGTTTCATTGGTTTTTCTCTATTTTTCTATTTGACTCATTTAAACTACCTTCTTAATCCTTTTCTTTTGCTGCTTTCTGGTTTAGTTTGCTATTCTTCATGTGGGGTATTCAAGTAGCAGATGAAGTTATTTAATTTATTCATTTTGTATGTATATGCGCAATTTCTACTTAAATACTGCCTTGATCACTTCTCATAAGCTTTGGTATACTGAGCATACTATATTTAATATTTCCATGCTGTTTATTTTTTCACCTATATAGATCATTTGTCATGATGCTCATGGATTTATGAATTTCCCCCATTACCCTCTACTATTGACTTTTAATGTCATTATATTCTATCTGAAGAAATTCTTTTTTATTATAAATTTTTTAAATTTATTTCTTAAATGACTTAATACCCTCCAAGGATATTTAGAGTAGATTAGGTGCTCAGTTGAACATATGGTCTGGCATGTGAAATGCTTCATGTGTCTTGCAAAGAATAGTTTTCTGTCTTTGTTGGGTAGAGTGCTCTAAAGATTTCTCTGAGGTATAGTTGATTTGTAGTACCGAAGCCTTTTATTTCCTTACTAGTCTTTATCTTGCTGTTTTATTATAGAGATCTTTTTATTTCTCTATGCGATTATGGCAGTTTTGCTTCAGATAATTTGGAGATCTGTTAGATATATGTTTGTAATAAGTTCATTTTTTAATTGATCGATACTTTTGTCATTATAAAAGATTCCTTGTAGGTCTACAGAAGAATAGTTGTATAGAACTCACAAGGCTAAGTGTTCAAATTCCTGCACTGTAAAATAAGCAAACAAATAATTATAAATAAGTAAATATGTGCTAAATGCAACATCTTTTGTTGTCAGTAACACATTTTGTCCTAAAATTTATTTTATTTGGCATTACAGTCATTCAGCTTTAAAAAAAAAAAGTTACCTGCATACAAGATATTGCCCTACCCTTTTACCATCAGTTTATTTTTTATTTTGTTTTTCATATAGGTTCATTGTGTAGCCCAGACTAGTCTTAAAACTCTTGACTCTCCTGCTCAACCTGAAGAGGTCTAGGCATTAGAGTTGCACATCACCAAGCACCTCAATCTATATTCCTTTAATACAAAGCATATTATTGCATTGTGCTCATTGAAAATCTATTGTGCCTCCCTCCCGCGCTGCCTTTGTCTACCCGAACGCACCACCTGCTCTCCGCTCCGCCAGGCCCCCAGGTGAGTCCCCGCTCAGCCCCGCCCAGGTTGCCCCATGTCTGGTTTTGGCCTGGGCCACGCCCCAGGCCCCAGGCCCCTTTCTCCCTCCCGCCTGCCTGTCCGCCCAATTGGACAGGACATACTCGCTTTCCTCCATCCCTGGAGCTTGGGTGGGGCACTAAGCCAAGTCCCAGTCCAGGGTGAAGAATTTTGCCATCAACATCAGCCCCTCTGCCTCTCTGGCCCACCGGGGACCCACGCATGTGGTCTACAGAAGACACTCTGCTACTCAGAATTCAATAGAGTCCAAAGAAAACTCAAGCAAAGTTCTAAAGGTCAAAGGCCATACATCTGTAAACCTCTACAATCATCCTATCACATGGGAGAGATTCTTCACATCCAGCCCAAAGATAAGTAAACCTCCTTTTTTACACCTTACTGTTCCTTTCTAATATTAATCACTATAGATTAACTTTTCCATAAAGCCACCCCAAAAACACAACCCCAGGGATCATACCACTCACCCTCACATATCACCAAGATACTACATCATAAAAGTGCACTATCATACTAATATTCACTACTTGTCTACTTAACCTGACTTAACTGATGTACTAACAACCTAACAATAAAAAAAGACAAACATACCCAACCCCAAGGCAAGCACTAGTAATAACTGCCCAAGTGTAGGAATACCAACTAAATCAGTCAAAAACACACAGAAACTGAAAAGCCCTAGAAGACAAAACAACAATGCCCAAGTCAAAGTGCAGATCCATGAGAAACAAAACCTAATAAGACCAATCTCCCACTGAAAGAATTAACTCCTTTATGATGGATTCCAACCAGAACAAATTCACAGAAAACAGTGAAGAAAAGATCATTACCATGATTAATACTATGAAAGAGGAAATCCAAGAAGAGTTAAACAACAGAATGAACCACTTTCAACAGGAACACAACAGGCATTTGGAGGAGTTGAGAAAAACAGTTCAAGAAACAAAAATAGGCATAGAGCAGTTAAAACAGACTCAAGCACAGTTTAAAACTGAACTAAAAGACAAGCTATCTTCAACCCAAAGCCCAATAAAGAGTCTTATCAGCAGAACTAATGAAGCAGAAAATAGAATTTCAGATCTTGAAGACAAAGTGGGAGAATTAACCAGCTCAATGGAAGAGATTGTTAAAGCCAAAAAGATACTTGAAAGGAACATTCAAGAGATATGGGACACTCTGAAGAAGCCTAACATGCGCATTCATGGAATACCAGAGCAAGAATCTCAAAATACCACACCTGAGGAAATTTTTTAAATTATCATCAATGAAAACTTCCCTCAACTGAAGAATGAGAGGCCCATCCAAATACAAGAGGCATTTTGCACTCCAAACAGATATGACCAAAATAGAAAATCGCCACGGCAAATAATAGTTAAAACACTCCACATTCAAGACAAAGGAAAGGTGCTGAGAGCTTCAAGAGAAAAAAGCAAGGCACTTTTAAAGGTAAACCTATTAAAATAACAAATGACTTCTCAATGGAAACAGTAAAAGCAAGAAGAGCTTGGAGAGATGTACTTCGAGTATTAAATGAGCAAAAATGCCGACCCAGATTGATATACCCAGCAAAACTATCTGTCATGATCGAGGGAGAAAGAAAAGTTTTCCAGCACAAAGACAACTTGAAGGGATACATGTCTACCAAACCAGGCCTTCAAAAAATCCTAGAACTGATACTCAAGCTTGAAGAAAAGAACAAGCGTATCCAGGAGGACAGAAGGGAAGTATAATACCACCAAAACATAAATATCAAACAACATGCTTACAAAATCTACTAAACATAAAAAATGTCCATAATTAAAAAGAATTTCTCCATTATAACATTAAATGTCAATGGGCTTAACTCACCGATTAAGAGACACAGATTACAAACTTGGATTAAAAATCACAACCCATCAATCTGCTGCCTTCAGGAAACTCATCTCACCACAAAAGATAGGCACATCCTAAAAATGAAAGGCTGGTCCAAAATTCTGCAAGCTAATGGAACTAGGAAACAGACAGGGGTAGCCATTATGCTGTCGGACAACGTGGACAACTTCAAACCCAAAAAAATCATAAGAGACCCAGATGGATACTACATTTTAGTCACAGGTACAATTCACCAGGAAGACTTCACAATACTAAACATATATGCACCCAATATGGGTCCCTCCACATTCATTAAGAAAATCCTACAGTGCCTAAAGGGAGAAATCAATCCTCAAACAATAATTCTTGGGGATTTCAACACTGCCCTCTCAACATGGGATAGATCAACAGGTCAAAAGCTTAACAGGGACACTTTGGAACTTAATCAAACCCTTAAAGAAATGGGCCTTACAGATCTCTATCGAACTTTTCATCCACATACCAAAGAATACACATTTTTCTCAGCAGCACACGGAACTTTCTCCAAAATAGATCACATATTGGGCCACAAAATGAATCTCCACATATACAGGAAAGTTGAAATTCTAGCCTGTGCCCTATCAGACCACCATGGCCTAAAGCTGGACATTCACAAACAGCCTAAAGCTGGACATTCACAACACAACAAAAGACAGAAAATACACTAACTCCTGGAAAATTAACACTATGATGCTGAATGAGAACTGGATTCAGGAAGAAATTAAAAAGGAAATTCAAGATTTCCTGAAGGTGAACGATAATGAAAATACAACTTACCAAAATCTCTGGGACACAATGAAAGCTGTCCTAAGAGGTAAGTTCATAGCTCTTAATGCCTACATCAAAAAAATGGGAACATCAGAAATAGACAACTTAACAATGCAGCTTAAAGCTTTAGAAAAACTAGAGCAATCTGATCCCAAAAGCAATAGAAGAGAGGAGATTAGCAAAATAAGGGGAGAAATATCTGAAATCGAGATTAGGAAAACGATAGAAAAAATTAACCAATCAAAAAGCTGGTTCTTTGAAAAAATCAATAAGATTGATACACCCCTATCTAAACTTAACCAAAAGCAAGAGTAGAGAAAACCCAAATTAATAAAATTAGAAATGAACATGGAGTTATCACTACTGATACCCAAGAAATCCAGAGAATTATAACATCCTATTTCAAAAACGTATACTCTGTGAAATGTGACAACACAAAAGAGATGGATGAATTCCTAAATAAACATGACTTACCTAAATTGAATCAGGAAGTTGTGAATTATTTAAATAGCCCTATAATATATGAAGAAATCAAGGAAGTAATCTCGAATCTTCCCACCAAAAAATGTCCTGGACCAGATGGATTCAGCATAGAGTTCTACCAGATGTTTAAGGAGTTAAAAACACCAATACTACTTAAACTGTTCCAACAAATAGCAAAGGAAGGAACACTAACAAATTCCTTCTAATAATAATAAGCTAATATTATTTTAATTCCAAAACCTAATAAAGATACACTTAAAAAAGAAAACTATAGGCCAATCTCTCTGATGGACACAGATGCAAAGATTCTCAACAAATCTTAGCAAATCGGATTCAAAAACATATCAAAAAAATCATTCACGGGGACCAAGTAGGCTTTATCCCCGGCACACAAGGTTGGTTCAACATACGCAAATCAATTAAGTGCAATTCATAATATAAACCAGCCCAAAGCCCATGACCACATGATACTCTCGATAGATGCAGAAAAAGCTTTTGACAAGATCCAACAGCCTTTTAAGATCAAAACGCTAGAGACAGTAGGAATGGAAGGAATCTTTATCAATATAATAAAAGCAGTATACAACAAGCCTACAGCAAGGATTATACTCAATGGGGAAAAACTGGAAGCATTCTCACTTTGATCAGGAACTAGACAAGGCTGTCCACTCTCACCACTTCTATTCAATATTGTACTTGAAGTCTTAGCTGAAGCCATAAGACAAGAAAGGGACATAAAAGGGATTCAAATCGGTAAGGAAGAAGTCAAGCTCTCCCTATTTGCAGAAGACATGATCTTATACCTGAGGGATCCCAAAAACTCCACCAGGAAGCTCCTGGAACTAATTGAGAAGTTCAGCAGGGTAGCAGGATACAAAATAAATGTACAAAAATCAGAGGCCTTCCTATATGCCCAGAATGAAAGAAGTGAAAAAGCCCTGAAACAATCCCATTTACTATAGCCCCTAAAAAAATGAAATACCTTGGTATAAACCTAACCAAGGAGGTAAAAGACCTTTTACAATGAAAACTTTAAAACCCTAAAGAAAGAAATTGCAGAAGACACCAGAAGGTTGGAAAGACCTCCCTTGTTCCTGGATTGGCAGAATCAACATCGTAAAAATGACCATCCTACCAAAGGCAATATACAAATTCAATGCTATACCAATTAAAATCTCAAAGCAATTCTTTAAAGAAGCTGACCAAACAATCTCAAATTCATATGGAGGCACACAAAAGACCCAGGATAGCAAAGACAATCCTGAGTAACAAAATCACTGCTGGAGGTATCACCATACCAAACCTTAGTCTATACTACAAATCCATAGTTGTAAAAACAGCCTGGTACTGGCTCCAAAATAGACACACAGATCAATGGATAAGGCTCGAGGACCCAGATATAAGCCCACAAAAATACAGCCATTTGGTCTTTGACAAAGGGGCTCAAAGAATCCAATGGAAAAAGAACAGTATCTTCAACAAATGGTGCTGGCAAAACTGGATCTCCACATGTAGAAGATTAAAACTGGACCTGTACTTGTCACCTTGTACAAAGCTTAATTCCAAATGGATCAAGGACCTTGATTTAAGGCCAGAGTCTATAAAAACCATAGTTGAAAGGGTAGGGAATTCCCTCGAGCTGACTGGGCTAGGCCAACAGTTCCTAAACAGACATCCAATGGCACAGTCACTGCTACCAACTCTCAACAGTTGGGATCTTGTGAAATTAAAGAGCTTCTGTTCAGATAAAGAGATTGTCACACGAGCTCAAAGACAACCCACAGAATGGGAGAAAATCTTCACTAACCACATATCTGATAGAGCTCTATTATCCAGAGTGCACAAAGAACTTAGAAATCTAAACACCAAGGAAACAAATGGCCCAATTAAAAAATGGGCCCTGGAACTCAAAAGAAACTTTACTAGGGATGAAATTAAAATGTCTAACAAATATCTGAAAAAATGCTCCACTTCCTTAGCCATCAGGGAAATACAAATCAAAACTTCCCTGAGATATCATCTCACCCCGGTCAGGATGGCAAAAATTCACAATACAAACAACACCAAATGCTGGAGAGGATGTGGAGAGAGGGGAACTCTCTTACATTGCTGGTGGGAATGCAGGCTCATACAGCCACTCTGGCGAGCCGTCTGGAGATTCTTAAAGAAATTAAAGATTGAAATGCCATATGACCCTGCAATTCTACTTTTGGGAATAACCCCCCATACAGCAGAGGTCCACCTTGACAACACAAGTGTGACCATGTTCATAGCAGCACTGTTTACAATAGCAAAGTCATGGAATCAGCCCAAATGTCCAACAGTTGACGAGTGGATAAGGAAATGGTGGTACATCTATACAATGGAGTACTACTCAGCCATCAAAAATGATGAAGTACTGGAATTTGCCGGGAAATGGATGTCATTAGAGACAATTATTTTGAGTGAAGTATCCCAGACCTAGAAAATTAAGCGCCATATGTACTCCCTAATAGGTGGCTCCTAGTACCAAACCCACCCAGCCCACCTAGAGACACTCGACGATAAATCTCTGTAATACAGTAATTGCAAGGAGTATGAACAGGCGGGATGGGGTTGGAGGGCCACACCAGAAACAAGGAGAGAGGGGACCATGTAACAGCAGAGAAAATAGGCCTCCATCAAGGACTGCGAGTAAGCAATGAGACATCTGGTTAAGTTCACAGACTTTTCATTCCTGATCATCTACAACTGAGGGGGTATGATCTCACCAGAAGGGGAGGGCATATAGTCTGGCAGATAATAAGTAACCATTTTGCAAATGGGTGATTGGCCCCTCCCTCACTGTGGTTTCCTACTTTTATTGCATCTATCTTTGAATATACTCTTCTAACAAGACTCTAGTTTAACAGTGTTTTATCTCTGGCCAGGGAGTGACATCCAATACCCATCAGGATGGAGTGAAGGACATTGTAGGAGCAGCAAAACTGCAAAAGAAAATCAACAAACCATAATCCAGAACTTCAGAGACTCTATATCAACCACCTAGAACTAGGCCAGCCTAATCTCTCCCCATCCTGAAGCTCAGGGACATTTGCGGAAGAGGGGGCAGTAAGATTGTAAGAGCACAAGGATGGGAGGAGCAATGATATGCAAGGTACTCCACACAAGTTAGGGCCGAAGCAATCATAATTGGACTTTACATGCCCTGCACAATGTCCCACATACTATTGTCCCCACAAAGTCTAGCATTTGCTAAAAGCACCAAGATCCTTGGATGCAAGGGCTTGACAGCCAAAATAGTGTTCCTATGCTTAAGGGGAACACAGGAAAGGGTTCAGGGAAATGCCGCTGGGTCCTTGTATGTCATCGGAGAGGAGGACCCAGAGGACAGTCAAGCATGCACATTAAAGGATTCTCCGGGGATTGGGGGAAGGGAGGCACTGGGGGGTGTGGAAGGAGGGGTAAGGGGAGGGCGAGCAGAGGGGTGGGGGGAGGAGGAGGGAGGGAGGGAACCGGTGTACCTGTTAAGTTTCTATGAGCAGAGATAATAAAAAATGTTATATAATAAAAAAATTCAAAAAAAGGACTTTTCTTATATAAAAGCATTACTTACCTGTTTAAAAAAACAAACAAAAAGAAAATCTATTGTGCAAACATCTACCCTTGAATTATGGCATTTAATCCATTTCCACTTAAATCTTATAAATGATAGCATATGATCATATCTAGCCTCTTGTTTCTTGTTTTCTACCATGTTATGTTATTCCTGTTTCCCCCTCTCCATTTTCCATTTCTGATTTATTTGTTCTGTAAGATATTCATTCCATTGCTATTTTTGCTGGTTTTAAAACTCATTATTTGTTTATTGTGGTGGTTAATAACTATCTTTGACTTGATGGCTTTTAGAATCAAGCCTCTTGGACATGCTTATGAGAGATTTTCTTGATTAGGAGAACCTCTTGTTTTGCTTGTAAGGAGTTATCTTGATTAAGTCAATCAAGGTGGAAAGATCCAACCTAAACATACCTGACACCATTCTCTGTACCTGGATCCTGGGCTGCATGAAAAGAGAACATTAGCTGAGCACTGCTTTCAGACTACTGAAAGAGACAATATGATCAGCTCTCTCAAGTTCTTCCTCCACAACTTCCCTGTCATGAAAGACTGTACCTGGAACTTTGAGCAAAAATAAACCTTTTTTACCTTAAATTATTTTTGTCATGGTATTTTGTCATGAACATAGAGAAAGTAGCTAAGTTGTTATCATAAAGATTATCATGAATATTTTAACAATGTGTGTGTCAGCTTAATTTCATTTTTAAGTTTATTTATTTTTTTAGCATTTCATACATGAATGCAATGAACTTCACATCATTTTCACCTCTTAGTATCCAATCCCAGTCTCCTCCTTTTCCCTACACAAACCTTCTCTCCTACAAGTCTTCCCCCTGCTTTCGTGTTCATGTGCACATGGTCCACTAAATTTCATCTGGGTTTCCATTAATGTTATGTGCTTGGGTATTTGATGGAGCAAGTATGATACAGCAGTGGGTATACCCTGGGGAAATAATTCCCCTTCTCCACACTCAGAATTAACCCTCATTAGTCTCACAGAGAGATGTGTTGTTTCTTAAGTTCTTTCTCTTTTTGTGATGAGATTTTGAGAGGTCAAATCTTGTGAAGGTCTCATGGAAGTATGCACAACTGCAAAATGTTCATGGATGCAACAGTCCTGTCATGACTGGAAGATCCTCTTTCTGCACCTCCACCACACCTTCAGGCTCTCTCCAGAATATTCTTAGCATCCCCTCCTCTGTGATGCTTTTTCCTGAGCCCTGGGTTGGAAGGAGATGAACTGGTTGTCCTGTCTGTAGCTAAGCAGTCCACAGTCACTTATTCTCTTCATTTTGGTCAGTTGCGATTCTCTGTATCAAACAATTCCCATCACAAAAAGAAGCTACTACATTGAGTTCTGAGAGTCTCTGATCTATGAGTACAGTGAAAAATATTTAGAAATGTTTTAACTAAACTTTAGTAGGTAGTTCCCTTCTAGGGCATATAGGCTCCTTTCCACACATTTTTAGACTGGTTTACAGTATCAGGAGGGAGTTTCCTTCCAAAAAGTGGGCCTTATCTCCAACCAGAGAGCTGTTGATTACTCCATAACGTTCACACTATTGCACCAATGGTCACCTCCAGCCTGGGTGATTGTTGCTGTAGCTTACAGTTTTCATAGCTGGGTGAAACTGCTAATTGCCTTCTCTCCCAGCAGCTTACATAGTGCTTTCTGGTACTATAGGGCCTGACCAGCACAGAGAAAGCTTTATTTTTCCTTCTATGTCCTAGACAACATATCAAAAGTCCAATGTATATACTGACTTCAACAATAAGGTCTTATTGTCAGTTTCTGGAACGCAACCATGAGCAAAAGCCTATATTGTTTTGGGGACTTTGAGACCTTTCTGACCAACAGCTCATTAGGAGGTATTACATATCTTCTATTGGGAATTTTTTTCATATGGCTTCTGGTAGGAGCAATATGCTTTAATGGCAATAGTGTAAAAAAGTCACTCATAGATGAGTTCAGGGCAAGCCTGCAAGAGATTGTCTGATTATCGGGGAGGCCCAGCCCGTGGTGATGGAGCCAGTTCCTGAGCAGGTGAATAAAATGAGGGAACTGATTGAGGAAGTTGGCTTCCTTCTGAATACTTGGTTAGACATTAGTTTACTTGGTCTGGCAAGTAAAGATTGTCCCTCACTCAGCCATTGTGTCTGAATATGGTGTAGCCAGTTCTCTTGGCCCTTGGTGGTGTCATGGCTTCTCCTGACAAAATAGACAAGGAACAAAATGTTCCCCTATAAGCTAGTTGGTTGTGAATTTAATAGCAACATACAGAGTCACTTCAACACTAGGTTCTTGTGAATAGCTGCAGTGATGTGAGGCATATGTCATATGGCATAAAGATATGAAGTGGTAATTTCACCTTCTTTGGGTCAACAGTGAGAGCAGACAGAGCTAAGTCTTTGGTAGTTCTAGTTGTAATTTCTTCAGGAAACTCCGCACTGTTTTCTTTCCATTTTTGCCAAATCTTTGCTTTTCTCCACACACTTATTTCTTATCTTTTAGACATTTTTCATCCTAACAATGCCTTTCAACTCAATATTCACTTAACAGTCACAGGGTGTGAGGCATGAGGCAAAAGCAGATAATGGTTAAGACTTACACCTCCTTGATAAGTGATGATGTTGAGAATCTTTTCATAAACCTATGACTCTGTCTCCCAAGTAGAAGGTCTTGAGTTTGGATCCCAGATTCCACATAAAAAAATGCCAGGCGGACACAGTAGTGGTCTGAACATCCAGCTCTGGTAGGCAGAGCCGGAGAAGTCTCAGAGCAAAGCAAGAAGGAGGTATAAGCAATCCAGGATGATTCCTGAAGTCATTCTTGGTCCTTCACAGGGACACACAGTGCCCTCTGACACGCACACACACCTACACAATAACATAAAATAATAAAATAAAATGTTTGTTTTCCTGATGAGTTATAAGAGTCTTTTATGACTAAATATTGGAAATTAGCTCCTTATTGGATATCTGGTCTGCAAATTTTTTTTTCTCAATCTGTAAGTCACCTCTTTGTATTGTTGTTTTCTTTTCTGCAGAAGCTTTTCAGCGAGTGCACTTTCATTTCATTTACTTTTGCTTTTATAGGTTAAACTTCAGTGTGGTCTTCAAAACACATCTTTATTTTTTTAAACATTTTTTATTATTATTTCCGCTCATACAAACTTAGTAGGTACACCGGTTCCCTCCCTCCCTCCTCGTCCCCCCGACCCCCCTGCTCCCCCTCCCCTCACCTCTCCCTACCCATCCCCCAGTGCCTCCCCCCCAAAACCCAGAGAATCCTTTAATGAAAACACATCTTTATAAACTTAACATCTCAGTGCACATAAGCAAAAGCAAAGGGTCAGATTTTAAAAATATTTTTCAGTTATTAGTTGTGTACAGAAATGCTATCTTAAATTTTTATTGTTTATTTTTTATATAATATATAAAATATTAGGTTTCATATTGGCATATTGGTCTTCTCCACCATCTCCTTGTTTTATTTGTATCTTTCCGCCCCCAGTAGTCTTCTGTCTGGCTTCATGTCACACTTGTGAATTGCTCTTCCTTTGTGTTTTTAATGCCTGTTTCCCCTTTTTGTGGCCTCCTTTCTAGTTTCGTGCATGTTTGAGTAGAATGTACATTCTTCTACTGACATATATGAATAGATGTATGTGCAGATATTGATGTATGGATTTCTTTGGCTCATCCAATCTAAAGTACATTTTAAGTCATACTAAGTTTTGCCTAGTTAATCAGTCCATTGTTCAAAGTGGCATACTCACATCCCCACAATTACTGTATTGGTATCTTTTTTCCTCCCTATCCATTAATATTTACTGTATGTTAATATTTACTGTACATATTTACTATACATATAAATTATAGACACATTTGTATTTATGAGTCATATATTATCTTAAGAAACTAACCTTTTTATAACTAAATATTGACGTTCTTTGTTTCTTGTAAAAGTTTTAACTTGAAATCTTTTCTATCTGGTATACATGTAGACACTCCCTGTTCTCCTTTTTGTTCCTGATTTTGTGCTAAGAATATCTTTGCTTTTGGCCTGTGAATTGTTTATAAAGTGTGCCTCCTATAAACAGCATTTAGTTAGGTCTTTTTTTTTTAATCATTATTTAACCTACGTTTTGGGATAATCTTGTTTTGGGCTTCGTTGTTCTTTTGTCTATCTTTAGGACTTTTTCAAACTAAAATTTGACTTCCTTTATTATTTTCCTTTTTTTGTTTCTCACGTGGATGTGCATGTAAGTCATGTACATGCATGAATATTCACAGATGGGGGGACACATATGTGTGTATAGATGGATGTGGAGGTCTGATGCTGATGTCGGCAGTCTCCACATGAGCCTGAAAATGAACTACAGGGCCTCTTGGGTCTTTCCCAGCATGTGCACAGCCTTGGACATTCACACAGAATGGCACGCCCATAGATTTAGGTGTTTCCAAAGCCCCTGTGGACATCTTTGTCTTGTTCTTACTTTTAAATTTTTGGTTAGCCCACTGTTCGTTCCATCTGTTATTCTCTGCCTCAGGCATGATGTTAAACAATTGCTCTTGATTACTTCCAACAATTTCCCACTGGCAAAAGGCTATTTGTATTGGATGAGTGGGATTACTTGAAGGACTTTTCTGAGAACCATCAGACTGGTTTAGTAATGACAGTCTCTTCCCATAGATGCTAGGTTTCTGATTTTACACTGGGATCAGACGCTAGCAGTTGCCAAGGCTACCACACCTGGGAAGTGGGAGTGGGAATAGGGGAAGTTAAGATCCCATCAAACTTGCTGTTCTTACCTTGGGTCTGTCACTTTGTTGTGCATAATGTTCTGTGGGCTGATGGAAGTCTTTGATTCTTTTTCCCCATGTTCTAATCCTTCTTATGGTTGGGGGAGGGGCTTCAGGACATACTTCCTTAGCCCTCATCAGAAGCTGGTCGAAATTTGAACACAGAGTGAAGCATTGCTCATGTAAGCTTTTGCAGTGCAGCGAAACATGCAAGTGATCAGATCACATATGGTATGGTCATTATTTAAGAAAGTCCCTGTGGGGTTTGTCCTCAGAAAGTTGGCATTCCCTGACAGCTGTATGTCACTGTAAATGGTGATGATGTGGTTCTTTATCTAAATGGGGAAGATGAAGGCACCTGACATTCTCTGAAAAGAGACATGGCATATTTTCATTATAAAATCTCATACAAATCATGCAAATTATGAGAATGTATCAAACAAACAAATCGAATCTACAAAATAGTATTAAAACTGTGAAAAACTCAATAATTATCATAGATGAAGGAAACTAAAGAGAAATATAACTAAATATACGTTTGATTCCTTGGCAGTACATTCAGATAGTAAAACAGAAAGTGAGGAAATGTAATAGAGATAAAAAAATAAAAATATTTTTATTTTTATTTTTAGAGAGCTGCAAGGAAGCAGTAATCTCCCCAGCTGAACATTATTTGAATTGCCTTTCAATTACAAAACTTCACAAGAGCATGCTTCTTTACCTATTAGTATATTAACAGGGACACAGGATGCTTAAAAAGGCAAGTCTCTCCCTGGGAAGGGAGGTAGTGGAGAATAGTTTCTTCCAGATGATACTCCAGCTTTCCAGAACAAACAACTTTTGGCAATTTGGAGGGAAAAGGCTGAAAATGGGTGGGACCTCACCTTGAACAGAGCTGCATTGCTCTTGCCCCTATTTTATTTATCTATCTATATCTATCTATCTATCATCTATGTATTTTGTGTGTGTGTGTGTGTGTGTGTGTGTGTGTGTGTGTGTGTGTGTGTCAGAGGCCATTGTATTCCTGAGGAGGACCAAGGGTGATTTTGGGAATCATCCTTGATTGCTTCTACCTCTTTCTTGCTTTGCTCTTTTGCTCTGGGATTTCCCAGGCTCCGCCCACCAGGGCTAGAATTGCAGCCTGTTGCCATTTCTGCATGGGACCTGGGTTCCGAACTCAGGACCTTCTGCTTGGGAGGCAGAGTCTTAACCCCTGAGCCATGTCTCCAACCTTCTTCCCCCTGTTAAAAAAAAAAGCAGAAAACTCAGATCCCAAATCAAAATTCAGAGAGAGATGAACCTTGGACACTAGATACTCTTTCTCCAATGTGGTCATGTTGAATAAATTTCCTTTTTCTTCTTATCACTGTCAATTTTTAATATTTATTACTTTAGTGAGGGCTGATGGCCAAATGAGAGGCACAAATCTGGCTCTCCTGGCCCAGTAACAATAAGATACTGGTTCAGGGACAGGAAAAGAAAAAGAAAAAAATGATAAAATTATACCAGGTCTGCAGTTAAGTTAACAGGATTTAGTCATGCAAGTTTAATTGTTTTTATCATAGTACTACATAGATGCCCAAGGTGATATCATTAAGTGAAGAGTGACGTAGGTCCAATAGTCAATCTCTGTATAATTTTTGCAACTTACTTTCTTTAAAAATGAATTCAAAATAAAAGGCTGAGCAGCTAAATAGTGTCCTCTGGACATGATAGGACCATTACATCCATCAATTTATGGTAGCTGTGTTTACCTCAACAAGACCTGCACAAGATTTGGAAGACTGCATATGGTGACCCTCTGTGAGAATCTATTGATGATCAATTCTGGCTGCAGGAAGAGGAGCCACTTTCTTCAGTGGTTTAGTGGCTTACTCATGGATGCATTGTCCACTCTCTAGCAAATGTCACATGCCACTGCAGGCAACCATGATGAAACTCAGTGGAACACACACATTTAGAAGGACATGAAAGTAGGAGGAAGACTGGTTGGGATGAAAAAGGCTTTCAATGGGAGATGGAGGAGGCTGTTGTTAGGCATTATATACTGAAATAGAGTCTCTGTAAATCGTGTATGAAACTGTCAAATAAAATGGAAAAGCTAAAAGAATAAAAAAAGCTCAACAATATGGTGGCATTGATCTTTTTTAGCATCTCAAAGGACCCTTTTTCTTTTACTACTTTTTGTCATCTTACTCAAAACCTTGATATTATGGATATAATATTTGAATGAGAACACGAGTGATGTAGATTGAGTAGGTACACTTGGAAAAACTATGAAGAGTAATGCCAAGACAGCATTGTATTCTCAAATTCTCCTGATGGTTTTTCAAAACTTACCTTCTACCCTGCTTTGTGTTTAAAATGCGTTATATACTGATGTTGTTGTCAAACTAACATGGTTTACAATGGATATGGGATTTAACTTCAGAATTTTTCTTTTCGATGTTTCGTGGAATAGAATGTCTGGCTATTTACAGCTATATGCTTGTTTCTGTAGCTGGAATTCTTCTTCCTCAGGGACTTCAGAATCTATTGGCTGCAGATTACTTTGATTTTGTTGGTTTTCCATATTTAGGAGATAGTTAAATGCAATGGAGACATAAAATGTTGGAACAATAAAGTGGTATATATCATCTTGAATATTTTACTGTGTAGTTAGCCATAAACATGAGTAGTTATTGGTATGGTTTGGATGAGTTGTGAGTGTGTTCCCTTTAAGATTCATGTGCTAGAAGTCTGTTCTTCTGTGTGATGATATTGAGGTTGTAGAACTTTTAAGAAGTAGAGTCCAGTGGGAGGACATTAGATCATGTGGGCACCAACCTCATGAATGGATTAATGTCGAATGGATTAGTCTCTTGGGAATTCTAGCTCCTGTGGATTAGACAGCACCAAAAGAGTAGATTTTCATGTGAAAAAGTCATCCTGTATGTTTGATTGCTTCTGTACCTAGTTGGTTCTCTCTTTGCTTTTCTGCCATGTTCTGACCTGGGGTCTCCACAGGGAAGCTGGTACCATGGTGTTGGTACCAGCCACCATAATTTTGAACCAAATAAACGTTAAGCATTTCTTAGCCTCAGACCAGAGTCTGCTTTTCTAACAAGCTCCTAAGTGATGCGTGTTGGTCCCACTAGTACTAGATAACATTGCAAATATCAAGGTCTTAAATGACTAGAAAAGAAATGTGTTCTGATAAGTCTCATCTCTCTCAGGGGTAAACTTTGAAAGAAAAGTTTTACTATAATATTTACTATTAGACTTTATTGTAAACAAATGAAATAGTAAATACCAAAAAGCACTATGGCTTGATAATAAAAATTTGAGGAAATCTTTCCAATGGAACAGACTCCAGAGACAAGAAATGCTGCATGAAAGATACTGGTCATCATTATACTGTCTTTAACATGAAAAGAAAGAAGACTGGATTCAGGGAAAATCAGGCTGAGCCAGTCAAGGGTAGGTCGGTAGTACCTAGGGATGTAGAGCCTCGAGAAAATCGTTACCACCACCACCAGGGGGTGCTCCGCCACAGAGTTTACACCTTTGTCTGACAACCCTGAAGTCCTGAGAGGCTGGTAACTTGTGGAATGGAAAGAAATGGAAACGAAGACTGAGACACAACTGGGGGTCATCTCCTTGACCTTACATCTCTCTGGAGATGAGGATTTAGGGATGGGTTGTGTGAGATTCAAACTCAAGTGGTTATACTGGACAGCCCAGCTGGGTTTGAGCTAACGTGGGATTCTGCAGTCCTATTTGAGATCTTGGGTGATCATCCTCTTTAAGATAAATAAACTAGAGTGATGACAAGAAGTGACTGACACTGGCATTTTTTTCCCTTTGAAATTTTTGAGTTTTCAAAACCCTTGGTTGCTACAAAATATCTTACTGAAGGAGGGTTGTTGTCTAATCATCAAGCAAGGACGTAGAGGCACCAGAAAGAACTGAGCTATACCTCAGATCTGTGGCCAGATGAGAAACAGACAGAAGTCCAAGTTGCCCCTCTTGCCAGCCTGTCTGAGCACCTGGGAGCTCCTCATAAAGGAGCTTTGGGGCACAGGGCAGCCCAGCAAAGGCTGGAAGCCTGATCTGGAGACTCCCACATAGCCTTCTGCCAAAGTGAAACTATGTCAGTTCTTAACTTAAGTTAATATGCTTTAACTGCTTACACATGAACAGACTATTTTAATTTTCTTTGCTTTTTTTTAAACTAAAAAAAAGACATGTTGATGGGGTGGGAGAAAAATAACTCTCAAACCCTAGGAGGATGTAGAATAAAAATGTGAAAGTCCTTTTGCATTCATGTATCTCAGCCCTAAATCTTGTACTCCAGCCCCAAGAGTCACTGCTTCCAGACCCCCAAAATACATACTAACTTATAGAAACACACATGCATCACACATCTTTAAATTCTCAGAGAACAAACAGTAAGCCTTCACAATGTGAGAAATTTGTTCATTCTGTCCCTCACTCTCTCTTTTTCTCTTTCTCTCTCTCTCTGAATTTCACAAAAGTAAGATTATGTAATTTGTATTTGGTTTCTGACTTTCTCTTATATTTATCATGGTCTATCCTGATGAGGTTTTGAAATTAAAAACAATCTTGATTAAGAACATGGATTCTTAGCTGCATATGGTAGTACAAGTTGGAAGGGCAGCATTCAAGGGATTGAGGTGGAAGGACTGCAAGTTTGAAATCAGCCTAATAATACAGGGCAAGACTCAAAATGAAAGCAGAAATCTCATAGGACTCTTTAGTCCAAGTACTCATGCTCACAGAAGTGACTTTTGAGTCCTCCTTGGACTTCTCAGGCCACACTTGAGATTCTGTCTGACCAAGTTTACATACATAAGAAAAAATTAGAGGCACTGACATGTTTCCTTTTAAAATATTCTCGATAAAATGAACAAATGGCTTAAATTGTGCAGACTTAATTTTTGCCTTTGGAGGATTGATTTTGCTTTTGAGTTGTTTTATAGGACTTGTTTTTTTAACAGGATTCATGTGAAAACAGAGATGGGGACATATCTATAGGGTGTATTCTTCCAAATACTCAAAACATGTCAATTGAAAACATGGATAAATAGAATCTAGATAATATATCTTTCCTTTTTAGATCTCCAGGATCCATTAAAAATACATGCTAATTATTCCTTTCTTTCAAGAACAGCTGGCCTCAAGCCCCAATATTGAAGAATCTCTAAAAGAGATTTATGTGTGTGTATGTCAGAGAGAGAGGGAGAGAGAGAGAGAGAGAGAGAGAGAGAGAGAGAGAGAGAGAGAGAGAGAGAGAGAGAGAGAGAGAGAGGAGAGAAGACAGTCACTTTGAAAGTTCTCTTGTTTCATCCTGTAGGCTTTGAGGATCAAACTCAGGTCAAGATTTACAAGTAGGCACCTTTACCCATCTAGCCATCTCACCCATCTGGGATGAACTTTTTTGACCAGGTCCTGTGGACATGCAATGCCCACCAACATTGCAATACAAGGAGTTCCATGACTATGAGAGATGGGATACATATCTTTTCAAGGCTACTTGTTCTATTTTCCTCTCCTTTAGAAGAAAAGAGGTGGAAAGAATATCCTGGAAAATGTGGGGTTTTCCCCCCTTAAAAGCTACCTCCAAACTTTATGGACTTCTTGGGACTTCCTTCTATGCATATCTTTAGAAGCTGGATCCCCAACACCCATCAGTTGACTTCTTGGGACTTCCTCTATGCATACACATCTTTAGATGTTAACCCTGGGAAATCCTGTCTTATCAGCTGTCTTGTGTTGCTGAAGTCACCCTGGCGGTCTCTCTTATGTAGTACCACTGGTTTGAGAAGCAGTCAGTGACAGCTTGCAATTTCAGCTGATGTTCCCTCCCACACTGGCTAGTTTGGGAGTTCATTTGTTTCTGGTCCAGCTGCAGTGGTTTGATTATTGTTGGCTAACACTGAACTTGGAAGGGAACCGAAGCATCAGGTAGAAAAACCCCTACACCTACACAGCATGAAAAAAGAACAAATCACAGCTAGGCACGTTGATGTGGACAGAGCTCATGGAAACAAATCCAAGCCAAAAATAGCCTTCATTTACCAGAAGTTCAAGGACAGGCCACAGTGACTTAGCATTGGAGCAGTGAGAAAAAGGTTCATTTGGACGGGATTTTTGTCTACAAGGGCTTTAGCGCAGGGAGTTGGTGGGGAGAGAAAATGTTCTGTGTCCTGTTTTGGAACTGATTTAGTAGAGTAAATTTATAGACATGAAGTCATGGAGCTAAAGACATAAACTGTGTTTATTCTGCTGTAGGTGTATCATACCTTGATGAAATCTTCTTCAAAAGAAGTGAACTGTGACTTTGACCATGTATCCTTGGGCATTTATGACCTGAGTCAAACTCAGTAAGCAAGTATATACAACTGGGAAAAAAAATTGAAAGTGATTATAAAAAAATAAGCAGTTCTTTAGATTGCAGCAGTACACTGATCACCTCAGTTAACAGAAGCCCACATAGTACTCTCGAAGTCTGCACTATGAGAAGCATAGAATGTGTGCGTGTGCGTGTGTGTGTGTGTGTGTGTGTGTGCGCGTGTGTGTGTGTGTAAACTGGCTTTTTTAATAATGGCAGTGACAAGGAAAATTGACAAGTGGTACAAGTGGTGTATTTCTCAGTAAAAATGGAGTTTCACAAGAGAGATAAAAATATACAGTGAAAACCTTAGGACTAAAGCTGCATGAGTGAAGGGAAATGCCTCTATCAGTGGGGTGGCCTGAACAAAGGCAATTTGGTATGCCACAGAGGCCTGAACCCCCATAAGAGTAGATAAGCCAAAGGCAACCCTGGAATCCATTGAATCAAACAGGCTGGAAGGTGGGAGGGAGTGGGATGGATTGAAGAAGGAAGGATTGCAAGAGGGGGATGGAGGGAGGCAGGGATAAGTACGCAATATGCTTATAAAACTGGAGAAAAATAAAACAATTTAAATAAAAATATTAAAATTAAATTTAAAAACATTTAAAACCAATTAAAAATTGAGTTTGTCCAAAACTATTTGAGTCTACATGTGACCTACAGTTCAGGGTATGTAGTACCTGGATAGTTCTCTCCATGTGATTTTTTTCAAAGACTACCATCTAGATTACATATCTGTAGGAGGCAGGAATATTGAATTCCCCAGGCCTGACAAGGGTCTCATGTCCAAACTTTGTATCAAGAACAGTCCACGAAAGTCGTCCTGTCTTCTCCCCATCTGCCAATATTGTCTCATTGTACTGAAAGGTTTCCCAATGGACACTTGGTGATCATTCTTGCTTGGGCCATGCCTCTGTGTTACTGAGCATGCATGGAGAGGCAGCTCATCTGTCAGGACGCCAAGCAAGTGGATTACAAGCATGCTATTTACTCTTCCTTCTCTCCCTTCCCCCTTCTAAATTGTGGCATGTCTGTTTGGTGCAACTGGCAATGTTTGGTGCTATGGAGACACAACCGCACTTTATTGTTGGGGCTATTCTGTCAGGTCTGGGCACTGTGGGTGAGGTTAAGCTAAAAAGCAGGAAAGACTGCAGGAAGGCTCAGAGATGTGCTTTGTCTAGGTACAAAGAAGCCTCACCAAACTGGTTGGTGAAGACTGGTTGGGTCTGGGCTAAGAGTCTGTGAATTCAACATGATTCTAAAAAGGCATGTTTCGTTTTGTTGTTTGCTTGAGATGGGTTTTACTATGTAACTCGGCCTGGCCTGGAACTTACTAAATATCATAGCCAAACTGACATCTGATTCATGATCTGTTGCCTCTGTCTCCCAAGGGCTGGGCTTTCACAGTGTGCACAACCAGGGCCCAGCTTCATAGGAGGGCCTCTGGGTTGTGTTGATGTTGTATATGTGTTTGTTACAAAGAGAGAGGTTGGAAAACAATGGACCACTTTTGCTGCTCACATCCCAAGTCTATGCAACTGGAGGCAAAATGCTTATGGAAGTAAAAACATGGAGCTAGAAGGAAGAGCGCTGCTCAGCGCAGTGGGGGAGATGTTCTCTAAGTTCACCTGTTTCATTCTGCAGGGGGAAAGAGCCTAGAGACTCTAAGGGTCAGGCTTCTTTTTGTCCAAGCAAGGCCATTCTCAGATGGAAGTACGAGACCCTAGAATATTCTTAAGACTACCTGTGCGGAACATTACATCAAGTGTGAATTGATCTGGGAATAAATGCCAATAGCCATGTTGGGATCTACCAGGTTCCAGGGAATGAAAGATCACAAATACATTCTTCACTGGGGATCCTACACATCCCAAATTTCAGTTTCCCAAGGAACTTTCTGTAGTCTGAGAGGGGCAAGCAGGGCAAAAGTGGTGTTTTCCTTGGTAAGAAGAGGCCCCTCAGGTCTGTTTCCCCTCTCCTACAGATGGATAAGGTACTGAGAGTCTGCTGTACACCAAGCTTGCTTGCATGCTCAGAGCATTGGGTGAGGAGACAGGAATTCCCAGTCTTGAAATATCCCTGCAGAGGAGCCCCTCAAGCTAAGGTGCTGTCAGGTTGGGACCCATCTTCTGCTCTGGATGATGGCTGGCAGCTCCAGGGACCATTTTTTCTGCTTTCTAACTCTCCGTGTTTCTGAAATCTGACAAAAGGCACGTCAAGTCCTTTTCTCACTTCCAGGAATCACGGTGCTTGGTTTTCCCCTTCCTCCTCCTTCCTGATTTCCTCATATTCTCTCTCACCTGCCACCAGATTACACAATTCCTTCTGCCTGTGGCATTTTCCACCATGCACTGAACAACTAAAAGTTTATTCCACATTTTTCCTCTCTCAAGATTATTTTTCTTGCTTTTTACTAGAAACACCACTTGAATGATTTTCCAGGTTAGTTCCTGAAGATTCTTTTCTGTGTCTCAGAATGCTTGATGGACATGACAAAACTGGAGTATTCTCCATGCACGACCAAGCCTAGACCAACTCCCAAAATGCCAGGTCCTCCTCAGTACCCAGCAACCTAAGCAAAGGGATTCCCACCCAGGTATTGCAGAGAAGGTAGGGTGCATGTGGGGTAGCACAGGAGTCAAGAAACACAAGAAGTAAAAGAATGTCTTCACTCTTTCAAGACGAACTGGTCGTTTTACAGAGAGAAACCATCTAGGAACATTTCCCCTGCTCCTGGATGATGTTAAGAGACATCTCTATTCTGTGTACCTTCTTCCCCTTCCCACTCACGGTGATACCTTTACAGAGGCTAGCTCCTTCCTCCCAGTTTCCTACAGCTTGATTCCCCAAGCTAAAGAGCTATCCACCCAGGCATATATCTAGTTTCTAGGGGAGCCCTTTAAGAACAAGGCTTTTGTTTTCTACCCCACCGCAAAACTCCTCCCTGTACATACCGGTGTCTTGCTATCCCGCCAGCAGCTCCAGGGAGGCACCTGGGAGGAGGCAATGGAAGCCCAAGACAGAAGAGTGGGCCATGCTTGGGATCCCTAGAAGTCCTGCCCAAGAGGCACCTTCTACAGGGTGGTGAGGTAAAGGCCTCCACATGTTCAGTGATTAGGGCGGAGAAGATCCAATGCAAGGAAATGGCGGCAGATTCTAACTTTGCTTCTAAGGCAGGCTGATGATCTCTGTAGAAGTCCAAAAACTTCCTCCTTAGATTGACCCGGGCAGGACCACAGACCCTCAGGCCTTTCTTTCCCAGGGTCCTTGCCAGCTGCCCACCTAGCCTCAGCCACAGTGCTGGGCTTAGTCCAATTTACCAGGAAGTGAAGTGTGAGCCTGTGCCAGAGGAGGGAGCCAGGATACCCCTTATGAGCCAGAAGTCTCTGAGGAGGCCGGTTCAAGGACCAGAACCTAGCGCGCAGAGGGATCCCCACAAGGGGGCAGAGGGGAACCCCGGAGATTCGCGGGAGGAGGCTGGGCCAGTGACAAGGCACGGACAACAGAGCAGGCTCGCAGCGTCCCGTCTGTGTGCAACAGTGGTGGTGTCTAGAGAAACCCTCGGTTTCTCGGGAAGTTTCAGGCTAATCCTTCTTGGTGGAAATCTACCTACCAGTGGGGGCTTGTCCCGCCTGGGGGCTTCCTATAACGTCCCTTTCTCTAGGCACAGAAGGGTTGAAGGATTGCGCACAGGGTTCCCTCTCAGGCTCAGTCTCCACCCCGCGCGCCCCCTCCCCGCGGAGCTGGCCGGCGACAGGCTGCGTCCCAGGCACTGCCCTCCTCCCGTGCGCCCACCCTGCTGCGGACCGGGCCGAAGGAGTCGCAAGCTGCAGGCTGCAGGAAGCGGAGCTCTCTGGTGATCCTGGTTTGCTCCGTGCTCCCGGCGCGCTCAGGTCGAGAATCCACCCAGAGTACCCCAAGCGGGGACCATGGAGTAAAGGAACAGCCCCGCGACGCGCTCCTGCAGCCCGCGAGGCCGGAGCTTGATTCCGGGTGGCCTCCCCGGCTGTCCGACTGGACTAGCGGCGGGCCCTCCTCCCACAGGTCCTTCCCCGCTCCTCCTCCTCCTCCTCCTCGGCCCCCGCCACCTCCACCTCCCAGCCGCCCCCGCCGCCCCCGCCGCGCCGCCGCCCCAGGCCGAGCGCGGGATCGGAGCGTGGGAGCCATGGCGCGCGAGGAGGAGAGGGACCCCGAGCGCCGGGCGGCGGCGGCGCGCGCGAGCGGCGAGGAGGAGGAGGAGGAGAGGGGGGAGGAGGGACCGAGCGATAACGACGAGGGCGACAGCGAGGAGACCGGCAGCGGCAAGGAGGAGGCGGCGGCCGGGTGGGAGCGCAGCGAGGACGCGCGGCTGCTGCGCTCAGGATTGCGTCCCGCCGCTGTCCCCGCCGCGGCCGCCCGCGATCGGAGCGGTCGTCGCTCGCCGGGGCCGCCGCCCGGCCGCGAGAGGATGCTGCCGCCGGGCGACGAGGACCGCGCGCGTCGCCACCGCCGTCGTCGCCGGAGGGACCTTTTGCTGAGCCAGCTCTGCTTCCTGGCCTCGGTGGCGCTGCTGCTCTGGTCGCTGTCGAGCCTGAGAGAGCAGAAGGGTGAGTGCTCGCTGCCTGCCCCGAGTGGGCGCTGCGGCTCTCCCGCGGCTCTGGCTCCGCGGGATCGGCGCGCGCGGGGCGGCTGCGCTCGGCCCGGGACGTGCAACCGGGCTGGAGCCAAGGGGGGCCGGCACCAGGACGTTCCTGTCCCCACCGGGTGGGAGGAGGAAGGGCCCCGGGCGCCAGAACCAAGGAGACGGGAGAGTGAACGGCTCCGTTGGGCACCTTGGATACCATCACCTGTACCTCTTGTCTCTGCCTCTTTTCTCTGCAAACCTGAGGATTATCAATGGTGCTGAGGACAGAAGTCTCGTTCTGGGCAAGCCCAAAGATGACAATAAAGTTGTCTCGATAGGAACCCGTGCCTTGTGCAGGTGACTACCTGTATTTCTGGCTTGCTGAGGGCTTGAGGGGCTGTCCTGTCTGGCTCCATCCAGTTCAACACATATTCTCCTGTTGAAAATGCTCCTGGCCACCCTTGTGGTTTCAGAACAGGTGCTGGGAACTTCGGGAAGGAAAAATGATAGACATCAGCTAGGGCTTGGAATGGACCTATTCTCTCAAAATGTTGCTTTCTGAGACCATATGGAATTGCTGTTGGGGGCTAGACTAGTTCATGCTCCCCACTCCTTTCCCAGTGCCCTACCCTGTGCAGTGTACACACAAGTGCGGGTGCAATGCACACACACACACACACAAACACACACACACACACACACACAAACACACACACACACAAACTTTGGTCTTATCTTTGTCCATGGCCTTTCTAGAGTTAACATAGACCTTGCAGAGAAATGTGCTCAGAACAGTTGTCACTGAAAACAATTTGGACTCTGGGGTGCAGCTGTTTAAAAAAAACATGAAGGAAAGACTGAGAAGAATAACTGTTGGAAAATGGTTTTATAGCCTGGCTTTTCAAGTGGCAGAATTGAAGCAACTATGTATATGGTAGGAGGCAAATGTGTTTAACAGAATGTGCTGTAGTGTTTAGACAGCCACATGGTTTGTACAGGGTGCCATCAAGCTTGGCATAAAGGAATTTTGATAATGATAGTGACATATTTTTAAAGGTGTCATCAAGCAAGAGAGGGATCTTCCTCACATTGGTCAGTGTGGAATTCAGGGTGAAATTGGATGGTCATTCAGATCTTAGCAGATCTCTCTTCAGACTTCATCATATATGGTAATAGGAGAGGAGAGTCTGGTTTTTAGCAGAGTAGCTTTTAGGTTCCACTGCCCTGTCCATTGCTTTTCTGGCCATGGGTGTTGACATCAAGAGGGGGGCTGTACAGTTTGGGGGAAGCTGGACTTCTCTCCAATGGCACATCCAGACCTGCCAGACATGTGCCTACTGACTGTCATTGAAAGGGTTCCCACTCTTTCTAGGTTAAAAGCCAGGTGATAATTCATGCCACCTTTGGCAAGGATCATTCCAAGACTTGCTAGTTCCCATCACCTGTCAGGATATGTTTGAATGGTGAATGTGACCCACATAGCAAAGTGGCTTAGTTGCAGGGGGCTGCACTCCCTGCCCCTCCCCCCTGCCACCAAAAGTTGAGATATCTGGGGTGTTGGGAAAGTAGGCTCTGTCAACGTGAAACCACATGACTGGACTTGTCATTTTGGAGTGGTGACATTTCTGTTCAGGTGGCAGTCACTAAGATTTCATCCCATAGCATAGCCATCTCTATTAGGTCCTCTCTTCATCTTTTGTATCCTTTTTCTCCCTCTTAATACCACCAAACTCTGGTTTAGGAATCCCCAAGCTCACAGATTGCATAGGGTGGGAGAAAACCCAACCATGTTAAAGACAATGCTGGCCAGGCTGTTTGGGCCTCCACATGACCAGCTAGCTCTAATCCTATTTCTAACCACCTTTTTTCCCCCATTAGTTATTGATGGTTTCAGTAGGTGAGGCATAGTTAGCAGTGAGGAGCAGCTAGCACAGTTCTTTCAAGATAATTTTAACAGATTAATTAAAGCATGTAAGGGGGAGGGGGCACTTGGAGAAAGGGAGGGAGTGGGGAAAGGAAGGGGAAAAGGGGGGAGGGAGCAAGGGGATCCAGGGGTGGAGGGAGTGAGGAGAATGGGGTACTTATCAACTTTGTATGAGTGGAAGAAATAAATAAAAAAATTAAAGCGTGTAAAGTTTCAGATGATCATCTTCCTGCTTGGGAAATGGCCGTTTGACGATACAAGTAGTGATGCTTTCTCTGAAAGCTAGCAAGTCGCTCTGTCCTTTTGGGGTGGATAAAAACTTTGGAATTTAACTTGTTTTAATGGCATTTTGACTTAGAGTGAATGGGTGAGGGGGTTAAATTCACACAACAATTGAAGCAAATCCAGTCTGATTTTGTGTTTTCACCTGGTTTTCATGCCACAATTTCAGTGCAGCATTGTGATATTTGTACATTCCCATGGGGATATTGTTATAATGGTCACAGGTATATTTCGTTTACTTTGAAAGAGCACACAGTAATTTTTAAAGATATTTTCTCAGAATCATGTTTCTTGGCACATGATGGTCATTCTTTTTTCTCGTTTCTTATAAAAAGAGCAATTCTTTTAGCAATCCAGATAGAGGTGGTGTGGCCTCTATGTTATATAATGCTGTATAACATCTCTAATCATGTGGAATTTGGTGTCTTCTTTCTCGACATCTAACTAAACCCAGATTTGGTTATATTCTAAAAAGTTTGAGTTATAGTTTGAAACCATCTAGCCAGTATGTGGTTGCAGGAAGTAGGAAAAGAACCTATACTGATTTTTTTGTTGTTGTAAAGATGGAACAGGGGGGTTGTTTAATTTAGGTTGGAGCGAGTTAGTGTTGGAATGAAGAGAAATCTTAACTCTTAACTACAACAAAAGCAATAGCAATAGCTACAACTTGGGCATTGTAAGTGTCAGGCACTGTGCCTAGCATACCTTATGCACATTTATTTTGTCTGCAAACACTTTTCAGACCTGTGAGCTTTCAGAAGTGGAGAGACAAGCCCCAGGTGCCCTATTTAGTTATTGCTCATGAAGATCTCGTTTTTGATCTCTGCTTTCAAAGCCAATTGTAATAAGGTGTTAGATTTGTTAATGAGGGTTTTCATTATTTTTGCAAGGAGACTGGATTACGTTTGTATATTTTGAGTGTTTTAAAAGTGTTTCATTTTTCTTTGATGTAAACTCCACAGCCATCTTTCTCTAGAAGTGGCGTGAATTAAGCCCAGGAGTTCTACTCAGAAGTTAGATATCCTGTCTAGAAAGTTCTCAGGGTGGAGGATAACTAAGAAAAATGTATATATGCACACAATTTTGCATATACATATATATGTGTGGATATATCTGTGTCACCATTTCATATATATCCACACATATATATGTGGAGATATGTATACATGTGTGTGTGCCAATATGTGTGTGGATACACTCAAATACATATAATTGAGATATTCTCTATACCTGTTATTATTACCATATAACAAATTGCCCCAAAGCTTAATATAAAACAGCTGCTTAATTTTTTTGTTCCTGGATACTTTGGTTCAGGAATTTGAATGGGCATGCTGGGGATGACTTTTCTGTACTCCATTATGTCAAAAGTCTCAACTGGAAATGTTGCAGCTGGGAGACTTGACAGTTGGGTCTGGAATCATCCAAGACAATATCATTCCCATGGCTAGGTTTGATGTGGCTGTTGGTCAAGCTTACATGTGGCTTTCCTGCGTGGCTCAGCTTGAACTTCCTTTGAATGTGGCGACTGGGTTCTAAGAAAAAATGCCCCCAAGGAACCAGGTGAAAGTGCATGGCATTTTTATGTTTGAGTTTCCAAACCACATGGTAGTGTTGCCACTATTTTCTGCTGGTCGAGGCAGGGTCAAATACGAGTCCAGGTTTAAAGAGTTGGGACCCAGAGCCTCTGATCACTCAGTGGAGGAGTGAATAATGAAGTATAAGAAAAACATGTTTGACGTGTGATATGGTAGTTGATGGTTTTAGAAATCTAGAGATTCGAAAGGATCAAAACTTAGGAATAATTCTGGACATTTCCCACAGTGGTCAATGGTGAATGAAGCATATATATATGTTTGCATATATACGTGTTTATATATACTATTTATGCATGAATGTGCATCGTATCTTTGAATGTTTTCCAATCATGAATGTGTTATTGCTAATCTTAGTTAGCATGGGGAAGAAAGTGATCAATAAAGAAAGAGGTAGAGTGAAGATTGAAGTTACAAATTTGTTTTGGGGGTTTTCCATCCTTCTAGCAAGGCCTTGTAGAACTCTTAGTTTCGTGTCCCCTTGCCTTCCTTCCTTCATTCCTTCCCTCCCTCCTCCCTCCCTCCTTCCCTCCCTCCTTCCCTCCTTCCTTCCCTCCTTCCCTCCTTCCTTCCTTCCTTTTCTCCCTCCCCCTCCCTCCCTCCCTCCCTCCCTCCCTCCTTTCCTCCCTTATTCTCTTTCTTTTTTGTGTGTAGGCATGGGTATGTATGTGTATGGGACGTGTAGGTGTAGAAGAGGGCACTGTGTGCGCCTATGGAGAAATAAGGGTGACTTTAAGGAATCATCTTGGATTGCTTTACCTCCTTTTTGCCTTGCTCTGGAGTTTCCAGGTTTGTAAGTGCAGGTTGCCACCAATTCTGCTCAGAACTTTTATACGGTGTCTGGGATCCAAATTTGCTTGTGAAGCAGAAGCTTAACCCCTTAGCCATCTTTCCAGGCCCCTCTTTCTTTATTTAATCCTTTGGACTTTTCTGTTCTTTTACAAGAGTGATGCTTCTAGTCCTAGTTCTCTCACATGGACCAGTCCCACTATCTGGGCTCCTGTAGTTGGTTATCCCTTCACTTATGGCCTGCAATCTTTTTCACTATGTTAGATCCCCCCCCCCCGTGCTGTCTGAAACCACAGCATTTCTGTTCATGACATTTATTGAAGTCAATTACTATGTATTTGCTTGGTCAAAATTTGACTAACCTTGTTCCTTGCTAGATTCTGAGTTCTGAGTTGGGGATCCTGTGAATTATCTTCACCCTTGTAACCCTGGTCACTCAGTCCATGATAGGAGCTCAAAAGATATTTGTTGCACAAGTACAAAGAGGTTTATTAAATCCCTAATCCAAAGAAGTTCTTTGCATTTCTACACTTCAGCACCTGTGATGAAAACTAACTCCTATGTATTGGGAGCCCTTACCTTTATTTTCATAATTTTTGGAATTTCTCAGTCTCCAAACTGATATTGTTTTCCAATCTTTGCTGGGAGAGCACTGAGCTGAAGAAAGAACAGCCCGCTACCAGTTGTCAGCAACAGGATTTGAACTTGGGTTATCTGTGTCAAAGCTGCATAGCGCTGCATTTTCCAGCATTTTCCTTGGCTGAGGAGGATGTGAATACAAGACAGGGAATCACCCTGTCTTTTTCAGTCAACTGAGGAGTAAGGAGTAACAGAAGGTTGGTTTCATGGAAGCAGTGTTTTAGAAACACATTGCTTTTCAACCTTTTCTATTTTCTACACAAACATATATAGACGTGTTTCTTTTCTCCTGGCTTTTCTTAGCTGCTCATCAACCCAGATTTTTCTCAGAGATTTCCTCTTCTTGCAAGCCTTGAAACCTTGTGGGAAGATTTTTTTTTTTTTACCCTGGAGGGTTGGCAAAGCCAAAAGAATTGCAAAACTAGCTATTTGCTGAATTCCAAGGCCTGGTGGAAACTGGCTGATAGCAAAGGATTTTGGCAGCTGTCTCCTCTGTTAGGAGTGTTCCTTGAGCACAGTAGGGAGGCACGGAGAACACACACAGACATTCCACATGGGGAAACTGAGGTCTGGGGAATTCAGAAAATGCCCCCGGAGTCACATCACAAGTGACCCATGCTGCCAAGAAGGTAATTTAAGGTTTTCTGTTTTTGTAGAGCTTGTTGGCATCTTTTCCCTAATTTGTAGTAGTTTCAAACAGGGTGCTGTCCTATAAGATTTGGGAGTTTGTAGTGTTAAGGATTGAAGTGCAAGAAGGTTTCCTATGAGCCAGGTGTGATGGACTCTGGACACAAAGGATTCCACTTGGTCATCTCCTCTCAGCCCTCTCTGGCTTGGAGATAGTCATGCCAGTCCTGGAGTGTTGCTGCCCATTTATGGCTTTCCCATCCCCATTTACATCTGTCCTTTTTCAAATTCTTTTCAGTAGATCCCAAAGAGAGAGAGTTCACCCCTGGATCTTAAGCTTATCACATCTGGGGATTGTCAACCATTTCTTTTATTAAATCTATGACAAGTTTTTTAAAAATATTTATTAGGTGGGAGGAGAGGTGGAGATCAGAAAACATCTTTCAGAAGTAGGTTCTCACCTTTGACCATGT
Source organism: Typhlomys cinereus (assembly GCA_023101885.1). Lineage (NCBI taxonomy): Eukaryota > Metazoa > Chordata > Mammalia > Rodentia > Platacanthomyidae > Typhlomys > Typhlomys cinereus. Next base: position 11,103,915 of record JALPQD010000012.1, read on the forward strand.
GGGCTTCTGGGGATAGAATTCAGGTCAACAATTTTGCAAGCAGGTGCCTTACCAGCTTAGCCATCTTACTGGCCCCTTTATGACAAGTTTTTTGCTGGTTGATGGGTCATGGTGGTGTCTGAAATGGACACCCAGCATCTATCCTTGAAGTCTATCAACAAGAAAAGCACCAGGAATGATGAAAGACATGAATGAGAAGTATAATGTGTCTTAGAGAAGACTACAGTGTTTAGGAGTAGCTAGAACTATTCCTAATAAGAAGAATTAGAGGAGGAAAGAAAGCAAAATTAGAAAGGCAAGCTCAAGACAATTTGGAAAAGCATACAGACAGGCAACTTACAAAATGCAACTGGCCACAGACATGAATAGCATTAAAACTTTAATTGCCACTGAGAAATCAGAATTTAAAAATAATGAAATATCATCAATATGATTAGAGTGGCAAAAATTAAAAGTGTTCTAATATCAAGTTTTGGTAATGGTGCATGAAAGTCATGTTCTGGCTTTCACTGGTGAGAAAGTGAATTGGTGCAGTGGATGCCATAGTAAACTGCAGGACATTGGTGAGATTTTAATCATAGAAACCCCACAGAAGGTCTCAATCTTTTGTTAAAATTGTACAGAAAGAGAGGTGGGAGAGGATCGTGACTGAGCTCATGTCCACTGACTGGCTACTTTAAAAGGATCCAGTGGATTGAGGACAAATTGTTGAATCAAGGAAAATGACTTATTTGGTAAGCCAGCAAGATGAAGCAGAAAGAGGACTAGTGAACTGAAAGTCCACTTTCAGAGATTTTTACATCAACCTTATTAGTTTCTGTCATAGTTAGTTATGGGTATCAACTTGATGGTTGAGGGTTTACGCTCTGGGCACATTTGAAGAGAATTAGTGGTTGAATTAAGCCCAGTGTGAACCTGCAAAAGATTGTCTAGTTTATGGAGAAAGTCCAGCCCATGGTAAGGTGGTACTAGTAGCTGGGCAGGTAAATAAGATGGAAGGAACTAGTTGAGAAAGTTGGCATCTTTGTGTATACTTGGCCAGACATGCTGGTCTGGCAAGTAAGGATCATCCTTTTCTCGGGCATTAGGTGGGGATTGTGCGGCCAGTTCCCTTGGCCTTCCCTTGGCCTTTGATGTTGCAGTGGGCTTTCCTGCCAGTCTGGACTAAGAATTGTAACTGGATTATTGTAAGAGAATAAACCCCTTGTTCCCTTAAGTTGTTGGATGGTGATTTTATTAACAACCATGCAGGTTAACTGCTACACCATCTTACATGATTAACGAGGGCACAAGGCATAGAGTTTTCTCACAGGATCCAACTGTAGCTAAATACAACACTCAAGCTGTAAAGCTAAACTTTGTTTAGATCACATATATGGCTATTGGGATATAACAGCTACACAGTGATTTCTAACCCTTAGATAGAAATTCAAATGATTTAGACTTATGCATGGACCAAGGAGCAGTCTGGCTATGACTCTTTGAACTCTGAAGTTTGGGGTGAGAGGAGAGGGGAGATTATCATCTATCTATCTATCTATCTATCTATCTATCTATCTATCTATCTATCTATCTATCTATCTATCTATACATCCTCTATCATTTTTGGAGCTGTCCAGACAAGCAGTTATGTTGCTTATTTAAACCATGAAATCTAGTATTTATTTCTTACTTTTCAGTAGCTATTTGTTCCTAAGAGGGTGAAAAAATAAAATCAGCTCATCTGCTACCTAGTTTGGAAGATTTTCCATTTGCAGTTTTTGCAACATTTGCAGTGTTCTCTAGCTTTCCTTCATATTTCTGATTTATTAAGCTTACAAGAAAAAGTCATTTTTACTTCAGGGAGTGGCTCTGACACTAGCATTTTCCTTTTTCTCCCATTTTCATGTGTGTGTGTGTGTGTGTGTGTGTGTGTGTGTGTGTGTGCATCCAAATATACATATGTTTATGTGGAGACTTCCTTGATCACTCTTTCCAGTTAGTCTTTCGGAGACAGAGTCCTTCACCTTCAGCTCACTAATAGAACTACAATGGCCAGTCAGCTTGCTCTGGGGATTTCCAGTCTCTGCCTTCCCAGGCTGAAGTTACAGACGACACACTTATCCAGCATTTTGCATGGGATGCGACTCCATCTTGTGTGGCATGTCTTCACCACTGAGCTATCCCCCCAATCCTGCCACTTTGAACCTGTGCACACCAAAAGGGTTGGGAGAGGTCTTGGGAACAAAAGGGGGCATTGCACCCTGACATCAGGAAGCCAACAATACCACTCTCAGAACACAATTGTTCACTTTTGGATAGTTTAACTCTGAATGCTGGTGGAACAGTTAAAAATCAAGGAAATCAGCAGTTGCAGCTCCAGGTGAGGATTCGTAAGTAGTACCAGAGGGCGAAAATGGTCTCTTTGCTGAGCTCCATGGCCTTCAATCTTCTCTGCACTGTATAATCACTCAGAGAACTTGGAAACATTACTGGTGTCTGAGTCCTACTTAGAGAGATGCTGATGCAAAGTTCCAGCTGTGGCTGGGCATTGGTTTTTTTTTTTTTTTAAAGTAATGCAGTTAGTGCCAGTGTGCAGCTGAGACTGAGGTTAATGTTCAGTATTTACCTTTTCGTACCCATGTAAAGGCGTCTTGTTGCTGAGCTGTGAAATATACTGTGTTTGCTTAACATGTCTGCTTAGTTTTCTGTGCCTTTGTGGTACCTTCAACTCAAACTTTCATTGCTCTCTCCTCTCTCTCTCTCTCTCTCTCTCTCGTGTGTGTGTGTGTGTGTGTGTGTGTGTGTGTGTGTGTGTGTGTGTATGTGTGTGTGTTTGTATGTGTCTAGAAGAGGGCACTTCAGTGTGTGTGCCTGGGGAGGACAAAGGGTAACATCAAGAATCATCCTGGATTGCTCTATCTCCTTGTTGCTTAACTCTTGAGTTTCCCAGGTTCTGCCTTCCAGTGCATGGCACTATTAAGTTTTCTAGCATGCTTTCCTTTGTGAAAGAATCTCCTATAGTCTTCTGGCCTATTCTGGTCTGGACGGGTCTCTTCTTCAGCCGCTGCCCAGCTGTCATCTTGCCTTTTCTCTTTACTGTATCCCGTGCATTTCTGTCATTTGTCCCTTGCACTGAGAGGCCTACTTCCTGGAAGCTGTGCACATATCTTTCTTATGTTATTCATGCATCTGTGGTCTCTGGGGTCACATATACAACAAAGCAGGGAGGAGCCTCATGCATTGAAAATATATCTCCCCTATTGACACACTAGATATTATACTGGGACAAGAATTTAGGTTGGAGTCTGGTATATTACATGCCTATGCTCCTAGCATTCAGGAAACTGAGGCAGAAAGAGTGTGATTCTGAGGCCAGCCTGGGCTACATATTGAGGTGTTACCTCAAGTTAAAAAAAAAAACACCAAAAATGGAGGAGCTGGAGAGATGGTTCAGGGGTTAAGACTCTGTCATGCTGGAGGCCTATTTTCTCTACTGTAGGACTGCAAGTAAGTAATGTGACACCTGGTTAAGTTCACAGACTTTAGTTCCTGATCATTTACAACTGAGAGGGTATGATCTCACCAGAAGGGGAGGGCATATAGTCTGGAAGATAAAAAGTAACCATTTTGCAAATGGGTGATTGACCCCTCCCTCACTGAGGTTTCCTACTTTTATTACATCTACCCTTGAATGTGCTCTTATAATAAGACTCCAGTTTAACAGCTTTTTGTCTCTGGCCAGAGGGTGACATACAGTGCCCAGCAGGATGGAGTGAAGGGCATTGCAGGAGCAGCAAAACTGCAAAAGAAAATCAACAAACCACAATCCAGAACTTCAGAGACTTTATATCAACCACCTAGAACTAGGCCAGCCTAATCTCTCCCCATCCTAAAGCTCAGGGACATTTGCGGAAGAGGGGGCGGTAAGAGTGTAAGAACAAAAGGATGGGAGGAGCAATGATTTGCAAGATACTCCACACAAATTAGGGCCGAATCAATCATAATTGGACTTTGCATGCCCTGTGCAATGTCCAACACACTATTGACCTCACAAAGTCTAGCATCTGCTAAAGGCACCAAGATCCTTGGAGACAAGGGATTGACAGCCACAGTAGTGTTCCTATGCTTAAGGGGAACACTTAAGGGTTCAGGTAAATGCCACTGGGTCCTTGTACGTCATCAGAGAGGAGGGCTCTGAGGAGAATCAGGCATGCACAAGAAAGGACTCTCTGGGAATTGGGGGGGGCACTGGAGGATGGGGAGGGAGGGGTGAAGGGAGGGGGAGCAGGGGGTTCGGGGGGAGGAGGAGGGAGGGAGGGAGCTGGTGTACCTGTTAAGTTTGTATGAGCTAAAATAATAATAAAAATGTATATAAAAAAGACTCTGTCATGCAAGCAGAAGGTCCTGAATCTGATCCCAGGTTCCACATAAAAACACCAGGTGAAAAAGGCGGGGGGGGGGAGGAGTGTGGGGGCTGCATGTCTGCACTTCTGGCCCTGGTGGGCACGAGGAGCCTGGGAAATCCCAGAGCAAAGCAAAAGGAAGTAAAAGCAATCCAAGATGATTATCCAAGTCACTCTAGGTCCTTCACAGGGACACACAGTGCACTCTCTCTCTCTGTCTCTCTCTCTCTCTTATAAACACACACACACACACACACACACACACACACACACACACACACACACACACACACACACACACACACACACACACACACACACACACATGCACATACACACACATAAAAAACGGAGTAAGTAGGAAAATAAAAGAGAAAGAAGAATTTAAGATGCAATGTATTTTTCCTGGGAGTTTGATGCTGGCCTATGTTTTAATGCACATTTGTTTATTTCTATTTATTTTGTGTGAGTTTACAAGTGAGTGAGGTGTGTGTGTGTGTGTGTGTGTGTGTGTGTGTGTGTGTGTTGAGTGTAGGCTCATCATATAGCAGTAGAGCACAACATCTGGGTATTGTTCCTCATTTTTCTACTTTGAGACAGGGTCTCTTCTCTGTTGCATAAGCCAGGCTGGTTGGCCCATGAGGCTCTGGGAATTCTCTGGTCTCTACTTTCATGTCCAGTGGGCCTCGGGATTACAGATACCCTCATCTCCGCACCACTGCTTACACAAGATCTGGGGAGTTGAGCCTTAGTCCTTAAGTTTGCCAAGCAAGCTCTTTATCTGACAAGCCATCTCCTCAGCCCCTCAATTATTTGGAGAATCTGTTTCCTCCCTCTCAGAGTTCTTTGTCATTTGCTTCTCTCCTCTTGAATTTTGCTTTGTCAATCATGTCACAGTTACATGGCCAGTGTGGGTTTGTGTTTAGCTATTTTCTTGGATCTTTTACCAAATTCTTTGAATCTGGCAGTGACCATCTGTCGAGTCTGGGGATTTCTGTCTTGTGATTATCTCCATTCCAGGTTCTCTATTTCTGAACTGCCTGTGACTGGATGCTGAGTTCTTGAGCAGTTCTCCCAATTTTCTGGCATCCTCTGTCCCTATTTCTCCCATCCTTTTGCTGAGTTTTTCTTTTCGTGTTTTGAGATAGGGTCTTATATGTAGACCAGGGTTGGCCTTGAACTCCTTCTCCTGCCTTAGCCTTCCTAGTGCAAAGACTAGTTATGTGCTACCCACCGTTTTAGCCTTTTGGTCTAATTTCCACAGATTTTCTTAACTAACCAAGAATTTCTAGCTCTAACACTAAAATCTTAATTTCTGCTATCATATTGCTAAGTTCCAAGAGCCATTTTTCTTGTGCGAGTGATTTTGATAGCATCCTGCTTCAACAATGTGATATCATCTCTTTTACCTCTACATATGTTCATATTGATCTTGGAAATTTCCTTTTCCCTCATAGACTGTTTCTGTAAGTTGCTGTCACCCATTTATCTTGTACTGTTTATCTTATCTTACTATGTGTTTTCTCAAGCATCTTTTCCACATGTCTCATGTTTAGGTGGGGCTGTTGTAAAAAAAGATCAGAGCAGCAGAGGAAGGCATTGTTGATTGTGAGTGTCCCTGGGATGTCATCTGACTGGACCATCTCATGGTTGTAGTTTTCCATGTTTATCAGGGTCTGGTCGGGTTTTACAGAGAAAGGTCTCTCAGCATCCTGAAGTCACAGGGAAGATCTGTTCTTTCTGGGAATCCATGAGGGGGTTCGTTCTGCACAAGCTCTTTCTTTGACTCAACTGTATTTAGTCCTTCAACTATGAGTGTGAATTGCTTGAGTAACTTATCTGATGACAGAATCAGACCATTCCAACTTATTTAAATCAGCCTGACTGTCTTCTTTTCCCTTTTCCTTTTCAATTTTATCTACTATATATAGGGGTAGAGAATAAAGATTAGGGGCAGGAAGAATGTTTTATCTTCACCAGATCTTTTTTAAACTCAATTTTTTATTGAGAGAACTGAAGATTCACATAAGGATGGAAAAAGTAACAGAGATGTCCATTGTGCATTTTTCCCTAGTTAACTCTACATTCTGCAAAACTAGTATAACATCATCATCAAAACAGTGACATTGATACAAACCCATCTCTGTTATTCAGTCTTACCCACTCATTTATAGTGTATGGTGTGTGTTTGGATTCTATACAGTTATCACTCGTGTAGGTTTGTATATGCACACTACATTCAAGGTAATGAACAAGGGGTCCTTGTGTTGCCCTCTTATTTTATTCAATTTTGCATGCGTGTGTATATATGGTGTGTGTGTGTGTGTGTGTGTGTGTGTGTGTCTGTGTGTGTCTGTGTGTAACAACGGGTGAATTCAGGAACCACCATGGACCGCCTCCACCTCCTCCTTGTTTACTCTGCCCCAGGATTCACAGGCTCTGCCCTACCAGGACCAGCAGCGCAGGCTGCCCCCGCTTCCGCCCGGCGTCTATACATGGGGTCTAGGATCCGAACTCAGGACCTTCTGCCTGCAAGGCAGAGGCTTAACCACTGAGCCACCTCTCCAGCTCCTTGTGTTGCCCTCTTATGACAGCACCCTCTGTATCTTTTACTGCAAAAAGAACAGTAAACTTGAGTAACCAATGTCACCTAGCCCAACAATAAAGTCGACTTAAAAATTATACAAATTATACCTTTAAGAATTGAGAGAAATTCTATCATCAAAGATATTGCCTTCTCCACAAAAGATTGTTTATTAGTTAGGGCTAGGAAATGAGCAACTGATCAGTTTACATTTGAAAATCTAGACATGTAGAGTTTTCTGTGTTTTTAGTATTACCACTCTTTCTCCCAATGTGGAAACAGATCTGGAACTAGGTGCCACATGAAGGCTATGTGTGATTTCTTAATCATTTCTTTGATGGATAATTTTTCTTTTCATTTGTACAATATTTCTGAATGAATGCTTCATGGAAACAGTTTGTTCAAGTAGTTTGACTCTTTAGGTAGTGTACAGTATTCCTTGTAATGTTAATCTCACCGTTATTTTCCTGAATATTAGAGATGGAGATGCTCTTCACATCTGATTTTATGTAGGAAGCAAGTGACATTAAAGAGAATTAGAATTCTGACTCCTTGCCTGAAAAATACTTAAGAAAACACACAGAACATTAAGGAGAGGGGATATGTTTAGTAGGAAAACAACTTAGGTCAAATCGTCTCATTATGAAATGTTATTTAAGTTTGGGATCTTTCTGGAAAATTTTTTGACATTCAATAAAGTCAGTCTGTGGGGAAAAATAGGGAGTTACAGAGCGAGGTACTTTATGTAGCAAGTAAGAGATTTGCTTAGGCAGGAGCTCTGCCTGGCCTTCCTGATACTCCTCCTTGCTTTCGAAAAAAGTTTTCTTGAGTGTTTCTCTTTCCCTTATCTTAATGGTTACCTAACATAATCGTTAGGGGGACTGAGTTTCCAACTTTTTTTTTTCATTCTCCCTGTTACAGTTATGACTGTTGTTTGAACATCAATTACAATGAAAGGCAAGCTTCCTAGGTGAGATTCTAAGAAGAGATTTCCAAACCTGATGCTGAGACCCTCCTGAATGGTTTCCAATGTGATGTTCAACATCCCAGATGAACCTTGGGCTGCATGCAGAGAGCAAACTCATCACATCTTCCTCAAATAAGTCTAGGCACATGCACAAGTCAGTTGTAGGATTTTCTAACATTGTGATAGATTTCCTCCCTTCGATATGTCAAAATTGATTTCATACCATACATCTTCGATATGTTAAATTAAAAACTGCATATAGTAAAACTGATTGACATTCAGGACACAGAACCGTTTGTCACCCCCAAAACCTGCCTCAAATCATCTCTTTGTAGGCAGACCCTCCCCTCATCCTTGGCCCTGCCCCAGTCTCTATCACTGTAGCTTTCGTCTTTTTAAGAATGTCAGGTAGTCAAGTGTGATGATACACTCCTGTCAATGCCAGCATTAGGCAAGAAGACTATGAGACCTTGTCTCAAAAGCAAAATCAAAATCATGAAATAGTATTGTGTAAGTAGAATCTTAATGTCTGTAATCTTTTACTTGTTTCTTTTTCTTAATAGCATGGATATTTAAGATTCACCTAAATTGTTTCCTAAGTCAGTAGTTATCTTTTATTTCTTAAAAAAGAATGCTTAGAATGGTGGACCACCCCCCACTTTGGCTTGTCATATGTGTCATTGGATTTAAAAATAATTTTGATGCCAACATAATAAGAATAAAATCAAATATATTTTTGATTTAGAATTTTACCATGTAGCTCAGGTTAGCCTCAAACTTGTGGTCCTCTGGTCTCAGCCTCCAAAGTATTGGGATGACAGATGCATGTTGCATCATCTGGTATAAAATGCTCGTTTTGTTGTATTATGGATAATAGTATGTTTTTTAGCACAAGACATTGTTCAAGGTGCTTTTTATGCCTTCAATTTTAAAAATTTAAGTTATTGAGAGAGGAGGATATATATGTGTGTGTGTGTATGTGTGTATATATATATATATATATATATATTCATATATGAAAGAGAAAGTCAGAGAGAGAAGCATGCACATGCATATACCTGCCATAGTGCACAGTTGTGGAAGTCAGGTCTCACCATGTGAGTTTCCAAGGATCAAACTCAGGTTGTCAAGCCTGGAAGCAGGTGCCTTCCCTATTGAGCTATCTCACCAGCTCTGTCTTAAATTCTTTAATCCCTCAGCAATTCTGTGAAGTAAGTACCATTTTTGTCTCCATTTTACAATCACAGAAAACAATGCCCAAAAGCTGAAGTAAATTGCTCATTTGACAAAGTTTCTATGCAACCAACTTGAATTAAGAGTCCAGGCTGATTAATATCCTTGGATACCTCACGCATTCAAGTTTTTATTTGAGATAGTGAGGTATATTCCATGGACACTCTGTGGAAAGTTTCTTGTGCAGAAGTCTTTGCTAATACCTGGTAGTTTCTTTAGGTTGGATTCTTGGAAGGCATATTACTGTGTCAAAGGGCACGTCCATCATAATGGCTAATACATATTTCTCTGTCACCTTCCAGGAATTTGAACGGATTTGAAGTTCAACAGCTGTGTTTGAGAGCGCTTAACCCAATGTCCTTATACCAGGACTGAATATTATAATTATTTTATAGTGGTTCTTGCTTTTGCTTAAGGACCGGGGCTCAAGTGAGGGCCTGTTGCATACGGTGTAAGCTACATATCATTCTTTAATTGGTTTTATTCAAATTGATTGCAGAAAGATGATGTCTGATTACTAGAGTTGCCTTCTACCTTTTTTAGTTGCTAGGCCGAGTAGTCATAAAAATATTTACCATCCATTTCTTCATGAATAATCTCCATTTGGCAAACAAAGTCCAGGATTGCACATATGTCTCTGTCTCTGTGTGTGTCTCTCTCTCTTTCTCTCTTTCTCTTCTCTCTCTGTCTTTTTCCATAAGAGGGTAATGGGTTTTGATTTATATATATATTATATATATTCTGTATCTTTTATCCTCTCAATTTTTTAAATATTGGTTTTCATTTCTATCTAGTTTAAACTGTCTCCTTTGCTTGTCTTATTTTAACCATTTTGCAAATTCTTAGATCTAAGATTCCAGTCATGTATTTATTCCACATAATCTTTTATGCCTTTCCTTCTCTCTGTATACTTAAGCTTTTTAAAGAAATGAACTGTTTCATTTGGGATTTTTCTTAGTACGAGATGAATATTTAAACGGATTAACAGATTTAACAGTTAAATCTAGTATTGTTTATGATATCATCTCTATCCACACATTTGTGGTATTGTGTTTTTTTTCTATGTAGCATCGGTAGTTCCATGACATTTATTTCATTTGATTTGATGTACTCATTAATTAATGCTGTTGCTTATTATCATGTTAATTATCTGGTAGGGCAAAACTCCTATCCTCTTGTTTTGGAAAAAAGTCATTTGCTATTATAATTTATTTATCTTTCTAAGTGAACTTTAGACTCTCTGTTAAATTTCTCTGCAATCCCTCTAGGTTTGGGCAAATCTATAAATAGTGTGTGGAAAATGCCATTTTACAGCACAGACTTTTCTCACTCCTCTTATGCTGCTTGCTTTATCAAGCTTTGGATTCATAATTAGTTCCCTATTTTCACCCACTACATTTATTCCTGAAACTTATTCTGGTATGTTTTTCTTTTGGTTGTTATTACATCATTTTTCATACATCAAAAAATATTTCTTCCTTACATCCTATTCTTCAATTATAAAAATTATGTAAGCAACATAAATCTATTATACAAGTAACATAAATCTATTATGCAAAGCACTAACAACATTTCATAAAAATGTGCTCTTACATTGAGAACTTTCAGAACAGTTTGCTAGTGACTACTGGGTATGTATTTTTGTTATGTTATAGGACTTTCCTTCTATTTCTAGCTTTTCTAAAGTTTTACCAAATAATTGTTATTGAATGGAGATAAAAGCCTACTTAACACTTACTGAAGAGCTGAATTTAATAAGATCTATGTAGATATTCACAGTGAGCCACTCCCAAAGTAAAGCTTAGATAGTGGTGACATAGTTTATCTTCCCCTTTGGATTTGATTCATTAGTAATTCATTTCTATGAAATTTTTGCTCTTATATTAATAAGTTCACCAAGAACTTCTTGGTTAAACTTGGATGCCACAATTATAGTAACTTTACAAATGAATTGATAACGTCCACATTTCTCTATGTTCTGTGGAACAAGTTATGAAGCATAGAAGTTATTTATAGCTTGAGAATGTAGAGATCCTGCCCTATGATCTTCTTTGATGGTAATTTTGAACAGACTAGTTTCTTCCTTTGATACTTTTTAATGTTGATAATGAGTATTTTACCAGAGAGGTAATGGTTTCTTTGTCACTTGTGAAAATGAAAAAAGTGTGCATTACTTTTTTTGCTTTAACTTGATCTATAATGTAATTATGATTATTGCAACCTTTCCTCTGCACTAATGCATGTTTGTTTTCCTTTATGAAATCAAACTGTATCTGACTTGTTTTGTTAATATTTGAAGTCATCTATTGTAACAATTTTTCTCTCTATTTAAAAACCTTGTTTATTCTTTTATAGCCTGATATATATATTCACATATATTATATGTACAGTGTATTTTAGTCATGTTCTTCCATTATTCTCTTAGCTCCCCCCTTCTATCCAACTCCTTCTTCCCAGCAAGTCCCTCTCCTACTTCCATGTCTTTTTTGGTGGCCCACTGCATTTTCTCTCTCTTTATTAGATCATTTCTAATTGTCTTATGCTTGAATTTCTTTTAATCATTTCATGCCTTGTCCACTTCCATATTGGCTAATTCCATTATAATCAGAGCCTTGTCCAATAACGGGATTTTCTTTCACATATCTCATGTTTCTTTGCATAGCATTGAGATTCTAAATAGGAACTTTCTTCCTGAAAGATACTTTCTGTATAATGCACATTTCTTTATGGAAGAATATTATTTTTCTTTCTTCAAATGCAGACAATTTTTAAGGTTTTTTAAAGCTATCTACCTCTGACTGAAAAAATTCATCCTAGGCAGAACAAGCCCTCTGATACCTCCAGTGGTACTCTCTACTCTCACCTGGTTACATCATATTAAGGTATCATCAGCTACATGGCTGGTTCATGTGCATGGCCATTGGTTTACTTACCAATGATTGAAGGTAAGTTCAATGCCTGACTGAGAAATGATCTTCAGTCCTTGCTGCCTGATCATTTGAATATTTTAGTGGGTCTTATTACTATTTTCATCAATGAATAGTTCTTCCTAGTTCTTAAATTTACAGTTATATGAAAATCTAGCATCATACTTGGTGTATGTACTTTCCACATCTCCTGTTGTCTCTGAAAGGCAGTATATCACCATCCTGCTTTCTATTCTGGCTGATCTGCATTTCCAATAACTGGGGTATCTGAAATGGATGGACTTAGAAAGAAATATTGATAGGGTAGGGGTGCTCTTGAAAACAGCTCGTTTAAGCACCAAAAGTCTCATGTTTCTTTGGCAGAGGCTCACATCAGAGATCAGTATATTCTCCATAGTTCACCTATCACATCCCATTTTTATGCTTCATGGTTAAGTCTCCACATTAGTATGCTTTAGTGATTGTCTTTATTTCCTTCAGTAGGATGATAGGGAAATGATAATCATTTGCCACTGGCTACTTGACAGCATACTTTGGAATGTCTCTTCAGATTTTAGTTTGGAAACGCCATTTTATTGCAAAGATAGGAAAGTTGATTTGTGGATTGAGAGATTTAATGCAACTGAATCCACCTCATATTCACAAGTTGTTCTTTGTATTTTCCAGGCTCATGTGTCTTTTTATAGTTAACTTGCATCATTATCTCTTCAGAATTTTGAGTGAATAACTGTCATCTTCACCTGAGCGACATAACAGTGATCTTTGATAGTTTATAATTGATGAGTAAAAACTATCAGAATGGTTCCCTGTCTGAACATCTCTGGAGCAAGGGATCACTAACCATTTCTGCCAGTGACTTAGATAAGAAATTGCTCTAGGGTTGTAGGCAGAATAGCAAGCCCTCGCAGATGTCTATGGCCTGATCGCTGGAAGCTGTGAGCTTGTTATGTTGCATGGTAGTTAAGGGGGAATTAAGGTTGCTAGTCATTTAGCCTTGAAATATGGAGATTATCCTGAGTGATTAAGATGGTCCAGTGTAATTACATGGCTCCTTATTTGGAAAAGGCAGGGACAGGAGAATCGGTCAAAGAAAGAGATATGATAACGCATACAGAGGTCAGAGTGATGTGCTTCCTGGTTTGAACACATATAAGCCAAGCTATGAAGGCAGCTTCTGGGAACTGCAAAAGATAAGAAAATGGGGTCTGTTGTATGGATTTTAGAAAGACACAGTCCTGCTGACATGAGACCCCATTTTTATTCTGTGTTCCATAATGTACATTGGGTGCTTTATGGCGTTTTATTACGGTTGCAAGAGGAAACTTCTGTAATCTGAGTATTAGATGCAGCCACAATCTAACTGAGAGCAGAAACAAGAGAAATTCAAGGAATTAGCTAGTATATGGGACTTTTATGTTAGTACCTTCTTGTCATCATCTTTGGGTTATATATTTATTTGCTCATTTGATCGTTACCTTTCCATCAGCTCCCTGAGAGAAGGAACTTAATGTGGAATATTTATTGTCAAATTCCTAGTACTAAACGTGGAGAAGTTCATTGTGTATCATTCCAAGTAAGTTACACCCCTAATGGAACATTGCAAAGTATGTAAGCAATAATATAAATAGAAAGAAGAAATTGAATTAAAATTATGATACTCATCTCAATCAAAATATTCATTCCCAGCATTCATTTCTGGTGATCCATCAAGTGTACAAATACTCCTTACACTCCAAATGATAAAAGAGGTTGTCTTCATAAAATAAATGTGGCATTATATATTGCATTTTTGACTTGTGGAGAGAATATTCATGTTTCTATGTTTAACAGAATTTAAGTAAAGATAACTAGTTCAAAAATAATTTTTATTTCACATGCTGGTCATTTCATTGGATGGATAGGCAATAATTATCTATTTTTGTTAGGTTATAAACCTATTTCATTGCTGTTGTAATGAATTCATTACCGTTATATGTGGTTCTGATATGAAACATGTCAGCCCTTCCATTTGGCAGTAATTCTGTGGGTTTGCATGACCTGACCAAGCCATTCATAGTACCAATAAGTTACAGAGCTTTCATAGAGCTCTGTCCGTTAGGCCACCTGCCTTAGAGGTTTTGGATGGCTCTAAGTTTTCTATTCAGAAGGGATTCTCTACCTCAGCTTATGTTTCTACCTAAAATTGTTTTTCAGTAGAAATCTCCAGAAGCTCTATTTAAATGGAGATAGACACAGAACATGAACGAGACAATGAAGGCATAGGGAGAGCTACCAACTTGGAAGCAAATCAAGAGGGTTACTGGTATCAGGCTAGGGCATCTCCTCCAGTGGGTCATGTGATGACCTTCCCCTTTTCAATAGTTTTTTTTTCCATTATCTTTTCTCCAGAGCTCCTACACTCCCCCCATACTCATTCATGTCAAAATAGAAAGGAAGACATAATTTTAACCCTTGCTTTCATCTTGAAAAGAGGTATGAGAAATTGGGGTGGGAGAGGAGGTTCACTTGGATTGTTCCAACAAGCAAAACAACAGTTCTGGGGTGGTGAAAGGGCTCAGTGGGTAAAAGTGCCAGTGTGAAAAGCTGGCAAACTAAGTTCAATCTTCAGAACCCACATGGTGGAAAGAGAGAGCCAACTCCCAAAAGTTGTCCTCTGATCACATACAAATACACTATGGGTATCTACACCTGTTCTCTTTGTCTCTGTCTGTCCATATCTTGTAAAGAAATAAAATATTAAAAATACACAGCTCTTGGAGAATAGAAGAATGTCATCTCCAAGATAGATCTAGACAGTTGTTTTGCCTAATATTGAAAAACATTGTCTTTTCATATTGAGACAAGAAGACCAGAAATGTATACATCTTGGTCTGGTGGCAGAGATGGTGCTGCGGGCTTCTTGGGTGCTGTAAGCCACTTTCCAATATTTTTTGGGTCTATTGGGAAGGAGGGTACAGAGCGGAGAAGGTGGAAAGGGACACACAACACATTTGCTGGGTGCGCTTTTCCTTATGAATGTTCTGAGTGCCAGCATTGAAGGACAGTTTATTTTTAAGGACCACAAGGAATGAAATCGTTCCTGTTGACATTGTGCAGGACTGGCCTGTACAGCTCTGTTACAAAGAACAGTAAAACTTCACGATGCTCTTGTAACATGCCATAAAAATATTCATGGATAGGAAACTTGGCTCATGTACTCAGGGACGTTGTCCAGATTAGAGGTATTGGCTAGCAAGTCTGGAGATAAAGATTCTTTTTTCACCTCTGCAAGTAATCCTCTAAATTGTGTCTTTCATTCTTAGTTTCCCCATCTGTAAAATGTAGGCATCGATGGTAAGTGGTCTTTACGTTCCTAACACTTTGTCTCTCTAATTTGGTCATTTTTTTAAACCACTAGCTTCCTGGAAGATATTGGAAATAGGTTTTCTTCCTAGGCTAATTTACAGCTACAGCAATATTGTTTAGCTCCCAAGCATGCCTAGAATCATCATTCATCTTTATTTCATGAAAATTACTCTTGTAAATGTGATTTTCTATTGGTTTCACAGTCATTGAGATTGGATGGCTCACTGGATTCCTTCTGCCTCCCATAAATTTCTGTTCCTTGCACAAGTCAGTGGTTTTCAAATTGAGATCTAGGTAACAGCAGAATCAGCATTCCCTTGAATCTCCTGGGAGCCTATTAGCTGCACAGAGTCTTAAACCTTGCCCAACCTGCTGTGTCTCTGAGGAGATGAGGAAGTTTTGCTTACCTCAGTCTCCTGTTGCATGGGAAAGAAGGTTTGAGAGGCATGGGTGAGGCTAGGAAAATACAGTTCTGTCCTTTGTCCCCAAAACTCCTCTCAGCATGTGGTGTGTTCCTTGAGTGATCTTACAATTTGGATCTCAAATGTTCCCCAAAGGCTCATAATTTGAAGGCTAGGTCCCAGCATATGGTACTTTTAAGAAACTGTGGAAGTCTTAAGAGGAAGGACCCTAGTGGAAGAAAGTCAAGCCATTAGGAGCATTCTCTGAATGAGGATATTAGAACCCCAGTCCTCTCCTATTGATTCTCTGTGCTTTTTAGCCACCGTGAGATAAAAAAAATCTCTCATGTAGACATTCATATCATGATGCCCCAGGTCAAGAGATCATGAACTGAAACTTCTAAGATTGTGAGTTTAAATAAGCCCTTTTTGGGGCTGGAAAGGTGGCTCAGGCATTAAGCCTCTGCCTTGCAGGCGGAAGGTCCTGAGTTCAGATCCCAGATCCCATATATAGATGCCGGGCGGAAGTGGGGGTGGTCTGCATTTCTGGTCCTGGTAGGGCGGAGCCTGTGAATCCTGGGGCAGAGTAAATAAGGAGGAGGTGGAGGTGGTCCATGGTGGCTCCCGAATTTACCTGTGATTCTACACACACACACACACACACACAATTAAATAAATAATTAAAAAATTAAAAAATATTTTAAAAAATAAATAAGCCTTTTTTTCTTTGTAAGTTGTTTTCTCTGGGTGTTTTATTACAGTTTAAAAATTTGCTGACTTTGTCACCGTAATTCAGACTGACCTATCATGCTATCTTAGAGATGCCGAGATTGAGACTTGTCTGTGTAAATGAAACAATTGACTTAATGGTATTTAGAGAAAAAGAATGGCCCTTCTCAGGAAAGAAAGGGAAATGGTCTCCATCAGACTCTGAGTCTCCCAAAATGGTACCTTGCCAACGTCAGGGGAGATATGGATGCACAGGTATGTCTTGAAATGAGGAAGTGGGCAGAGTATTTCTAAAGAATGGGAAAGAGGAGCAACAGCCATGATTTGCCTGCTGTTTCTGTATGCAGCCTTCACGTTGATGTTTGTCCCTGGGCTTTGGTCCCTTAGCCTGTGGTGCCAGTAGACACTAGCCAGCCCCTGAGCATGGTTCTGAAACCTAAGCAAGGGGCAGGTCCAGAGGGAGCTCCTCTTAGAGAGCTAAGCCTACGCTTAGCAGAAGTCCAAGGATGAGCTGGGGAGATGGCTCAGTGGTTTAAAGCCTTTGTCTCACAAGCAAAAGGACCTGAGTTTGAATCCCAGATCCCATGTAAAAAAATGGAAAAATGGCAGCTTATGTGCCCTTTTGCACACACATGTACATACACACATACGAACACACACACACACACACACACACACACACACACACACACACAGAAGAAGCCCAAAGTTATCATCATTGATCATTTCTACAAAAGTTGACTGTAGCATTGTGTTTGAACGAACACATTTATTAAGTATATGCACATATATATACCCTTATAGTCATATGTCCCTAGTTCAGAACATTAGGAAGTTTCTGTTTGTGCAACACTAGCTGGCACTTGTCTGAAATATGCTGTGACAGTGTAGGAAACACCAGAGCTATTTGTTTATTGTGAATCTCTCAACCTGAGTTAAACAGTGCTGAAAGTGTTCACTCTTTACCCACAGAACGCAGTTCCTATCACTCTCATTGGCTTATAAACCTCAGCAGCATTCCATGAAGGACATATGGTGCTCTGCCACTAACATGCCCTGCATAAGATGCCCAGCATAGGGCTGAGGCCCCGGCCTGGAGCTGCAGCCCCTCAGGAAGTGCTGTTCTTTTCATGTGTCCCTAAAGCTGCCATCCAGTTGTCATCGTGCCCACATACCTGTCTGGCTTCCTTTTTTGCATTAATGCTTAGCAGGGAGTTCTATGAAAGGCATAGAGGAAACCTTTGTTTTCACTTGGATGCTGTGCCTCAGTCTCCGAGCATGAATGTTCCTAAAGGAAATCTGGGAATTACTCTTAAACTAGATGTCCTTCCTGTGCAATCATCTGGATTTAACACCTGATTCCCACATCTTCATTTACCAGCATCCTGAAAGCCAGATCTCTGTTTTCTGTCCTGCTCAATCTCTCTCAGCTGTGTCTTTGGTATTCTTTCCTCATCTCCACGCAGGTCGCAGTCTTTATCAATTGGTAGCTGCATCTTCTGACCTCTTACCTGTTGGGCTCTGACTACCACACATATCACAGTGGTAGATGTTTTGTCTTGAAGCAGCCAGCAGAATCCTCATGTTCAACATTCCTGCTTCCTCATCTTGTGAAAGATGAACTCTCTCCTTTGTACTTAAAGCCTCTAGCACTCAGCTCTCTCCTACTTCATTGATGAGAAGCCCAGGGCATAGACTCCAGGGTCAATGTGGATTATAAGCAGATTTGGTAGATTGAGCACTGAATGACAAACAAAATTATAGTACACATAGTTTTCTTAGAGAATGTCAGGGTGTAAAACATTTATTCTGACTCCTCTTTATGTCCCAATTCAACTCCTGGGTCCTTTGCACCTTATTTAAATAGTCAATTTTTTGTAATTTGATCATAACTTAATTGAGTGTAGTTAATCCGACTTTTGGGCAGGAAGTACTCATTATTAGTATCATGAAGGGTTAAGTAAGACATGATTTTTGCTATGAAGACACTTAAGAGTCCAGTGAAATGGACTTCTACTTAAGTGAAAGGCTCTTAATTCCACATGTGAATTCCCCTAAAAGTGACCTGTGGAGGGCACTAGTTTGACTGTCAGACTTGGGGTGCAATACACAGCAGAGATGGTTTATGTATCTACCACTTCACAATGTGTTTTTAAAACTGAAAATCTTTAACTAATAAATGTCAGTTGTTTTGGGGCTGGAGAGGTGGCTCAGGGGTTAAGCCTCCGCCTTGCAGGCAGAAGGTCCTGAGTTCGGATCCCAGATCCCATGTATAGACACCAGGCAGAAGCCGGGGCGGCCTGCGCTTCTGGTCCTGGTAGGGCGGAGCCTGTGAATCCCGGAGCAGAAGGAGGTGGAGGCGTCCATAGTGGTTCCCGAATTCGTCCGTGGTTCTACACACACACACACACACACACACACACACACACACACACACGCATACACATGCGCACATACATACGCACATGTGAACAGTTGAATAAATAAAAAAAATTTTTAAAAATGTCAGTTGTTTTTATTCAAGATTTTCACTCATGTGTGGTGCGATGACATACACAGAATGTGACCTGATTACCACAGTCATGATGATGAGCTTGTCCATCATCGCCTATGGTATCTACCTTTGTTACTCTCCAGAAACCACTCCTGATCAGTAGCGCATGTCCTGGTTTACATACATTTCTTTCTACGCATAGGAGTCATGTGGTGTTTCATTGTGTTTTGACAGTTATAATCTGTACAGGTCTGTATTTCTTACTGTCATTTGATAATGTAGGTGAAAGATTGATCTGCCCACTTCCTAGTGTCACAGTGGTCTCCCTGAGTATCCTTTGCTGGATTAACTACATTCAATTATATTTTGTTGGATAAAGTATGGGAGACGGAGAGAAAGAAGGTTGTATCTTTTCTCATTACTTCTCTTTCCTCCTTCTCTGATTCAGGGAGCTACTAACTGTGGCTGTGACTTCTTTTATGTTAGATAGCCCTGCTCCTGATGGCTGGGCTCCTGAATTCTTGTAACACTATGGTGGTCAACACTGATTGTCAACTTAACAGGGTCTAGTATCACCATGGAAACAAGCCTCTAGGTATATTTGTGATTATGTAGATAAACTGAGATGGGAAAGGAAGGAGACTGGTTGGGAAGAAGAAGGTTTTGAATGGGCGAAGATGAGGGAATGGAATCAGGTGATATAGGGCAAAAATGACATGAATTCATTATATTTGTCCATGAAACTGTCAAGGAAAAATGTATTTTAAAAATATAGATGAGGGGGTGGAGAGGTGGCTCAGGGGTTAAGCCTCCGCCTTGCAGGCGGAAGGTCCCGAGTTCGAATCCCAGATCCCACGTATAGACGCCAGACAGAAGCGGGGGCGGCCTGCGCTTCTGGTCCTGGTAGGGCGGAGCCTGTGAATCCCAGGGCAGAAGGAGGTGGAGGCGTCCCAGGTGGTTCACGAATTCGTCCGTGGTTCTACACATACACAGACACACACACACACACACACACACACACAGACATGCGCGCACACATACACACAGTTGAATAAATAATAATAATAATAAAAAAATTTAAAAAAAATATAGATGAGATTATTGAGATAAATAACTGAAGTGGAAACACCCACTTTAATTGTGGCAACACCATTGCATGGGCTGGGGTCTGGACTGCATGGTAATGAGAATGCTGGCTGAGTGTGTGCATTCATTGGTGCATCCTGACTAGATGCATTGTGATCAACTGTCTCCTTCTCCTGCTAGCATATTTCCCTGCCTGGATGGACAGTATCCCATCAAACTTTAAGCCAAAACTAAACCTTTGCTTCTTGTGGGATTTTTCCTCACAGCAATAAGAAAAGTAGCTAATAGAAACAACTTTCTCAGTTTGCCTCTCTTACCCTATCAGTGCTAACAACTTATTCCAGTTTCTAATTGTGGTGCATGCTCCGCCAAGTGCTTCAACTATGCCTTGCTTCTAAGGCCAACTCCCTATTCTAAGTTTTGTGCATTTTAAGTACCTACTGTGATTTCTGCTTTCCTCACTGTCTGCCTCATTCATGAAGAGACAGTGGGTTATTTTGACTTTCAGTTCTTCCCTTCACAGTGAACACTTGAGTTGTTCTCACTAATTTTTCAATCACAACTAGTATGGGAGTTGAATATTATTGTGAATAACTCCTAGTACATAGACAGGAGAGCATTGTCTCCATGTGACACCAAGTAGCAAGGATACCAGATCAGTTTATTTACCTTTTCTTACTGAAGTCTCTTCATATGTTCTTGGTCTTCAGTCTATAGCAATTTGGTCTGCAAGGAGAAGTTTGATAAGTAGCTATGGCATGAACAAGATAATGGCTTTTGCTTGAAGTTGGAAGAAACATTATGTAGCTAACCTTATATGGAATATTCACAGGCGTTTGGGCTTTATTTCATGACTGCTCACCCTGAACAGAGTATTAGTTACTTTGGGGGCCCATGCCCTAGAGAGGTTGATCAGGGAACCAAGGTCTTTTGATATGTTTAGGATCTAATTCAGCATGGGGATTTAATATCAGTTGTAGATAGTATTTGTAGAGCTCTACAGAGAAACCATCAGTCTTCTTATGCTGAGAAACCAGGTGTATAATGTGAATGAGGAGATTGTTATGGCTTTGAGGGGGAACATGGATACTGATAGTGATCCGTGAAGATTAATACCATGAAAGAGTTCAGGGAAAGGAAACAGCTGCTTCCTGGAAAAGCATGGAGTCTCCATCTTTCCCTAAAGGCCCACTTTAAGATTTTTTTTCTTGTCTCTAAATTTTATAAGGTTTGGGAGAGAAGTTCACAATGAAACATGGGCTAATCTATCACCCCCATCTCCCAGGGAAAAATGGAGACTCCATGCTTCTCCAGGAAGCAGCTGTTTGTGTTCCCTGAACTCTTTTCTGGTATTAATATACACTGATCACTATCAAGACACAAGAAGATCCATGGACAGAAATGCATGTGGGCAAGGAAAAAAGGAAGTATTGCATGAAGGCTGTGTTTGTCTCTTTAATTTTGCTCTAAAGAAATACCTGAGACTTATTTAGCTCACAATTTTGGAGACTGAAAATTCAAACAGCACAATTCTACCTCTGGTGAGTAACACCTGAATACATAATGTAAGGGCAGAAGTGCTTCCAAGAGGGAGAGACCACTTAGTAAAACAAGCCAGAGATCAGAAGGAATCAGTGATTTTTTTTTCATTTTTATAACAACCCACCCTTATATGACTCTTCGAGTATTACCTAAACCTTTACAAGAGGAACCTTTCAATGACCTAATGAGCTTCTCATCTCTTCTCATATCACCACATGGAATATGTAAATCTCAAACCCAAATCCTCAGGAGCAAAACATATCCAAACCATAGCAGGGATGGTTGAGATTTCAGTGGGCACAAAGTTTATAAACGTGATTCTTTTTGTAAGAAGTGTTGAGCTGGTTAAGTAATGTTTTTCTTTCCTGGGCTGCTAGCAAAGTTACCCAAGGTCTACATGCTTCCAAACTCTGAAATTAACTCTGAAAAATATTAATTGTATAGTCATTGGCCTGAAATGTTGATAAGGAGAAATGATGATCCCCCCACAATAGATATTTGATGGGCATAGTCCATACGTCGGGGACTAGCCAATTGTACACATGCCCTTCTTCTGGAATATTCTTTTAAGTTGTGAGTTTTGAGGTTCTCTGAGTTTCAGGAGCTGCATGTTTGTTCATCTTCCTTTCCCACCCAAAGTAAGGTCTTTGCATGGTGCAAAGAGATGATGGAAAACTAGGAGACAGGAGGGCATAGGTGTTGGGTGGAGGGAGTGATTAGGGGTTGGAATCGATTGCCAATGGGGGCATCTGCTCCTATCCTGCTTCACCTATCTGTCTTTTTCCACTTTGCCATCTGAAAGTCATCTGAAAGGGTTTCACAAAAGGCTACTGTAAATAACACAGGGATGAGGTACAGTGTATAGGTTATATGCGAGACTGCTTCATTTTATATAGAGGACTTGTGCTTGTCTGGATTTTAGTATCTGAGAGAGTCTTTGAATCAATCTACCATGGATACTGAAGTATGACTGCTGTGAGTCTCTAGGTTGTGTGCCTCAGAGTGGAATGAAATGCAGGCTATGTGAATGTTAACATGTGATTCAGTTCAGTGGGCCTGAAATTTGCGAAGCGGGGCCAGAGAGATGTGTCCATTTCATGTGGGACTATTGAATTTAGCCTCTTTTTCATCAGACCCTCCCTATACAATTTCACTTGTTGATGGAGGTCTGTGGCTGCATTTTGCTTCAGTTCATTTTACTTTTAATAGATTTTTTGGAAATCTGAGCTGCTGTAACATTTTTTAGCTTCTTTTTCTATTTTCGACTCAAACAGGAAGTGAAGAGAGAATATGATTCATTGTGTTACTAAAACTGCTCTGGAAGGTGTGTGTGTGTGTGCGTGTCTGTGCGTGTGTGTGTGTGTGTGTGTGCGTGTGTGTGTGTGTGTGTGTGTAATGTGATACACACAGAGAAAGTTCATCTAGCATAACTGTATAGTTTGATAAGATTTCAAAAGGCACCCTTCAAGTGTGAACACTGTTCTTGAAGCATGGACATTGTTCTACGTAGTATTGTGCTATTTCAGTGAAATCTGTGCTGATATCCTTCGTTGAATGTCATGAATATGAGACTCATCTATGTTTTTGCATGAGGTTTTCAATTATTCACTATCTTTGCCATTTATTATTGTCTTGTGAAACCTGATAAACACCTGCTGATTTCCTGTTATGAATCATGCTTCTCAGAGCATTCTTTCTGCAGTCTTCATGTCTGTGTTTTGATACACCCCAGAGTGGACCTAATACCTGTGGTCTGCTTTGTGAGACATCACAGTCATTCTCCACAGTGGATGTGCCTATTTGACACATAAAGCAAAGTGCATATATCTGGGTTTGGAATTCATAGTCACACCTATGATGGAAGGCCCATGAGTAACCACAGCCAACAAGAATGCAAACCTTTGGGAAGCGGCATCAGCTAATGTTGTGTGCCACAGCTCCTTGTTCTTGATGAGCATTGAGTCCTGGCACTATATAGGAGGACAGCCAGAGATGGAACATATCAGAGGGCGTGCCTTGTCTTCTGAAGGACAAAGCGACAATATAGATTATCACTCTTATTGGTATTTCTCCTCTTTCTTAGACTCTTTTTACTCCTTTTTTTTGTGTGTGTGTGTGGACAGGCTCAATGAAGTCAAAGAAGCCAGTGTAGGGGTTGCCCCAAGTCTCCTAGGAAGGGATAAATGAACAGTACCCTGGAGTCTCCTGCTTGGAGTCATCCCCTGCTTCTGCTTGGAAAGCTTGATTATTTGGCAGGTGAATCATTGAAACAGGAGCGTAAGGGGATAGATGCTAAGCTGGGAATGTCAGCTCTGCTGGATTCTAGTTGATCTTGCTCGGTGTGCCAGAGTATAAGATGTCAGAGTCTTTCTTATCTTGGAGCAAAAGGCCACTTTTCGCAATCTCCAGTCTGCCACTCATTAGTCCCTGTTGGGTGTCTGCTGCTCAGGGAAGCAGGGGTTATTTGAACAGGGTACAGGTCCTAGTGCTACAGCCCCTGTGGGCCTGAGGCCTCTACCTCTCTAATCTCATGAATTACCTAGAATATGCCAATTTACATGCAGCTAGGATGAGTGGATGTTTGGACAGCCCACCTCGAATTTCTTTCTTAAAGGCACAGAAGAGATCCCAAGAGCAAGCTCTGGGCTTGATTGAGAGACTGTGAATCAAAGGATGTAGTGGAAGAGTCCTGACATTAACCTCAGATCTCTACAGACAGGTGCACACTCATCTGTATACATGTGTGCCCCACATAAAAGCATGCACACACACACATGCACATCACACATGCATATGTATAAAAAAAAGAAAAAATGCTTAACTAGCAATCGCTTTATATTGATGCTGCTTGTGGTGAATTTTTCATCTCTCTTCCTTCTTGACTGATTTGGAGATGACCTTTCCAGGCTGGGGACTCTGAATTCACTTTAGCAGCTTTGGCACATGGAGAGAAGTTGTGATGAATAGTAAATCAGTATCCTCAGAGAGCCAGGGGGTCCCTTTACTGTAGATCCCCACCTTTTGTCTCTCTGGCAAAAGTGTGCTGAGAACTGAGTGTGAAGCACTGTGAAAATGCTGAATAGTAAGTGAATTTGATCTCACCTGGCGGAGAACTTGAATGGTTCCCTTTGATTGACCCAGTTATGCCTCCAAGGTCCCTGGACAGGTGCTTTGGAAAAAGTGATTGGCTTCAGCTTATCTCTCTGCACCTTGATGAGATCACATCTCCCAGTAAACGCCCACCTTCACAGTGAGTGTTGGTTTTAAGAGAAATAATATCTCAAAAGAATTTTGTAGCAAAGCCAGAGCAGTTGAGGCAAAGTGCAGGACCATGAGTGGATATACTGAACCCAGATCCAAGAGGAAGATTAATTTACAACTTGGAGCGGTATTGGCATACTCCAGAGCCAATCTGTGTCAGTCTTGGTGGGAGTAAATGGAGAACCCTCAATTTTTTGTCTGCGTTTCAGCTTCATTCACTCAGTTACTCATTCATTGACTCAACAGGTGTGAGATAACACCAGTTTTTCTTGCATTGTGTTTGAGATGTCCCATATAGATTGGGGTTCGGACAATAGAGGTTTGAGCTGTGGGAAGAAGCAATTTCTGGCTCCTTTTCTCAGAACTGCCTTTCTCAAAAGCAGCTGGGGCTGCAGCTGGCGTTTCTGCATTTGGGGGTATTCTGAAAGTAGCAGCTAGTTGTCAATTGTCTGTGGACCTGCAGCGCAAGTTCCCTTACTCCCTGCCAAATAATGATTTTCAGAGATGGTAAACCACGATGCTCCCACAGATATGCAGTGAACATGTACTGAGGAATTTATTTGGTTCATTATCAGTGAGAAAAATGGTAGCGTGTTACAAAAGCATCCAAAGACAATTCAAAGAGCAGGCATTTACAGATCAGGGGCAGCGAAATGACTGTGTGGATAGGAGCAAAGCTGCTTTCTTTCTCAGTGGGGAGAGAAACTAATAGAGCCTGACCTACAAAATTGGCAAGTCCAGGTCAGTATTTTGCTTCATATCAATTTACAATGTTGTAAGTGTATTAAAAAGTTAAAATCAGATCAGCGGTAAGAACGTATTATGAACAATGCATGGTTTTAATATTTGAAGAATGAATTCCCCCTTGTACACAGTTAAAGCTAGTTGACACATTCAGTAGTTTTCCGCCTCCTTTTCATTTTTAAGTACAATTAATTTTTAAAGTTTGATAGTCTCTCCCTCTTTCTCTCTGTCCCACAGTGTATCCCAGGCTAATCTTAATTTTTGGTTCTCCTAAGTACTGAGGATTAAGGTATATATTCTAGTAACTTGAAGAGTTTTTTTTTTTTTAAAGAGAATCATTGAATTTGTCCAGTATGATTTTTTTTGGTAGAAAGCATAATTTATTGGATAGATGTATACATATAATCGTTGGACATGAGTATATGAGTAACATTAGAATAGTAAATCTGTGAGCCAGAAATGAAATAGGTCGAAAAAAAGTTCCACAACGCAGCTGTTGTGGATGATGAGAGGTGTGGGAAATGTACATATTTGGAAACATTGTCTAAAAATAGTTCCTGGAAGTGTTGTCAACGACTACCACAGAATTACCCAAATCTTCTTAATGTTTCATCTTCCTCTTTCGTATGTCACAAGTATCAATAGTCAACTTTCTCCCAGTGAAATGTGCTTCCTTTTAAAAGGAGTGTCATCATTCACTCACTTACCAAACACTTCAATTCATTTTCTTATCTGACCTTTCCTTTCATTCTCTCATCCTGCCCTAATCCTGACTGTCATCCCTCTATTCATCTTATGTAGCCTAGTAAGCATTCCTTTAGTCCCTTGCGAATGGGGATGCCAGCCCAGCTGCTGGCGATCCAGAGCTGAGCCACAATAAGGAAGATTGACATCACTTAGAAACCTGCACTGTTAAGTAATCATAAATGAAGATAAGTTCTAAATGGAGCGCCCTGTATGAACATGCAAGAGGAAGCTGAGATTAGTCTGCAGGGCTGGACAATACTTTCTCGAGGAAGTAATCTTTGAGAGAGTATCTGAGTAGTGAGTAGGAGTGACATACATGAAAATGAGATGGAAGCTTTTGGCAAGTCTACAGACTCGTGGGAAGCATTGTGCACTAGAGAGACTGCGCATGGGAGACCCATGTGGTGGGAAGTAAAGGAGGTGCACAGAGAGAGACCTAGAATGAGCTGGAATATGAGGAGGCAGCAACAGTAAATACTAAGTTGCATTAAGCAATCAGGTGTCTATTGTAAGGGAATAACAAAATCAGCTAAAGGTTTTCTAATAGTCATGGTGACTGCTATGTGATTTCCAGTAGATAAAACACACTGAATATTCTCCTTACAAGGATATAGGAAACATCTCTGGAGCTGCGTTATGTTGTTCCTCCTTATGAAGAACTAAATTTGTCTTTGACACATCCCTTGAAAGATGAAAGAAGATGAATCTCCATGAAAGGCGCACGCTGGTATGACTACTGTATTTTCTTGGTGACATTTGCGCATTGCAGTCAGCAAGGCTTGTTCCTTTATTGACATAAGGACAAAAGTCAAGGCTGGGAGTGTAGAGGGTTGAATAATTTGATCTGAGACGCTTACATGAAAGAGGGACCCTTTCTGTAGTACCAGGAGGACCATATAAGAATTCTTCCCAGGAAAGAAAAAAGGCTTTTGACTTGAATTCAGCTGGTTGTGGGGCTGTGGGTGGAGGAGTTTGCTCTAAAATATCTTGCCTCTGGACCTGAATTCTTTACACTATTCTTATGGATCTACAGATCCCTTGCCAGGAAATCAACATAATAAGGAGTTCCACATTGCCCATCAGCGTGGAATTCCTAGAAGAAGCTTTGAAATTTTCTCTGAAATTCTCAGAACTAAATTCTAAAGAACTTCATATAACAATAATAAAAACTTCATATTTCATATGATAGCATATATATGTATAGATACACCATACATACATGCATATATACATAAATATTTTGAACTGCATAGTGCTATAGCCATTATATAAGTAAAATGAATTGGTAGATGATCAGAATTTGAACACAATGCATATGTTTGTGTTTTGCATTTGGGAACCAGTGAAATAGTTCAGTCTAGTGACCTGAGTTCAGTTACTGGCAAGTAACATTGTGAAAATAGAGAACTAAGTTCTGAAACTTGTACTCTGAAATCCACCTGTGTGTCATGACATGTTTAAGGTATTGTGTGGTGTCTTTCTGACAGGAACATCTTCAGCTATTATAATCTTATTGGTCTGTAATGAGCAGAGCCTGTTGTTGATGGAAATGTCATCATGAGCACATATCTACATTCACTACAATAAAGAAGACTAAATAAATGATTTAATTATTCACTGTAAGAAATTGGAAAAAAGAACAATAAAATAAACCCGGAGACAGTAGAAGAAAGGAAATAAAATATGTGAACTCAAGTGGCTAAATTGAAAACAGAGCTATCATCAATAGATGTGTCAAAAACAAATTTAGTTCCTCACAAGAGAGAACAATAAAATGCACAAATTTCTTAATAGACTTGCTCAGCAAAAATGGATGAGACAAGAGAGAAGAGCATAGGTGGAGCGGTGGAAATTAAAAGGCTAAAGTGACTTTTGGCAGTCTTAAGAAATTTGGGCAAAACTGAAATTTTCCTAGAAAGATATAACTTAACCATATGGCCCAAGTACAAGCTGAAAATGTAAGGGAATGTAAAACATCAAAATTGTAATCATCAGTTAAAATACACTTACCTGTTTAAACTTATCAATGGAATTTACTTTTTGAACAGATACGACAAAGAAAAAAAGAAATGTAAATAGCTCAACAAATGTAGGAAAGATTTAAAACCAAGAAAGGACATGAATATGTGAGGAAGACTTGCTGGGGGGCAAGGGTTGAAGTGGATGGTGGGGAAATTTTTTCCAATGTTCTCTATCTGTCTCTCTGTCTTTCTGTCTCTCTCCCTGTCTCTATATTTATTTCTACTTTTATCTTTTTCTCTGCCAAGCAGGGGTAGTAGAGGACAGAATATCAATGGTTGAAAAGAAATACAATCATGAATTAAATACTAAATAGGTATTTCTTTTAAAGTCATGAATGAACAAGAGCAAGCATGCTATCTTTTGTAATCGATGTCTTACGTGAGTTTGTAGACAATATATTAAGTCGAGAAAAACCATAGATAAAACGTATTTCCCTCAAAGAAATGAAAATATGTTTTGCTAAGTAAGAAAGAAGATACAGAAACTGATGATCAGAATTAATAAAAAAGCTCTTCCAAATAAAGTTTGTATACTGTAGTTGTGTACAAAAAGGAAAATATGTACAGTGTAGAAAGGAAGGTCAGTGTGGGTCTGCCCAAGGAAGGGCCACTTGGTCTGACACAGAAGTCTGAATCCCCACTAGAGCAGATGATCCAGAGGGAACCCTGGGAATCACAGAAGCAGACAGGTGGGAGGGAGGGAGTGGGATGGATTGATGGTGGGGGAGGGTAGGCAGAAAGGAAGGGAGTAGGGATTTTTATTATTCATTGTGCTTGTACAACTAGAGAAAAATAAAATTTAGATAAAAAATTAAAATTAAAAATATTCAAAAAAAGAAAAGAAAGGAAGGGCAGTGTAGTCCTGAGTGCCATCTCCTTGTATGCGTGGTTCCCTGATCCCTTCACTGACACATGTGGACAGTGGCTTTCCTACTGCAGCTGACTCCTCAGCAGCTTTGATGAATGTTTTTCTGATTAAGAAAGAAAAATTAAGGAGAAAAAAAATCTAAATCCAATTTCTGAAATGTCTTCAGCACTTTCTAGTGATCTGTGACTTTCTCAGAACACTCTTTAAGAGGGAAGGGTATAATCCTGAGGTAATAATTTTGTGGTTAAAAGTATGAGGCTCCCAACCACGGAAATGTTCGTTCCTGGCAGCCAAAGATCGTTCCTGGCTCTGTGCGATGCAGGAGCCAGCAGTCACATGTAGATGAGTGAGAACTTGAGCTACGGCATTGAGATGTGTAAGATGCCCATCAGATTTTAAAGACAGGACCAAAGAATATCAGTATTTCAAAAATGATTTTATGTTATAAGGATGACACTTTTTTATTAGACTAGTTAAAAATCACTGCAATTAAGAAGAATTTTACATTGTGAATATTAAGTATTTTAAAGTTATATGAGGGGCTTCCATCAGTACACATAACATTTCTGTTGGACAGCAGGGTTCTGGGAGCAGGGTTCTAGGTCTACTTTTCTGAAAGCTATGGTTTGGAGTCAGTGCCTCATTTTTTCCATAATCTTACTTTTTCCTGAATAGACAAGGATAATAAGTCTGGTACACTGCAGATGATTGAGAGCACTGAAGAAACCCAACCTGCAAGGGACCACTTGAGACATGATAAAGCTCTATTGTAGAACCTGCTTTGGATGGTTTACTTTTATTTGCCAGTTCATTTTTTTGTTGTTGTTGTTGTTCCAAAGCACAACCTACTTCTAGACGTTGAAGAAGGAGGAGGAAGCCTGAAAAAAAATGACCATAGTTATGGCTTCTAGCTTCATTTTCTTGGAGCCAGAATTCTAAATCGATGTCTAAAGAAAGCTTTGCTATTTGCTATCTGCTATATGAGCTTCTACATGTAGAGAGAACACTGTGTGCCTAGTAGCTGGATTATAGCTCAGTGGTAAGGGACTTACATAGCTTGCCCGAGACTTTGGGTTTTGCATTGCAAAAATAATAAAGGACAGTCTTGGCATTAGTTATAGAATATATAATAAAATGAAAACTAATAAATATTTAATTCACTTCATTTGGAATGTTTGAAGCATTGAGATTCAAAGTGTCTTATTCCTTTGTAAGACAAAACAAAACAAAGCAAAATTTTACCCAGAGTATTTTGATTAGTGCTGATAACATGAAGCTATGCTTCTTTTGTAATGTTCTGGCTAGTTGTCATAGTCCTGTATTAGTTTGTCTTTTGTGCTCTCAGTAGCATGAAATGACTCTAGGAGTTCTTCAGGGAAAGCACTTTTCTCCTTTCTGACTACTTTCTTCTCTCGTGTTGATAAGTTTGTCCTCACTAATTCTTGTGGCTGCAGTTTAGTCTTACAAATCACTGTCGTGTCAACATTCCCATGGTCAGCTGTTTCTTCCATAATTCTATTATATTCTGGTCACATCTCCCTTCTGGTGGTACTGCTTTTCATTGTTTTGCTCCACTTTCATCTTCTTGGCCAATTTCTTCTTTGGATTAGCATCTTGCAAAATGCCACATGGGGCTTAATCACTGGGAGATGGAGAGGAAACACAACTTTGGGATTTTCTGTCCTGCTGGTGGACTAGGGAGTCAATGTAGTGTCCTTTCGAGACTGGCCTTGCACAGTGGATATGTTGGACACTGATTGTGCTACAAATGTCATCTGAATTTGGGGATATAAGGGTTAGCCATCATTGTGCTTTTAGCACTTAGTAAATATGCAGTGTAAATGAAACATGAACTGTGGGGGTGGGGGCACTTTTGTTATTCAGTTAGATCATAGCAACTGAAATTAGAGCCTGCTAGGATTGCAAAGAAAGGATTGCTTGTATTTAACACGTTTCTTGAGAGAGAGCCACACCTGTCCCTCCAGTGTCTCCTTGTCTCTTGTCTGATCTGTAAGGATGGCTCTCCTAATTGCATTCCTCTAATGCTATCCTGTGCCATTTTGAGTGTGCAGGGCCAGTAGTCATTAACTCTTTCTGCATGTGCCCAGAAACCATTCTGAGTTAGGTTCAGGGCTGGCCTCTGGCAAGTTTGCTGGCAACTGAAAGTGCCTGAGATTTCTCTCATTTTTGGTTTTTGGCAGTTGACTCCCCAGCATATTTTCCAAACCATGGTTTATACCATGTGCAAAAAGTTTTGCAGTTGCTTTTTGCTTGCACAAGTTTCCAGGATCTTGATGGTCAAGATACATGCTGTCAGGACCATCAGCTCCTGAGATGGGGCTACAGTTTAATCTGGATGTGCCAAATGAGGTGATCCATTTTCCAAATAGGACAATCGACTAATGGGTGGGCTCTAGACTTACATCACTGCTAGTTAATCATTTAAAGCAACGTTTCATCAAATCCAGTCCCATTTTTTAGCATCTTCTTTTCACGGTGTTTTCAGTTGACCTGGGAATTACCACTACCATGGTCTATGGGATGTGTTATAGTTTACTTAGAATCAGATGTCTTTGCCTGGAGGGTTAAATTCCACTGAAAAACTACTTCACCCAGAATAGAGGTGTGGCCAGAGGGAAAAGTTCATTTTAGAGCTTTAAAAAAATGCTGTTTTAATCATTTTGCAATTCTTCGCCATTAAATGCTTTAAGTCATATTGGCAAATAATGTTATTTGCTTAAGAAATCTGAAACGCTCTTTTTAAAAAAAAATAAAAGAGCTCTCTGGCTTTCAGTGTGAGGGGAATGGAACACTCACTGATCCAGCAGTATGCCAAGGGCTTTTGCCTATCAGTGCTCATGATTCTCATGATAGCCTTGCAGGTTAGAAATCATTATCTGCACAGTTGAGGAAACTAAAAATTAGGAAGGAAAATCAAGATGCCTAAGATCTTCTATCTGGTCTTAATTAGAATTGAATTTTAATCTTATAGTTTTTCTAATGCAATTTTTTTTTACTTTTTCATATGGCAATGATTATAAATGCTGGGCCTGATAGACACAACCCTTCCCTCTTGAACTATTATAGACATCACTAATTGATAACATATCTATTCTCTCTGCCTTGTGACCACTGCCTTTGAAGATGCTGAATGGTGCTTAGAATAGAAAAATCCATCTGACTCTCTGAAGGAAAGGTAAGGGCAGAAAAGAGATTTGAAGCAAAATTAGCTGGCTTACAGGCTGATGTGGTCTCTCATGGATGTAGGCTAAGTGCTGCCCCCCGCTCCACCCCAGCATTTTCTTAGGTACACTATTTCTGTATTAGGAGCAATAAGAGAGAACTAAAATGTTCTCTGTGGAGTAAGTCAGAGACAGGAAAGAAAAAACAAGAATTTGTGCATTTAAATCCTGTATGGTTAGCTAATATATCGGCTTTAATTTCCTTAGGAATCACTCAGAAGAGAACTTGAGTACGAGAAGTAGACAGAGTATGTACATTTCTGTGCACATTCTGCATGTGGAGGCCAGAGGTTGATGTCATGTATTTTCCTCAATTTGCTCTCTACGTAATTGTTCTAGACCACATTTCTCATTGAACCTGGAGCTCATTGACTTGCCTAGAGTGACTGGCCAGTGATATTCATCTGTCTCTGTTTCCCCAGCATGGGGTTATAGACACTTATAGCACACACAGTTTCTGTATGGGCAGTGGGAATCCAATCCAAGATCCTCATGTTTTTGTGGTCAGCACTTTACCAACTGAGACAACTCTGCCACGCTGAATGCTATACTCTTTTTTTTTTTTTTGAATGAATGGGACCTTGGACACTGTGGAACAAGCTTCAGGATTTTCTCGCAGCACAGCAAAGAAGTTGGGGGATTTTCCCACAAACGTATTTTTCCTACAGATTGAAAGTGTTTCACATTCCCCCACTGTCCCAGATGGACTCTCCCTTTAGTCCACAGGTGCTGGGGACAGCCCTAGGGAGAAACTGGCTGGTATAGGCCTCAGAGCTGGGAAGCTGGAATAAGCATGACTTAGGGATGATAGGGGGATCTACAGGACTATGGAGGGGACTTCTCCAGCATGTGTCTTCTCTAGCTGGCTTAGTGGGGTGGTTTTCCTAGACGGCAAGCAGAAAGTCAAGCTAGTCCCACCATCTTCTCAATGCAAAGTCACCGAGATTCTATATGTTTTGAACGCCTGAAGCCATGGCATCTACATAACCCTAAGTGCTTTTCTCTTTGCCTAGGCAGCATGCCCAGTAGTTGCAGCCCAGTGCTGTGGATTTATAATTTATGGTGCTGCTTGATTCCATCAAAGACAACACAGAGTTCTGTGTATAGCTCCTAATAAATTCCTTGTTATCTTTTACAACCATTAAGGGAGAGCATGATTCCTCTGGATACAGAGGGCCATGTCGGCCAGAGCAAACGTTACCCTAGACAGCTATGGATCCAAGATGAAAGAGGTGTCAGGGCCAAAATAACTGGCTTTGAGATGAAGCCAAACAGTTCTGCACAGCAGAAGTGCAGATCAGAAGCAGGCTGAACTTAGATGACCTTTGAGCTGCTGGGAGACCCTCAGCTTTGGGACGGGAGGGCAGGGTCATAACAGGTCCTGGTAGCAAAAATCTTCGTCACCGAAGTTTGGGGCAGGAAGAAAAAAACAGCATGGTGGCAGGGCAGTGATCTGCCTGCGGTAATGGGTGCTAATTAACCCAGAGGCTGATTTTAATCATTGCCGTCAATCCGTTAGCTAACAGAAGAGTTTGGTTTTTATCTTTTCCAATAAGTGGGTACTCAGAGCTGTTCCCTTTTTCCTTCCTACCTCTCTTCTAGCTTAAAAAAATTCTACAGTCAGAATTGGGGCACACTTCCTGGAAGCCCCTGCCTGTTACCCTTGAGTTGGGTTGTTGTGTTTATGTACACATGATATTGTCTCCCTGGCAGGTAGAACGCCATGGATTTCTTCAACAACTTTGGTATATGAAGCAGCCCTCATGATAAAATTTCTTTGGATCCTCCAGGGCAGGGGAGGGTCAGCCTCGCTTCAGAATTGGTATATAAGAACCTTTGCACTGCACTCAGAAGGTGTGTGCAGACGTAGCATTTGATTTTGCAGCATCACGCTAGGAGCTGTGTGTGTGTGTTTAGATTCCTGTCATTATGCAATAGGTACTTTGCCTCTGGGAGTCAGGCGAGGTCATGCAGCAACATGTGAAGCAATTCCTGGATGCTTGATCTTCCCACAAGATTAGGCAATGGCACTGCTCCTCCTGTGTCTCCCAGGGCTGCGGAGGAAAGGATGTCATTTATGGAAGGCATTGGAGGCCCCCAGACTCATGTCCTATAGAGGTGGGTGGAGGAGGAATCACAGTTAAAGTTTCACATGTCTGGGGATTTGTGGGATGCCCCCAGGGTTCAGAGTATGTCCTGAAAATCTCAACCAGTGAGTCCACATGTTGAGGGTAAAGGTCTTGGTTGTAGGAATTAGCCATTTTCATGGCATTTGCAATTCAGGAGAGCCATGAGGCAGGTTTTTAGGAGGCAAATCTGATTGTCCTTAGCAGCTGACTTGTAGTCTTCCGCATGTCCCACACCTTTCCCATGTAGTCTGGCATTCACTTCTTTGATGGTTTCAAGGTTGTTTGCTTTGAGTCTTTGGTCCTTTGCTTGTATGAATCACAGCTGTATATCTTCCACAGCCTTGAGAGGTGTTGGCACCAAGGTCTGAGCATCAAAGATTTGTGTGAAGTCGAATAAGCCCCATCCCCTTGTTGAGCTGCTCAGCTTGGCAGAAAAGGAGCCCAGAGAGACCCGTGGCACAGCCCTGCCTTTCCAGAGTGGCCAGAATAGATGGAGAAGACTGGCCTTCATGGAGGAAAGGAAAATCTGCCATTCTGGAGCAAAGGAGAAGAGGGGCTTGAGTATAGAGAGAAAGGGCTCCTGAGGGAGGGCAGGGCTATCCTCCGATTTTCAGTGTGAATGGGTCTCAAGCCTCGCTGTCCTCTAACCATGCCTAACACCAGTGTGTGCGATCTGTGTTCATGTCACATGACCTGGTAAGAGGCAGGAGGGAGTAGTCAGGACTTGAACAACATAGAGCTTTCCTTTTCCAACTTGAGTTCAATCTTCCAGTGCTATAGGATCTTCTTGTTTCTCAAGAGAAGTCGAACTTCTCAAGATAAGTCGAACATCATTGTATGAGCCAACTGTCTCCTACAGGTGTGTGCCTAGCACTAGCCCCATTGAGGCCTCCACCAGGACTTTCCCAGGATGCTCCTGTGGGGTGACAATCTCTAGAAATAGCAGAGTCTGGCTGGGTCTGGGTGTTTACCCAGATGTTCCTGGATTAGTCCTGGGAATCCCTCTTAATCACTTTTATTTTTTGTACTGAGGATTGAACCCATGCATGCCTCGTGCACGCTATACAAGCACTCTGATCGCTGAGCTAACCCCAGACTCCCTTTTTCACTTTTCATTGTGAGGCAGGCTGTCATCAAGTTGTGCTGATTTTGAACTCACTCTGTAGCCTCAGCTTTGCTGTGCTGCTGCCTCAGCCTCCTAAGCAGCTGCGGTTCCTGTCTAGTGCTGACCCTAGTCTCCCTCTTCACCTTCACCGAGCTTCTGTGGGGACAGAGGCCTCACCTGTGGTGAGGAGGTCACCTGTTGTCCCCACTGTCTGGAAGGATTTCTGAGCAAGAACTTTGGGTAGCTGGGTTGGAGCCTGGCTTGGGTGACAAATATGACAGATTGGAACACTGTGGAGTTTGTCATCTCTCATGTAACAAACTCAGCAACTTTCTTCCAGTTTCATAAATCCAGAGCCTGGTGGCTCCTACATGCGTGCTGACAAGTAATAATAATTCATAAGCAAAAGGAAGGGATTTTGTGTGTGTTTCTGACTCATGCCTGTAGTCAGCATGGCCACAAATGTTCTTTGGAGCCAGCAGGCACGGCTCCGGAGGGGGCTCCGCATGGACTGAGCAGGCTCTGGATTCTGTTGAGGAGGAGGAGGAGACTCCACAGGGAAGGATTTAAGTTCTCTGGACAGTCCAGGCTCTTTAAGGGCTGCCTGATGGTCAGAAACTCATTTCTGAAGCCAGAAGCCTGGGATCAAATGTATATACTGTGCCACTAACTAGCTCTGTGACCTCAAGAGCATTGCTTAACTTTTCTGTATCCAACTTTTTTTTTTTTTGATGCAGACCATGAAAACAATAGCAGGAACAACAGTAATAATAACTCCCCTACAGGGTTGTGAGGAGCTACATACAGTAACGACGTTACAGTATATAAACAACTCAGAGATCATATCATATATAATTACTGCCCTATAAGTATTAGTTGTTATTAGCTACACTTCCTTCTTTTCTTTCATCTTCCTCAGAGTCCTCCTATACAGTTCTCTTCCACTGTAGCTCTGTTTCCACTGTCTCTGGGCCAGAGCCTTAGCTGAAAACAGAATGCTAGCCCACAAGATGTGGAATGCTGTTAAGGGAGAAGAGTGGACTTGCTCTGTTTAGCTGGTTGGATCCTCGTCAGTATCATCTCCATGGGGCCCTGAGTGTGAGTGAGCATGAAGCATACTTCACAGGATGGTCCCAAGAACATGTAATTCAAGGTCAGATGCAGCCACTGACTGCTATGTAAACTTGGGCAAGTCACTCCTTTTAGCGATTTTGTTTATTGTCCTAAAGAGGAATGGATTAGATGTGTGCCATGTAGTATGGAAGCTCGGAGCCACAATTGGTCACGGAGTACTTGGAATGCAGTGGGTTCATGCAGACTTCGGAAGATTCATTCAGAAGAATGCAAAATATCTCACTGGGAATTTTTACCCACACATGGAATAGTATTCAGCAAATGAAAGGAATGGCATAAAAGGGCATCCTGCTTTACACAACTCTTTCTCCAGAGATCATGTGTGGAAGATTCCATACGTACAGTGTATCTAGCATAGGCAAATCTGTAAGAGGCAAGTCAGTGACTGCCTGGAGCTAGAAAGTAGGTAATGGCCAGGAATAGCTACTAGGTTCTAAGTGCCTTTTCCCAGTGGTGAAAATGGTCTTAAACTTAGATGTTGGTGAAGTAACATTACACAGTTCTCTAAATAACTGCATGCCTTTTCCTGAGTGATATTCACATGAATGAATTTCATACCATAAATTTGTTCCTAAGGAAAGATGATAGAATATTTATTTTATGATAGAATTTTTTTTGTTTATAAAAATTTTTTAATTCTTACATTTTAAGCATAGGTCTTGTATTCCCAGGTCCTCTATCTAGGGGCCTGAAATAGAGATACCATTGTTACTGATTTCCAATTTCAACTTCTAAAACAATTAATTTGCTTAACCCAGAATATCAGATGATAGAATTTGTTTTTATTATTATATATTGAAATGGTAAGATTTGGAATATATGTTGAAATTAACTTCAACTTTTGATATTGCTTGTTAATACTTCTATTGGAGGCTCTGGACTTGCTTGTTCAGTCTGTGCTTCTGGCGACCCCATGGCATACTGTCCGTAAAGACCATTCTAACTCCACAATTCTACTTCTACAGATGGATCCTCAGGCGCTGACTTCTGATGACTCATCTGACACTTTTGCTAAAACCTAACTAGAAAAAAAAAAAAAGAAGGGTCATTTGGGTATTTTTTTACACCATTTGCAAAAATAGGCTTTTAAAGAAAAATCCTAGAAGGAGTTGCTTCGTCATGTAGGAGGTGGGCCACCAACCCAAACTGTCACATTTCCCTGCCTCTGTGAGCCACCTGGAGCTATGTATAACCATGGGCAGGACTGTTTTTAAAATTCATAGTCTGAGCCTGAACAATGGTTTCTTTAATTGATCCTTCTCTGAGCTGCAGGCTGAGAAAAACAGTCAGTCAATTCCCAGGCAGTCAGCAGGCTTCATGTATGCCTGGATTCTTCTGTCCTATCTGGTTCTGCTGGAGACCAAGAGAGCTCTTTTTTCCTTCAAAAGACTGGTGAGCTGGCTCAGGAGTTAAACCCTTTGCCATGCAAGCAGAAGGATCAGAGTTTGGATCACCAAACCCCATTTAAAAATACCAGGTTTGATGTAGTATTGGCCTGCAATTGTGGCCCTGGAAGGTGGAGCCTGGGAAAACCCAGAACAAAACAATAAGAGGTAGAGCAACCCAGGATGAGTCCCAATGTCACCCTTGGGATTCTACAGGCATGCACATTCAAGTACACGCACACACACATACACACACACACACACACACACACACACACACACACACACACACACGTTTAATATCAGAGCACAATAAGTACACCTGAAAGGATAGCTGAAGATGACCTTGGGACACATTTTAAAGCAAAACAACTATCTTAGGAGCTTTTGGATGTCTTCTAGATTCATAGAAGATTGCCATAGAAACAAGCCCCAAGGAGGCGGATATGAATGAGTTCTTACATTCCTATAGCTTTCCCATTAAGCAGAACCTTTTCAGAGATTTCTGGAGAATCAGGCATAGAGCCTCCTCAGCCATTCTCAAGCTCAGAATAAGACCGGAGCCTTCTAAACTAGATCACAGTAGTTTGTGGGATACTATGCAAATTCTATGTGGCCTCTCTGGTTCTGGCACTAACTCACCAGAGAAATCAACAGGTTCAATTGAAGGCTCTCATCTTCATATTGAGCACAGTTCATTTAATCTGAAGCTTGCATCCTAATTAAATTAGTAAGGCAAGTTTTCGAGCCACAGTGATATTCCAAAGAAGACTTAGTGTTGGATGGAGGCAATTTGCCTCTGAGTTAGCTTATTTTAAGGTTCTGTCCAAGAGAGGATTTTGCTGATGTGGCTTTGCTACTGAGAGGAAGCTCTCTAGCCACTCTGTGGAGACAGTGTGGAAGACTCTTCTAGAAGAAGAGCTGAAGCCATTGTGCAGCTTGAGACACCAGGTAGTGTCCCTGAAGTGAGGGCTCCAGAAGACATGGTTCTGGAACAGGCTGTTCACCACTGCTCGACATCGCCATGATATCTGGTCTCAGCGGTGGCTGTGATTGGATGCATGGCTACTCTGTCAGTAAGACGTCACTGGGGAACTTCGGGCAGAGTAGATCCCGGAAGCTGTGCTCCATGGCAGCACCTGCCATGTCTGGGAGCCAGCACAAGTAGTATAAACACACTGACCACAGGGGCAGAGGCGGCTGCACCTAGAGGGGCTCATTGTCTATGTGTATATATAGCCATGCCCCCCCATCTGCTAATCTTTCTTGATGTTTTCAGGTGCTGTGGGGGGAATATGAATATCAATGTACTGATGAAGACCTTATGGCACCATCCCCTAATGTTGCCTATGAAAATATTCAATTTTACAGAAACCCTGAAAAATGATAACACCCATATCCAGATATCCATCACTGAAATGCCATCACTCACATTTGCTATACTTTTTTCCTTTCTCTTTTGAAACCCTTATCATATCTTTCAGAAACAAATCTCTCTCCTTCAAGTCTCAGGCAGAAACATAGAGGGATAGATGGTGCTAGTAAAGGCAATGTCAGAGTTCTGGCATCCTGAGTCTTGTGTCTGGTGACTTGGTCTTTAGACCAAGAACTAATCCCTGGGCTGGGAGGTAAATGGTGCAGGAGCCAGGCTGGGTTCTGCTGCTTAGAAGTCCATGTACTTGTGGGTCACCTTAAGTCCACCTCATCAGCCATCAGACTGATACTGGCCTTAGCATCGCTGGCAGTCTAGACCCGACATACAGTGCATGGCCCTTGACAACTGGTTAGACTTGATTCTGAGCCATTTCTTTGTCACTTCAGAAGTTGAAGTAACACCACCCAGGCCACAAAGCCACTGTCATGTTGAGAGAATTTGAAATGCAGAGTACTAGAGCCCTAAAACATGTTTGTTATGAGGTGGGCATAGCCAGGGTGGCAGATGCTATGATATATATGTATATGCCTTTAGGCAGTGCCTAGCATGCCAGCCCCCAGAAGAGACATTGCTTAAGTCACATCTGTATTATTAAGCTACGTAAAGTTGGAGAGATGGCTCAGGTGTTAAGTTCAGATCCAAGATCCCACATAAAAATGTCAGGCAGAAATAGCAGCAGCCTGTACTTCCAGCTCTGGGAAGCAGAGCCTGGGAAATCCCAGAGCATAGCAAAAAGGAGGGAGAAGTCACTCTTGGGCCTCCACAGGCACACAGTGACCTCTGATTAATCCTCTTCCCTGCACACACACACACACACACACACACACACACACACACACACACACACACACACACACACACAAAATAAAAATTGTGCAGCTAAGTAGATCTGAGCTGAACACAAAGAGCCAGAGATAGAAAAGAAATCATTTCTTGGTTTACAACCTGTGCCTCCTCCGCATGGCTCTTTGTGAAAAGAGCTGCTTCCT
Organism: Typhlomys cinereus; assembly: GCA_023101885.1. NCBI lineage: Eukaryota > Metazoa > Chordata > Mammalia > Rodentia > Platacanthomyidae > Typhlomys > Typhlomys cinereus. The sequence goes on from JALPQD010000012.1 coordinate 11,144,668, forward strand.
TTGCCTCAGCGCAAGAGAACGTGCTGGCTTATGGCTTCCCATGAAAGGCTGAGACCTCTGACCTCAGCAACCCTTCGGAGAGAGAGGCCTGAGAGGCGCCATTGCTAAAGGCAGGCGTCATCTGCAGAGCAGCTCTACCCAGGGCCCCCGCCCCCAGCAGATGGCGTGACTTCAGTGACTCCCGCCTTGGCAGGCAGCGGACAGCCTGTCAGAGGAGCAATTGACTCCAGTCACAGGTGCCGAGGGTTTCTAATTGGAAACCAGATCAAGATGGCGTTGGAAGTAGCGGGTGGTAAGAAATACTCTTCTACAGAGCTTCAGATCCCCAGACCCCATCGTGGAACTCAGTCCATGCTTCAGGCTGCCATAGAAACAGATCGCAACTCTGCCTTCAGTGAAGGGGAGACAAGCATTGTGCTCTCAGAGGTGGGGGTTTATGCTAGACTCCCCATCTTGTGCCTGCCTCCCTCTCTTCTTTAGTCTTCCCTAAGGGGACAAGGTGAGAATATGTGGCTCCTCCCCCTCATCTTGCACAGGAGTGTGATTCGACCTGTTAGGGTACATATGGGTCTTGAGACAATCCACAGGTGTAATCAGAAGCAGCTACTGTGGTAGTGAGATCACACAGGTCGGAAAGGTGCAGGGCAGTACTTTGGACCAGACAGAGTAAGGTAGCTGGTGGCAATGCCATGTCTTACTAAAAGACTCAGTGAGGCCTATCACTTAATGTACTGCATGCCATCAAAAATAAAAAAGTTCAAAATGCTTGACTTACTGGGAGATTCAGCCTCCACTGTTTCTGTAGGGAATGTGGGCAGCAAGACTGGAGGCCTGGAAATATCAGTGGTCACACAGAGGACTCAGTTTCATTCTCTCCTTTCTCGTAACTTCATCCAGAAGCCAGCTTCTCCCATGGTGGCAATATGACTCCGCTGGTTCCAAAGCCTTCCCTGTTCACATCAGGGAGTTTTGCATAACATCAGCAGTTCATTTTGAAGACTGAGGGGCTTTTCTTTCTAGAAACTTATAGCGAGTTTTCCTTCATGTTTCACTGGCCTGCTGGAGTCCCTTATCTCTCCTTAACCATTCCCTCTGGCCAAAGACATGTTACATGTAAATTCCTCCTGTTATGTTCAAATCATGGCAGTGTACCCCTAAAGGTGAAGCCAATTTTCATCCTGTCTCTGTAACCTCCTGCTGGCACAGGGAGGATGGCTAGAAGGGGTCTTAAGGAAGGATAGTGTCTCACTGACCTGTGTATCTGTGTCTGGCCCATCTGCACTATAGCTACCCATTCATCTTTCTGACATGGAGAGACAATGAGGCAACATATAATTCCAAAAGAGATGGCCATGGCCATGCCCCTTCATTCCCAGAATTCCTTGCTTCATTGCCTCTCTTTGACCTCTTTCTCTCTTTCTGCATGTGTGTGTGTGTGTGTGTGTGTGTGTGTGTGTGTGTGTGTGTGTCTGTTCTTCATTGACCCTTCTTTATTCTTTGATCACAAGCTGTGATAGACAGGGTAGCTCATAACATCCAGATGGGACTGACTCAGTGTAGCTTTTGGAAATAGAATGTAGACTGGAAGCAGGAAGCAAGCAGCCTACAAGCAACAGATTTCATGCAGCAGTACCGGGAGCCTGTGGTTAGGTGCATGTGGCAGATACCCAATCCTGAGTAGTGAGGCTCATTTTCCGTGAATGATTTCCAAAGGGAAATCATTGGAAGTTTGCCTTAGATATCAGGGCTGCTCATCAGAGCTCTGCAAAACAAGCAAGACCCGGTGGCCTAAGCAAAGCGATAGAGATATAGGGAGAGAAAGGTAGTGTCTCTTGGCTGTAGCGTGAGAGTCAAGCCTGCCTGCCAGGCAGCAGCTGGCAACCCTGACTGCTCCAGCCTGTCCCTGTCCTCCTGTGTCCCTTGCCTCCTGGTAGGCCTGAGACCGGAGCTGGGATAGAGATGGCCTGGAGCTTATCTTTTTTTTCCACTAGCACCTGGCGTTCTCCTGTTGCTGGCTTCAGTCTTCAACTTGGAAGGTGTGTGTGTGGCCTGCAGTGTGGGAAGCAGTGAGAGCCAAGTGACTCGAGTCTTAAGTGGAATACACACTTCTGGCTTTCTCCATCATTAAGGGGATATTTTGATTTTGGAGTCAAGTTTCATGGTAAGAGGAAGGAGGAAAAGAGGAAAATATTTGGACAACCATATCTTCCTGCTTTCTTCAAGAGACATTGTGTCCAAGGCAAGACCAAGGTTACTTTCACTCGCTGACATCATTTGGTTCCCTCAGGACATCCTCTTAGCTCTCCTCTGGTTCCAGCCACACAAGTGTGCTACATTGATCACTGTGAGCTCTGACTCTCATTGCAATGGCAGGATCGACTCTTCTGATTCTGACATCTTTTCTAACTTGGGTTTTTTTCCCCCATAGGCAGGAACTGATTTGATCCACTAGAGTTTGTGGTTCATGATCCTGGGGAATCTCTCAATGGGTGGGTTACAGGAAATAAAGCCCTCGTCCTTCAGTTGGGTAATTTGGGCAACATCTGTCTATCTCCAGACTTCCAGTGAACTCATGAACTCAGTGGTAGAAATGGCAACCTCCAGGGTATACCATGGTATATCTTTTTCCTTTTCATTGTTCTCTCTCTCTCTCTTCTTCCTCCTCTTTCTCTTCCTCTTCCTCCTCCTCCTCCACTTCCTCTTCTTAAAACAAACTGCTTACACCCAGGTCTTTGTCTTCAACTTGGCTTTTGAGGAACTCAAACTAGAACACCTCCCAATGTCCCAATATAGCACTGCCATCTAAAGCTCCCTGGTCCACAGTGACATCTGAGACTTTTGTTCACATGAATGTGCCAGCAGCTGGCACCAGCTGACAGCTGGCCCAAGGTGGCTGGTGTTTGGAGAGGGTGTTTGGAGAGGGCTGTGCTTAGACTTTCTCCCTCTACTTTCAGTGGTCTACCTTCACTGCTTACAGCTTATAGGGAATCTATGCTCCATCATCCTCTTAATTCCCACATGGCTTCCCAGTGGACCCAGAACTCTATTACTTTGCTTCCCAGGAACTATCTGAGAAGCTTTCATTCATGACAGGATGCAGGGCATTTGTGCAGAGAAAAAGAAAGAGCTGTTTGGCTAAGCGGTGCACAGGACTTAGGATAAAGGCAGGAAAGTTTAGAGAAGAGCTTTACTAAATTTCTGTTTTGGATTGCATTAGACTTTGCATGAGATAGGATTGAAAAAGTGGAAACATGAATCAGCCGGGAGTCTCCTTATGGCTGTTTGAGTGTGGCTCAGATCACAGAGAGAAGCCATTGTAAAGCATGACTGAAAAACCCATTATCAGCCTGGATTCAGTTATTGGGGCTGAAGAGTGATGTCATCAGGACCTTGATTGCCTGCTTCTTGATCTAACTCTGATCACTCTTGTGTGTCTGCTGTGTTTGTAGGCATGAAGCCTATAGGCTCGCCTAACTCTGAGTTTAGGTTCACTGAAAGAGAATGGGTGAGTCTCTATCCTGCAAGTCCTGCTTTGATTAACCTGACTCAGTTTTGGCCACTTGTCAAAACCAGTCATCCTAGTCTGTGGAATATGGACCTTTTACTGTTATGTTGGTTAATTTTCTATTACTATAACAAAATACCTGAGGCAAATTAAAATTGTAAAGAGGAAAGGTCAATTATGGCTCAGAGCTTTGGGGCTTTCTTTCCATTAATTTTGTACTAGTGCTGAGATTAGCCCTCATGGTAGAGAACATATGGTAAAGCAAACTGCTTACCTCATAGTGCCTGAGGAGTTAAAGATAAGGAAGAAGAGATCAGTATTCCACAGTCACCCTCAAGACCCATCACTAATGACCTAAAACTCCCCAATAGGCTGGAGCTTTTACAGTGCTATCATATGGGCCTTTGGAGGAGAGTCAAGATCTAAATAGCATTTGATCATGCTGTCAATGCTGGATGCACAGGTGGGGAATATGGTGGGTGGAGAGTTGCTCCCTAATCTGAGATTAATTCAAACTGAGGGAGAAAAGATGCTAAGAGGTTGGGGTGGGGAGTGGAGGAATCAAAAAAATTTCAAAGTAGCTGATTTGTAATGGTTACTCTTAACTATTGCTGTGAGAGTGCCCCAAGTCAAACAACATAAGGGAGAAAAGGAGATTTACAGTTCCAGAGGGGAAATAGATACAGTCTTTCAGGGTGGCAGTGACATGGCTGATGGCTGAAGCTGTAGGCAGGCTAGGTCACAGCAGATATCCACATGGCTGGAGTATTTCTAGTCTCTGTTCTTCCATCTTCTATTCTGTGGCTCTTTTTATGTAGTCCACTACTAGAGGTTCCCATGGGATCTATGGATGTTCCAATGAGATCTAGGGCTGATCTTTGTATTATCCAGATAATCTCTTAAAACGGTCTCAGCTGATCTTGCTAGGTGTGGTCTCAGCTAATCTTAGTTAATACTAGGTGTGGTCAAGTTGACACCCAGCATTAACTAGCACACTGATATTTTAATTTATCAATGGAGGCCTGTTGAACTCATCTTCTGTTCCAGTCACTGATACCAATAAGTAAAGAAAAATGTCAGGAATATATTACCTAAGGGAGGTAAGTATAGGCACATGTGACTGATGGTAGAGTCGTCATTGTTTGAAGACATGTTGTCTACACTTTGGTCAACTACGAAATGTCCTTCCTCGCTGTTCCGCCTGTGTCTCCTCATCCTGGGTCCCTGTCGTCCTGTTCCTTCTTTCTACCCCCTGGAGGGTCCTAATACTTGTTTTCTTTGAAGTACGGTGCTCAGTTAGAATTGGAAAGGAGAAATTGCCATCCTGGGCCTGACTCCCCCTGGATATTTTTTACCGTTGTCCCACAATGACAGCAACTCTCTATTCCTGCCCCCTTCTGTAGCAACAGACTCAGGCAGCCTGAGAGTAGACAGCAGACAGTTTTGTACTTGTACTTGGGAATGAATTGGATTGTTTATCTAAGCACAAATGATGGAAACTGCAATGATTTTGAGGAGCCAAGTAATGTAGCGTGGTCAAATTCAGCTCAACTGGAAACAGAAATGTGAGTTTTAAGAGAACTGAAGGAACGTATTTGTCAGATTTGCAGGGGTCAGTTGTTTTAGCTTTGTGGAAAATATAGACACAGGACAACCAGCAGAGCCTGGGGGTAGAGATTACGAGTGAGTCTTAGCTGGGATGGAAGCGGGTTCCAAAGGGGGCATCTCTGATCCGTTCTGAGCCATGGATGTCTATTTGGACATTATATAGCAATGTTACCCATGGCCCTCCACAGGCACACTCAAGTGCCATCTTCTACACATACACACACACACACACACACACACACATACACACAAAGATATGATATAGTGTCAACACTGTAGTACATATTTGTACATATATAAAATGAGACATTTTATTAATCTATGAAATTTTGTACCTAAGCTTTACATTTCTGGGGGAAAGAATGTATGTGCATGTGTGTGTTGTTCACAGTGTGGGTACATGTGGAGGCCAGAAGTTGATGATGGGATGTGTGTGTGCATGTGTGTGTTGTGGTGTTTGCTGTATGGGTCTACTGAGAGGCCAGAATTTGGCATCGGGATGCCTTTTTAAATAATTTTTCCACCTTATTTTTTTGAGAGAGGGTTTCACACTGAGCCTAGAACTCACTGGTTTCTTCTCATTTAACTACTCAGCAAATCCCTGGAACCCACTTTTCCCCCTCCTCTTCCACAATGCTAGGGTTATAGGCACTGGCCACCATGCATAGCTTATTCATTTTTACATTTAAAAGAAAGGCCTTCAGAGTACATAATATTCGTCCTATAAAATCCAGAAATACAAATTTAAGAGGTAAAAATGAAGATTAAAAAGCCACTTAAAATAGTTTTTTAATAGAGCAAGATTTTATTCAATAAGGTGGCATGAGGCGAGTGTTCATGAGCAGGGTTTTATTTAGTAAAACATGATTGAATGTACGTAATCACTTTAAAGGAAGATTCTGTCCTTTGAGAAATGTCTAGTTGAAAATCTGTTTATTTTAGTTTTCATTTTAATATTGAAGCTTAATGTCTGTCCTATCTAAAAATAGGTCATTAACCAAGATATAGTGATCCAAATGGTAGAAATGCATTGTTAGTTATATTTTCCAAGTCAAGATACTAAATTTTTAATCTCATCTACCAGTTATGCAAAGATTTCTCATCTCCTTTTGTTCCAGTTGATTGAGCTTGCAATTTTTCAGGTGATATATTTCCATATTTTTAATAAGCACGTTCAAAACTCATCCAAGCTCCTTGTTTCAAAATACTTTTAAAATAAAGTACATAAGAAAATAAACCTCAAAGTTTATGATGGGTGAAACTTACAAATACTTTAGAGTCTACCAGTCTGTATCCCTGTGGAGGGACAACAGAACCTCTTAATGTGTGTTTCAAAATGGTATGTCCATACTACAAGTTCCTTTAAGTAAAGCAGCTACTTTCTCATTGTTACTCAAACATTGTTTTAAAGGGTGTATGTTTGCATGCACAGGAAGAAATGTGGGCATATGTGTGCATTATCTAAAGCATCTGGTAGGTGCATATTTTAACTGGTGGATATGGGTCTTCTCAGTAAATGTTAAAGTATTTATAGTAGCTGTCTTTTTAGAAGAGATAAATGTATGCACAGTTCATCTATAAAGTCACCGATAATTTGCCAAAAACTATTTAGTACATTTCTATAAAACACTAAAAATTTTAAGATCACATTCCTATCTCATTTGAAAGTATCCTGTAGAGTTCACTATTTCAATTTTTTGAGTGTGTGTGTGTGTGTGTGTGTGTGTGTGTGCATGCATGTCTATGTCATCTCTTTGTGTATATCTGTGTGTAGAAGAATGCATTTGAATGTGTGTGACTGTGGAGGCCCAAGCATGACTTCAGAAATCACCCTGGATTGTGATTTGCTCTGGTGTTTTGCAGACTCTGCCTTCCAGAGCTAGAAGTGCAAGGTACAGCCATTCCTGACCTGACTCAGTGTGGGTGTTACAGCAATCCATATGTTAAATATTAAATAAATATATTTTTCTTGTTTTTAGAATGGCATTGATACTGATAGGAGGTTTCTAATGTTTTCTTCTCATTTTCTGAAGAGTCACATGGCCCCTGTCTCTAGAGTGCCCAGCTCAGGAGGCTGGGGACTCTACCAGCTATCATCAGATAACTTTGCCCTAGATTTAAAAGCGAGACTTAAAAATACCCTTAAGATGCAAGTTAAGGGGATCTTAGAGATCAGTTTACTCATAGCATTTAATGTTTAAATATAGGAATTGTGGTGAAGGGATTCAACGTCTTCTATAATATGAAACTAGTGACAGATCTGGCATTAGATCCGTGGGGCCAGGAGATGACTCAGCAGGTAGACACTTGCAATGCAAGTCTAAGGTCATGAGTTCAGTCCCTGGAACCCATGTAAAGGTGGAAGGAGAACACTGACAGCAAAGAATTTGTCCTCTGACCTCCACATACCTGCTATCGCACCTAGACCCCCCCCCCAAAAAAGAAAAAAAAATCTCAAGTTGCTACATGCCTAGAATGAGTTCCTTTTACCATAAGCCAGGTACCATAAGTTATCCTTGGTGGATCTCACATGATTTCTTGATGAACTTGAATTTGTTTTGTTCTAAATCTGATTTCAGGGTGTTTCTGTGCTATAAAGCAAGATGTTTCTCAGTCTTTTATCTCAGAGGACTTGTGGCTGGTTGCTAATATTGAAGACCATTTCCATTGTCTTTTATCTTTAAGATTGGTTATCTTTTTTCCCAGGAAAAATAAGAAAACTAAAAACAAAAATTAGGCAAAGCCCACCTCTTTAGTCTCACTAGACTGTTTGATTACTACTTTCTATCTAAGGTCTAGTAATTTTTCCTTTGTATCCACTTGTCCCTGAAGTATGCTGATAAAATTAGGGTTCTTCTGCCTTGTGTCTTGCTCTCAGAATGAGGGTACTCTATTTAAGGATAAGATCAATCTTATATTTTTCAAGAAAAAAAGAAATATCAAATTTGTTTTAATAAACTTTGAAGAGTAAATTTAAATATTTCAAAATTTTGTGTGGGACTGCATAACAAAACCCTACTTAACGAGTCCGCCCCCTCCCCAAATGGACTTCAATATAAACCTTAAGTGACCCCTTTGATTTAGGTAGACTTAGGAATCTTTTCCATCTTTCATTTAACTTATTTTTTTTTAAACTTTACTCATGTTTTATTTCATTTGTATTTTATTTTTACCTTTTCTCTTCCTCTTGATCCCCATTCTCATACCTCTTTTATGGCTATACCAAGCACCAACCTTTGAAAAACCTGGATTCTGACTCAGGTTTACCACTAAAATATTTGGGACTATCACTTTCAACCAAGTCGTGGGGTACAACTTTCTAGGGGGTGCTATAAGATCACCTCTCTCCTTTCTGGATGTCCGAAGTTTATCTCCTCCCTTGGGAGTTTGGTGTTGAGTCTTTGGTCTCACCCGTTGGCAGCTTTCATAGTAAGCCAAGATACAAATGTCTTCCCCAGCTGGACTGCATAATAATAAATCCCCCTGTTGGGAGTTTGGTAATGAGTCTTCCATCTCACAAGCTGGCAGCTTTCATAAAAAGCCAAGAGCTTGCTTAGGCCCTTGCTCTCCCTGCTTTCTCTCTCTCTCTCTCTCTGTCTCTCTCTGTCTCTCTCTGTCTCTCTGTCTCTGTCTCTCTGTCTCTCTCTGTCCCTCATACTAGCAGCAATGCCAAACCAAGGCAGGCAATTCGGCCTCCTTTTGCCTGTGGTGTAAAGAAGGCATTATCTCAGTCTGGGAAGTAGCTCCCAGGAAGCTCTGCCAGTCTTATTAGATGCAAAGTCGGGCTCTTGTTTGGCCCCAGGAGGGTCTGCTGATACCAGTAACCAGGATTCCAGAAGCACCCTGCATTAACTGGGCAGATGACTAGGATTGGTTAACGTTTCCTCTCTACCATTCCGAGTAAAAAATAAGGCCCCACAAAGGGACCAAGACTCAGGACTGGGTTCAAGCTCGACACAGACTTTTGAGGTGGAGGTATTGGGAAGAAGTTTAAAGCAAGCAAGAAAGCTGCTGCCTGACATTGCCGGTGCTGAGTTGGAGGCGCTGGAAATGTGACCCCACCGTGAGTCTCTCAGCGTCTCCACAGCCACCAGACAATGTGCACGCAACTAAAGGGAGAGAAGTTAAGTGGAATCTCTGGTTTCTTCAGGGCTCAGAATTCTTCTCCGAGACGTTTTTCTGCCCTGGACTGTCCTTCTGGAAACTTTGATACAGTTGAGGGAAACCAGTGCAAAATCCATGGAGTTTCCACTTCTTCCTCTTCTGGAGGATTTGGAAAGCTTGCTTTGCAGTCCTTGCCAAGGACCACAGTCCAGAGGGAGGACTACAAGATTTTGTATTGCTCGGGGGTGGGGAATCTGATAGAACAGAGGGGAAGTGGGAGTACTGGAAGCAACAGGGTAAGGTAGAGAAAGATAGGTTGGGGGGCCAACAGATGAGTGGAAAAGTCAACCAAAATGAAATATGTATGGAAATGCCCTGTAGAAACCTGTTAATTGGTAAACTAATTTAATATATATATATGTATAATTAAAAATATGTATATTTAAAAATCCATGGAAAAAAATTCTCATGTGTAACCAGATAAAAATCACCTAGCCACCTTCCTGGGATGTAAGGGGTGTAATGAGGAAAGGGGCCATGTGGAACGTGGAGCTAGCCACTAGAGACTGTAGAAGGCAGTCTGCTGGCTGCTGGCTTATGCAAACATGACCTCCAACCCCAGGGTGAAGACCTGGGGCGCACAGAGTGGTGGCAGCTGTGTAAACTGCAGGGTGGGTATTTATAGATTGACGAGGAGCTCTGAGCCAGCCTGGAGCCAGCATCGAGCCACGCGGTGGCTGCCACCATCAACTGGTGCCTTGCGCCCTTAACTGAGTGTTTCGTATCTTCCTTGTTGAGTGACTCGTGATCATACCATGATCATGCCAAGGGGTTCATGCCCCCTGTGGATGACAGTCCCTTGCCACAGTTCTCCCAATTTTTCTAAAAGTAGTACAGCATTGCAGATCTCCAGAGGGTAGTTACATGCGTGTTCCGACACAGCTCCTGTTGATCCCACGAAGCCACTTCTCCAGACTCCCTGGAGCTCTGGGACAAGGTGGGAAACACTTGCATAGTTTATGGAATCAGTTGTGGAATCAACCCCAGCTTGACTGCTTTTCCTTGCCTACTGCATCAGTAGAAGCATGAAGATGTGGTGAGATGGCACAGGAAGGGAACTTGGCATATTGATGAGGGATTTATGAGATGCTTTAAAAGATGTTTTATTTTAAGTAATGTACATTAACCGCACAAAATAAAATGGGTTTCATTATGACATTTTCATGTATGCATATAAGGTCCTTTGATTACATTGATCTTCCCTTCCAGTTTCACTTATCCCCTCTTTTCTCTTACTAATTGATCCACGTCCACTAATAATGTGACACATGCCATCTGCAGCTTGTCCTGGTGGCTGAGGAGTTCATCCCTCAGCAGGGAGCAGGCAGCCTTACCTCCTTGCTGAACCTGATACTAGTATCTGAGAAGGGTTGGAAGTTCATAGGTCAGCCTTGCAGGTAGAAGAAAGTGTGTTAGTATAGGAGTGAAGTAGTATAGGAGTGAAGACTGTGAGCTAGGGCTTTTGGTTATGGGGACTCCAAGAAGACCCATTATTGGTGTCAGAAATCTTTGAGCTATTGTGTATTTCAGTCATGGGAAGAAGAATAGAGAGAGACAGAGAACACACACACACACACACACACACACACACACACACACACACACACACACAGAAAGGGGTTAGAAAGAACACTAGAGTGCAAGAGGGTGAGCACACAGCTCTGTAATGGAAACTTGGCACACAGCCTCCACTTTCTTTCCTTCCTCTGTGCATGCAGTTTAGATCTTAAATTGAAAACTAGGTTTCCTTCTCTGCCAACACCACCCCACACCATCTCTATGGCCCACTCCTGACCCCCCTTCTCAGTGATGATCACAGTCCTGCAGGCTTCCTCTGTTGTTGACATGTGACATGGGAGCCCGCTGCTTCCCTTTCTAGTCCCAACCCCCTACCTCTTCCCCTGACTAATTAGGCCAACATGCAACTTCCAGGGCCTGGCAGATGAGGAGCCAAGAATGCAGTGGAGGATGGCCAAGTGTTTTTGTTGACATTGCTCAAGTGTAGCTTTGCAGAGCAGCCTCTTTGTTTCAGGGAAGTTGGGTAAATGAGTGAGGAGCAAGCAGTGAAAAGAGCAAGCGCGAATACCCCTGCATTTCCCCTTCCCCTTCTGCACCCTCCAAGGCTCTCCTTGACCCTTTTCCCCTCCTCCCTAAAGGTAAGATTGCAACATTCCACGTCACACATAGCTAGTGTCTAGGCAACTACACTGAGCAGACTGCCATGCAGAGAGGAATCTTAGAGCTGTTTTATTTTTGGTCTGTGATGCTTATGTTTCATAATAGTTTTTGAGGATAAATGTCCAGTGAGACAGCCTTCACCCTAACCTACTGCAACGTGTAGGCTGCATTATCAACCTACCTCGCTATTATCTGTACAGCACAACCAGCTGTGCATCATTCCACCCAGGGGGTCAATCAGCAAGTTGGCCTTAGATATCAGTGGACCTGGGGTAAAGTCTCTGTTCTTCCACTTGGGCAAGTTGTGCAGCCTCTGCATTTCTTAATTTCTTTATTTGCCAAAATGGACCTACTATCACCACAGAGGCCTATTAAGAAGCTGAAATATTGAAGAATGGAAAGATATTTGCACCCAAGCAATGCTCAATAAGTAGAATCTTATCTTATCTTAGGCAGGTCACTTTGACTTTGACCTATTTACTCCAAAGGTAATTTGATCCTTGTATCAGTTACTCCTTCTGCTGCTATGAGATGACACTCACATTCAAGTAACTTAAGGGGAGAAAGAGAGATTTATTCAGCTTTCAGTTTCAGACCATTATGATGGGAAAGGCATGGCAGGTGGCAGAAGTTGGAGGTGGCCTAAGTCAAGTCCATTAGGGAAGCTCAAAACTGCAAAACTGCCAACTGCAAGAGCAGATTAACTAATTGAAGCATGGCAGGGATAAATGGCCTCTAACTCCTCCCCTCCCCCCATCACATACCTTCCTCCAGCAAGGCTTTACTTCCTAAAGGTTCCAAGACATTCCCAAACAACTAAAGATTCAAATACTTTAGTCTTTGTGTGTGTGTGTGAGGGGGGGGTGTGGGAGGGCAACTCACATTTCAAATCATGATAGCCCTGAAACCAACCTTCTTTCTATTTAGATCAACAAGAGTTGTTTTATGAGGACAAATGAACTGAGAATCCTGCTGTCTGTCATACTTGGTGCTCATCACGGCGTTTTTCTCATTATTAATATTTCTCAGACTCAGCACTGTATTGTTGTATCAGTGGCCAGATTTATTTTTGATGAGATAAAAGTTTGTAAGTTTTGGAATCCAGAGGTGCTGCCTTAATAGTCTCTAATTCCTGAAGATATTGAATCATTATGTTAAAAAATCCTCTAATTTTCTGCTACAATAGCTGGCTTTGCTTTTACATCCCTTAATTGGTATCAGCTTTTCTCTCCGAGTTACAGAACCATGGAAACTTGGCAAAAGAAAGAACTTTGGAAGTCACTGGAAGGGATATTTGTGCTTCTTTGCAAATCATTGGGGTCTTTAGGAACCTTAGCATTGCTGTTCCAGAGTGCTTTTCCTTGACCCACATTATGAGGGTAGATAGTGCCAGCCCCAGCAGGACTGTTTCTTTACATACCATGTCGACTGTCCATATCTGTTTCTCTGACCTCTTCTGTGTTTCTTCTAGAAGCTACATCTCACTGTCCAAGGTCTTTGCTGTGCACCAAAGCTCCCTTTGAAACTACATGTGGTGGGTTAGAAAAGTTGGAGAATTGTCGTGTCAAGAAACAGCATCAATGGCAGATGAGGAGTGGGCAGATATGTACCCGTGTTCCCTCACTCCTTGGGTGTCTAAGATGCACACTGTCTCCCAGAGCTTTCCAGAAGGGTCAAGGCCACACTCTTTTTGAAACTCAGCTCTCTATTCTCTTGCATATTCTTTTGGGATCACATCTCTTACAAACCCGTGTTATTCAAATATTCCTCTTAGGAGCTGCTTCCAATATGCAGCCTGAGACAAAGGGGAATGCCTTTCCTTGTACTTCTGATAATTTGAAAACTCGTATGCTTTTTTTGTGTGTGGGGGTCTTGTTGTAGTTTAAGGTCATTACATTGACCTTATAATTTTTTCATGAGTTCCTATAATTTTTTCTCTATTTGTTATTATTCTTAGCTACAGGATCACTCATTCAGGTTAACCAAAATATACAGATTTCTTATTTGATGTGTTAACTCTTTTTTAAGTATTGGTCTGGACATTTTGACCCAGATAAAGCATGTGCCTATTATTTAGGTTTTATGTTTTAGAGTTGAAGTGATTGCTTATTGTACTTTTTCAACTTTTTCTGAATGAGCAGTGGATGCTATTGTGGATATATACCTAAGTTATAACAAAGTTTTGTATCAGGAGCAGGGATACATTTAAGAAAAATCTAAATGCATAAGCAGCTTCTACTATTTATTGACACTCTCTATTGCATTGGATTTTCATAAGGTCTGCACAAGCATTGTAACTTCCAGAAGTATCCAGGACTCGAAAAATAATCTAATTATGAAGAGGAAATAGGGATTTTAACTTGTATTTACTGAGCACCTACTGCAATGTGGTAATAATTATGTGTTGGAGAGATAATGCTCATATTCTTCGTTTTTTATGTGTGTGTGTTATTATGAGGATCAAATTCAATAATGAAGGTGAAAGTTCTTGGGAAACTGTTAATCGCATTAGAAATGAGGATATCATGACCTTCATTTCTACGCTGACCATTTCAGAATACCATATCAGGGTGGCTGAATGTACTTGGTGGCCTTGTGAGAAGGTTCTCTTATGAGATTTAGATCTATTTTCTCACCACGACTATTTCAGATGCTCAAGAAGTAGTTATGGCCTCATATAAAACTTTTTATGTTTTAGTGCCAAGTTGCTAGAAAGAACCCCTGAGATCAGTCACCGCGAGGAGGATCCGTCTGATGTTCTACACCTTGGGCTCCTACTGCCACTTTCTGTCTTCTTCTTGCTGGACTCATCTCCGGTCTTCAGGCCTGTTGACTAACTCCCTTAGAATCTTCCTTTTTCCTTCTCTGCTATTTCCTTTACTCTCAGGAGCCTTTGTGAGATTATTGTACTCATCTTGTTCTCCAGAGTGTTGTTGGGTTACTCAAAGTTTTTCCTTTCATTACTTCTTGTTAGTCATCTCCATCCACATAATTTGAAGGAAACAGGACAAGAAGCCGACAGGAAACATTCAGAGACCCTACTTGGACATACGTTTCATGGGCAACTCTGTTTTCTCACTCCTCTTCATGTGTTCTCTTGTGTATTAACTTTCTTTCCTGAGATATCATTGCCCACAAACCACATACTTCCTTGTCATGATATTATCTGCAGAAACTTTGAATTTAACAAGCTTTAAATATAATGGACTATGTTCTCCCCTCATGTCCCCTTTGCTTTGTTCTTTCTCCTGACACTTCCATTGCCTCAGTCATCAGTGACCCCGTCGTGTTTACCCATTAACATGACTTCTGTAGTCTAGTTTTCCCTTTACTTCTTATTTTAGGAAAATTTCCATTGAGTCTCTGGCCTGTGCTTTGAAGGTGGAGAAATGATGCCTTAGCTTGGGTGACTGCAGATGCTTTATCAAGAGAGTCTTTACTGTAGACAACCAGAGCTTAATCCTACCTGGAAAAACTCCAGACCAGTTCCTATTGGGTAGAAAGCTGTCTTGTTGTGCCCAGTCAACAGTCCTCAGGCAATAAGGGCTGAAGTGGCTTGAGGGCATCTAGACAGAGAAGAGAAATGATGATTGGTAAAAGCTCAGGGCTCCAGCATAGGCAAAGTTGACACTTTATGGTGGTTTTCTTTTCCTCCCCAGAGCTTGACCTCATGGACCTCATCGGGGAAGACAGAAAGTGGATGGTGGGGAGGAAGCTGATGCAGGTGAATGACACTCTGACTCCTGAAGATGCAGGATTCCAGAGCAGCAAGAACTGTACTGAACCAGGTAACAGTGGTGGTTTTGCACCGCGCAGTGGCTTCCATTTTCTGTGGTTACAGCTGAGGATGAGCTGGGTGCCATGATTCTTCTTTAAGTTCTATTCCAAAAAGATCGTAAGGCTGCTTAAGGCAGATGTCTCAGATTCTCAAAAGCATCCTCATGTTTGTGTCTTTCAAGGGCTCGGAAGCTCAACCACATGAATCTCTCATATATATAGACCTGTCTCATTTTCACTGTTATCATGGATGGATAAGAAATCACTGTTGCATCCCCCGAGGTTTTAGGTCTTTCAATATGTAAAACACTTGGATAGATTGTGTATCTTTTCTTTGTTAAGACAGTGAGTAGAAAGACCTTTCCCTACCATAGTACAAATCTTAATAGTCAGCTCTCGCGTGAAACTGGAAAGAGTCAAAACCAGACACTTGTGACTATACACATAGCAGCATATAATCTAGAGCCCTTAAGTTGGGTAATTAAAAGCATTACTGTGAACTGTTATTAAATGCTCACAAGAAACATTTTTAAGATCAGAAGCACATGGAAGCTATATTAATTAAAAATGAAAATATCCAACAAAGATTAATCGTAGCTGTGGACAGTCATATATGATCCTAGAAACACAGACTTGCCAAGGACTAACCTGGCCAGACACGGGGAGGAGTGTACAAGTCCTATGCCATGGACCCTGTTGGCTGATCTTGTCTGATAGTCAACATTTTAAATGTATTTATCTACTTAATAAGCTAATAGTGATGAGACGTAGCTAAACAAGGACTGCAGCATTAAACA
The DNA here is from genome assembly GCA_023101885.1 of Typhlomys cinereus. NCBI lineage: Eukaryota > Metazoa > Chordata > Mammalia > Rodentia > Platacanthomyidae > Typhlomys > Typhlomys cinereus. Next base: position 11,160,697 of record JALPQD010000012.1, read on the forward strand.
TCCCTGTTCGTACCTTTGGGGTGGAAAGAATGGAGCTGGATGCAATTTTGTGATGAGTGCTGGGGATTGGGTTTGTCTACATGAAGGACCGGTGGAGACGGAGGGCCTCTGTTTCCTTTTGTTGGAGCAATGTTTTGCAGGAAAGTGGAAGATCTTGCTGTGAGTGACATTGTATGCTATTAGGCAGTATCTTTCTCATGGTGATGGATGTGGAAACTTCAGGGACACTGAAAGCTATTCCAAGAAAGGAAATGACTCAGCTTCATAGGTAGCAAAGGAAATGTCCAGGTTGATTGAAAAAATAGCATGAACCCAGCATCTGCTGGGGTTGACAGGATAGAGCACAGAAAAAAAGGAGAAGAAAAGCTTCAGGAAGAACGAAAGACTAAAGACAGAGCTTAGGCATGCTGTGTGGAGCAGGTCATTATGCACATATATGAAAATGTCACATGGAAACTATAATTATGCATACCTAATATATGCTAATAAAATTTGAAAATTGTTTTTAAACATTAAAATAATAATTAAAAGAGAATATGACATCAGTATTGCTTTCCTCATCTGCAGACTAAAGAGACTAGGCTTCATTTTGGGGGGGGTCTTTGACTCTGAACTACATTCAGTGGAGAAGAATCTGTCTAAAATAAGAAGAGGTCCTTTTAGGGTCAGCCAGTCAGAACCTGCATCCTTCAAGAAGGCTACTTGGTCCACCTACATTATTATGAGACCACTCCCTTTCCTGAATGCTGTTAGTATAAAAATGACTCTAACTGTATTTTCTGCGGTTGAAATCCAGTGTCACTATGAATCCAAGTAAAATAAACCATCCAGATGTTCATTACACTAGCCCCATGTCAGGTACCCGGTAGCCTCACATGACTTGAGGTTGCTAGAATGGTGTCAGTTCTAGCTCATGTTCATCAGCACAGAAGGGGCTATTGCACAGACTGGTCTAGAGCTTCATATTGTCTCTGGACATATCTCCTATTTTTCCAGATCCAATTTAAATATCTTAAGGATGTAGAGTGGATGTGTACATCCAAAAGCCCAGTTGCAACCTGGATCTTGGAGCTACATTCAGTTAGGTGAGAAACCCAGCTTAGAAGCTTTAGGCTCTGTGTGACACACTTTTGGGTTCTCTTGGTCTGTCTGCTTGTTGGAAACTGTGATAATCATTCTGACTTTTCATAACTGCTATGAGAATTGGTAATGAAATAATATAGAATATGCAGCTCAGGGCTCCTTGTTTGAGAGTTTTATAGCAGAAATTGACTTGTGAACATAACATTGTCTATGGGGAAGTGCCCATTTTCCTATTGCAGGTGGACATAGTGTAAAATTTCTCAAACCATACTCTGCAGCTACTCTCCACAAGAGATGATCTGTCTGATTTGGTCAGCCACCCTCTGGAGATTCAACTCTGAATAGCTAGTCAGCTGAACTATGAGGGTCAAGTATCCTCGATTTCAGGCAATCTTTGAAGACCCTGGCTGGCAGCGGGCACTACCATTTCCACCTGTATCTAAATGACTATGCACTCAAAACGTGCTCCCAGACACACGTGACCCTAGCTACCTCAGTGCCCTCCCTAGGATTCCAAGTACTACTTCTCCATCTTGATTGAGTAGAAAACTGGAAAGCTAAAGCCCTTGTAAGGCACTGACTTACTATTATTATTTTAATAGTGCGGTCAATCTCCATTCCAAGACTACTAGTGGATATCTGAAAGTGTGGATATTACTAAACCTTGTGTATACTGTTTTGTTCCCTTAATACATACATACCTATGATGAAGTTTAATTTAAGAGAGATTACCAATAATGGTGAATAATAAAATAGAGCAATTACAATAGAATATCTAATAAATGTTATATAAAAGTTATGAATTGCGCATGTTTGGAATTTTCCATTTAATATTTTTGGATCATAGATGACTACAGGAAACCAAGAAAAAGTGAAACTAGGTGAAGGAGGAGGTTGGGTTTGCCTTTTCTACCTTTGACTTACTGTTGAGTGGAAGACTTAGCTGGAGTGAGCCAATGCCCAGTCCATTCACCAGTCATTGGCCAATTTCCCTTCAGAGCCTCTGTAAACAATGAATAGCATTGTGCTGGCTGAATATAGTAGTGTCTGGTCTCAGAAGTTTTACAGTATGGACTAGGAAGGGAGCCTGCGGTTTCTGGACTCTCTCCCTTCCTATTTGTGGTGCCAGCAGCAGCCGTACTCTTTTGGAGACAATGAATTAAGGTCCCCTCTGTGTTTGGAGGGGGTGAGTGTTTGCACAGTAACTTGAGCATGCTGGGTACCAGTCAATCTGTGGCCATGTGAGTAACGGTGTCAAGGTCATAAGCAAGAGTTAATGTAGCAACTCTCCTGAAGTACAAACTGTTACCACTTACATGTCACGCGGTCTTCTGTTCTAAAACTTTGCCCTTGGAGCCTCTGGTTTTCAATGCTGTTAAAGAAAAGCTATATATTCAGGAATTAGAGTTGGAATTAGAGCCATTTACTTTGGTTCTATATCCTGTTTAAGAGGAGAGGTCATCCTATTAGGAGGGTTTTTCAGATGTCCGTTTCCTCAGCTGTGAAATAGAACTTTAACTTTTATCCTTTCCATTGCAAAAATTCAGTAGTTCAGAGAAATTGACAGAATAGAAATTAACAAAACTTCCACTCTAAGACCGTCCCCTTTCCCTTAATAGCTGCTCTGATTTGCATAACTCCATGCCCTATTGAAACACTTTATTTCTCTTCTCCATCACGCTCTCTTCTATGTCCCTCAGCTTTCCTTCCCCTTCCCTTCACCCTCTGCCTCCTCTCTGCATCTGTCTCTCTTTCTCTGTCCCTCAACTCCAACAACCCAGAGCATCCAGTCTGAGGGCAAGTGAAGCCCAGGGAACAAGGCCTGTTAGGAATTGGTAGCATCCTGTGGCAGTAGTGTAGCAGGACTGGGGTGTCTCACTCTTTGTACTGCATCTGCCACTATAGACTTTTTTGATCTTTACAAAACATTTTTCTCCCCTGGTTTTAATGATGATTTATCCTTTAGAAAAAAAAAAAAAAACTTCCAGAATTTCATGAAAAAAAAAAAAAAACTGACCTCCAGGCTCTAATGTCTTTCTGCCTTGGTTCTAGTTCTTTGTAAATTTTTTAGGCTGTTTTCTTAGCCTGACACTGCCGATTTCATCTGAAGCCTGGAAACTTGTAGTTTTTTTGGCAAATAACACTTGAAATTGTTTACTTAGATGACCTATTAAGAAAAATTTCACTTTGAATAAATCTGATCCTTGGGAAAATTAAGTTAGCTAAATGTAATAGTGAGGGTGGTGGACAATTGCAGTAGAAATGAATTCTTTCTAATATTTCTGTGTATATTTTATAGAATAGTATTTATACACTTTGTATTGTGACTCCCTCATCCTCTGGTTTTCAGTTCTTGGATATTTTCAGGAAATAAGCTTTTTTTCTCAGAGCGCCTTTTTTTTTTTTCTCTCCCACATTTTATTCTTTTCCTAATTATGCAAGCTTCTTAGGTACCCCTGTCATCTCCCTCTCGTCTCCCATCTCCCCTACCCCCATCATCCCCTATCAACCCCCGTTGCACTCTCCCCCTTCCTTCCACCTCCCTCCCTCCCCCTCTCAGAGCACCTTTTAAAAATAAGCTTTGGAAGAAAGAAACTAGCTGAAGATAACCTTTAATGTACATGTCACCATTGACTCTCATAGAGGCCATTTGAACAGAGGGGCAGCTAGCTCCCTCTGAACACTGGGCTTATTTGGTCTTACTAAAGTCTTTTTTTTAGCAAATATACATTTTATTTCTTTAGTGTTGTATACATGAACACAGTGAATTGATGATATTTTTATACCTTAATTCCCAATATCATCCCCCATTCTTTTCCCCTTATAACCTTTCACCTCCCCTGCCTGACTCCCTCCTATTTTCAAGTCTTTTCACCTGTGCTCCCCACTTTTTCATCCAGTTTGCCTTTGATGTGTTTCTGAAATGTGTCTGAAATGATTCATGTTCCAGAATGTACCATTGAGGAAAGCATCATCCTTTTCTTCTCTATCACATTTGTTGTCAACAGTCTCTCAGGGAAGCATGGAGTTTCTTGGGACCTTTTCCTTTTCCATGAAGAGATGCTGATAGAATAGTTTCTGTGAAGTATATGTATCTCCATGAAATCTTAGATAACACATCCCTGTCATGTCCATAAAGTGATAAATTTATAAATATACAAATAAAGCAGAAATTCTAACTGCAAGGCTTCGGTCAATGCATATGTATATGGAATATAACAGTCTTATGAGCAAAGTGTTTTTTCAAAATTGGTTAATGCTTTGTTCTCTGTCTCTTATGTGTTTCCTTAGATAACAAATAAGCTGACATTGGATACTAGCACCATTTGAGTGTGAAATGCATATCATAAGCCCGTGCACTTGCTCATGTTTCCTCCTCTTTCTTGTTTTTTTTATTATTATTTCCGCTCATTCAAACTTAATAGGTATACCGGTTCCCTCCCTCCCTCCTCCTCCCCCTGACCCCCCTGTTCCCCCCTCCCCTTATTCCTCCCTCCCCTTCCCCCAGTGCCCCCCCAATCCCCACTTATTAAAGTCTTAAAAGTGTAAGACAAGTATTGTAAGACCAAGATGAAGTTTCAGGTCACCATCCTAAGGAAATATATGAAAATGTTTACATTTCACTTGTTTATAGAAATGGACAGAAACTGTATAACTTAGAGTTATGTGGGAATTTCAATTGCAGAGGGAAGTTCAAGATCTCCATGTATAAAGGTAGTTCAAGGAGTGAGTAAAGTAGATCAAGAACTCAATTATCAGTAAGCAGCCATGGGAAATCTGTTCCGGGTTCTGGCTTTGAGCACTGGGTCAAGAGTCTTTTATTTGGATTTTAAACCATAATATAAGGGCATGTTGACTTAGTTCAAGGCTGGACCAATCTACAAAATATGGAAGGTTCTTTTTTTAATCTTTTACACGAGGATCCAGAGGAAATAAGCGACCTTCTCAAGGTGATGAGATTTGTAAGAAGCAAAGCAGGACCACTGACCTACCACACAGGAGATGCTCAGAATGCGTAGATGATTGCATAGGGTGTCCGATCATCACAGTAACTAGAATAACATTGCTAGAAATACAAATGCAGACTCCAAGTGTAATTTTAGATCCTCTGGAATCTACATTGCAAAGTAAAATTCAATAGGTAAAACTTCAAATTAATTTGAGTGTCTTTTAACCAGATACATTAAAAATTTTAGGAATGACAAACTGCAATTCCTTGCCTTGAATCCAGGAAAGAATAAAATTGAAAGTCTTTAAATACAGGGAAGAATTGAAATTGAAAGTCTTGAAAGACCTTTACAAAGTCTGGTAACTCTCATTAACTTCTCTCTTCAGTTACAATTTTCTTAATGATTCAGATAATAGCTATTGACATTCTGAAGTGAAACAAGTTAGAAACTAACATGATCTGCTTTTTAATTTCTGTCAAATGTTTGCTCTGAATTAGTGAGATGGGGTAGTTATAGCTGATATAGAGAATTTTGGGACTTTGCATTGGAGAATCTTTCTCATGGGGAACTCTGGTCCATGGTTGGTTATATTGTGAAAAGTGACTCAGAGACTTCTTATCCTAGAACTTTAGGCCTTTTCCAATCTTCAAACTGTGTGTCTTTTCATTCAGGGTCATGGACATTAACAGAATGGAGAAAGAAAAGGAAACAAGTTTGGTGACTATCAAGCTAGTCCCTGCTGCATTCATTTCTTCTAAACTTAAAAAAACGCTCAACTTTCCTTTATATTCATGTTATTACAAAGGTTAGATATCATCATTGTAGATAAATCCCAAACTTGTATCCTCCAGGTCTGACTTGAACACTTGACTTACTTACCAGAGGCCTCATCTGCTCAGGTAACATGATTTGATTCTCTTTTCTTTCATCTTGGGAGGGTCATCACTGAGGTGGAAATTGTCCCAGTTGTGCCCGCAAGCAAATTACATTTGTCCCCCATTGAAAACGTAAGAACCTAGGAAAATGATGAATTTTTTTCCTTAGATAAAGTTATTAGTAATGGTGTGTGGAAGGAGTTTGACTTCTGGAGTTAATCCTAAACCCAGTGCTTCTGTTTTCAACCTAGGGGTTAACAGGCAATTTTTATAAATTGTTTGAGCCTCGTTTTCCACCTTCTATAAAGTACAAGTTGTAATAATCATTTTTGAGGTGAGCCATGTAGGGGAGCTGAGGCCTTTCATCGTGTGTTTATAATGTACTGCTGCTTTCTTTTTTTTCTTTGACCAGGAATGAAACAGGTGGGCTGACAGAAACCATTTAGAGGATCTGTATACTTGACAGACACATCAGAATACCGTGAGATTATTAGAGGCGTCTAAAGGAAAACAAAATTATTTAGGACAGTTAAGTAACAAAGCAGCATTCTTACAGGGTTAGCAGAAGACAGGAAAAGAGAAGATCGGTAGAATTATTAACCAAGAGACTTTGGACTAGATTCTCTGGTTTAAGAAGCCAGATTATAAGCAAACAGGATGAGGTAGGGAGAACTTGCTACTTCGTTTGTACTGACCAGCTTAAAAGTCTCAGGCTCTGGGAGGACTAGACATTATTCATTTCTTTTAGTTTTGATGTGACTTTAAAACTTGCTTTATTGAGACATCTTTTTCTGTGAAGCCTTTAACTTAATCTGGTGGAATCTTCCTGAAACCCAGGCAAAGGATGATGAAAATCCTGCTTTTAGAAGTAAGACCCTTGTGGACCTATTTGTAAAGAAAACACTTTAGACTTTCAATCCATTCTTTAGCTTCCTGGAATGGTTCTGTCTTTGGAACAAATGCCTCCAGCTTAAGAATGACTATCTTGTAATGTACAGTTGACAAACAAAAAAACAAAAACTCAGAATCACAAATATGAGGAAATGAGAAATTACTGCTTCTTTTCACTTCCATTTCTTTTCTTTAAAGCCAGTCTCAAAAATTGCTTTTTTAATTTATTTATTTATTATTTATTCAATTGTGCGCGTATGCGTGTGTTCACGTGTGTGTGTGTAGAACCACGAAGAATTCAGGAACCACCATGGACGCCTCTACCTCCTCCTTGTTTACTCTGCTCTGGGATTCACAGGCTCCCCCTACCAGGACTAGAAACACAGGCCGCCCCAGCTTCCGCCCAGCAACTATACGTGGGATTTGGGAATCCAAACTCAGGACTTTCTGCCTACAAAGCAGAGGCTTAACCCTTGAGCCACCTCTCTAGCCCCCCCAAATTGCTTTTAATTAAAATGGGCCTGTCAATTTTTTTTGCAAGTAAAATTGTATTGGACATTTATGTGCTGTCAATGATTGCTTTACTATGCAGGCTGAAGTGAATAGGGACAACACAGATCATAAAGCCTGTGAAGTCTAAAATATTTGCTCTCTGCCCTTCACAAAACTGTCTATTGCTTCTGCGCGTGCTGGATCTGGGGACTGCACTGCACGTGAGCTGGAAGCAAGGCTGAGGCAGGAATGACATTGACAAACTCCTCCTGGCCATCTCTGACCCTTTCCCCAGATATTACTTGTGCCACATTAAATATTTCTTATTTATTTATTGATTGGAAAGGGAAAGAGAATGCATGCAACGGAGCTTGGGTGGAAATCAAGAAACAACTTTTGGAAGTCTGTTCTCTGCTTCTACCATGTGGGCTTCTTGGGATTGAGTTCAGCTTTCCAAATTTGCCAGTAGGCACATTATCCACTGAGCAATCTTATCAACCCCGTGTCAGATATTTCTAATGTCCCCCCTGGGATATGAATATCTACCCCCCCCACACACACACCCTTCAACATGTCTCTATTTGTACATGAGAGATATAACTATAATTTAAATTAAGAAAAAAGTTTTTACTCCCTAAACCCCAAATCATTCATCTGGATTACACCCCTGTGTTCAGAGCATCTGGCCTCCAGACCACTTGTCAAATATTTGTCATTACTTGGAATTGCTTCTTTCTTGTGTGAAACTGCTATGCAGTGTTGAATGAAGGCATACCAGACCATGTTGCACACAGACAGTTTCTCTAAAGCTTATCTTACAAATACCTTCTGAAGAGTCAGCAATATCTTCAACTGAGTCAAAAGACCATGGTGATTAGAATGGAGAAACTGAAAGCACCTACTCTTGTGTTCATTCAGTGGAAAGCCACTTCCTGGCCCCAGTGCATGCTGCCTTGTGACAGTGATGGTCCTGTCTCCCCCATGGCCAAGGAACAAATGTTTGCCCAACAAATGTTGTCTCCAGGCCTCCAGGTTTACTCACACCTGGCTTCTCTCTTGGCAGTCTTTTCTAGAACAGCAATATGTCTAGGAGAACTCATGTACTCTTGTCAATTTCTCCGAAATAATCCTGCTTCAGAGACCGTCTTATTCTGCAGGTGTAGCCAGAACCAAGGTCCCAGAGTATAAAGGAGTTTTTCTAGAGTCTACCACTAGTAGGCAGTAGAACAAGGACTCAGCTGATCTTTCTCCTTAGGCTACAATGCTAAACTGTGTATAGTCAACTCCATGTCACACATGCAATCTAGGTTTCCAGGAGGTTACTACTCTACCCTTATCTAAGTGTTTTTAGATGCCTCAAAATCAGAAACAGCCCTGCCCCCAGGGCTTTCCAGAAAAGGTCATTCCTAAGACTCTGTCAGAGCCTCTGGAAAGAAGATTCACATATATGAGCTACTCAAGTATCCTCAAGTGTGAAGTCCTTTGGCTTAGCTCATGGGAATCACTTAGGAAGATATTCCTAGTGTATGGAATTTTGTGACAGCAGCCTGAATAGACTAAGATACTAATTAGGCAATGCATGAACAGCCAAGGCTTAGAACCCCGGCCTGACATCTACTTATTTCCATTGTCCATCTGACCGGCTGACTGAAGGAAAGACAACTGCATCCATATCCACTTAGAAGGCTTCTTCCTTTAAGCTTCGACAAGTAAAGCATACAAAGAAAAAGCCTTCCAGAATCAGGACATCCGACCTATCCTGCTGCAAGCTCCTCATTCATCTAGAGCGCTGGTTGTTTATAAGCTGTTTTAGAAATAGCAGGTTGGGGTTGCTTTCACTCTAGCTGTATTTTTAAAAAAATCCATAGATTGAAGATGGGAGAAAAATGTGCCGGTCTTGTCCTTCCCGTCCTGCTTTAGTACTGGACTCCCTTCCCCTACCTGCTCAGAAACTGGGGATGATAAAAGTGTAGAGACAGTAGAGCTGAGGTGCCTGTGAGGACTTAGAGCATGGCCTTGGGGTGCCTGCCAGCTCTCTTGACCCTCTGCTCTCTGCCTGAGTGAACTCTGGAGTTTTTTTTTGGGGGGGGGAATGAGGCCCACTAAAATCCAATCTCTTCCCCCTGAATCATCCTTAGGATCCACAAATGAGTCTAGGCTGCCTGACTGAGGGATACAGGGAATATGGGACTGAGTTACTCACTGCATAAGCTTGAGAAGAGGCTCCCTTTGTTAGCAAACTGATGACCTGTCTTATCTGTATAGTAAGGCAGTATCTAGCTAAGTCAAAGTCAAGGAAAGGGCTCACTTTCCACTACAGAAAGTCCATTTAAATAAGAGCATGTCTGTATTACCACAGAGGTACTTCTTTTTTTTTATTAATACATTTTTTATTATTATTTCAGCTCATACAAACTTAATAGGTACACCAGTTCCCTCCCTCCCTCCTCCTCCCCCCGAACCCCCTGCTCTCCCTCCCCTCACCCCTGCTGCCCCATCCCCCGTGCCTCCCGCCCCAATTCCCAGAGTCCTTTCTTGTGCATGCCTGACTCTCCTCTGGGTCCTCCTCTCTGATGACGTACAAGGACCCAGTGGCATTTCCCTGAACCCTTTCCCGTGTTCCCCTTAAGCATAGGAACACTACCCACAGAGGTACTTCTGAGCTTCCGGATATGATCCCATTTGCTTGGCTGAAACTTCTCTCATCGAATGATAAAATCCCTGAATTAAAGACCAGCAGCCCATTTTAGAAGCACAGAACAAAAATGGACTTGAATCCAGCCTGGTGGCTTGTCAATCTTTGTCAAGACCTTGCATTCAGCCTGGGTTCCCAGCATTATATCAGCAACAGTGATTGGGATCAGAGCAACAGGGTTGGTATCAGAGACAAGGGTTTGAAACAGAAACAGGACAGGCTTTAGAGCATTGCAGTGTTGCTGGAGGGAGTAAAGGCCTGGGAACCAGACCACAGGCTGGATTTGTCAGTGCTTCTGTTACTCATCTGTTAAAAGAGTGTGGTCTCGGGGAAACTTAGAGATAATGGTACTGTTGCAGTTCACTTGCAGATTGCTGATAAATGAACAAGGGGTTTATTTTCTCTTACAATTACTGGTTACAGTCTATAGTCCAGCTTGACAGGAGAGCATGCCCCAACACCAGGGCTGAGGGACCTGGCCACACCATCTCTATGTAATGGCTGAGAAAGGGACAATCCTTACTTCCCAGACCTGCATGTCTAGCCAAGTATACACAGGGATGCCAACTTTCTCAACCAGCTCTCAATATTTTCTTCATCTGTTCAGGCCTAGTCCCACCCACCATAGGCTGGGCCTTCCTCATCAGCTAGACAATCTCCTGCAGGTTTGCTCTGAGCTTAACTCAACTACTAATTCTCTACAAATGTGCCTAGAACTCAAACCTTCAACTGTCAAGTTGACACCTGTGCCTAACCATGACAGGTATCCATAGCCACTTGTGTGTAAAATCAGGAAAGTAAGCCAAGTTCTCACTGATCTGGGGAGGGAAGCCCGACCCTGGTAGCCATTACAAGCTGTGGACCTAACCAGCCATTCAGCTACTCAGGGCCTTGACTTTCTGCTCTGTGCAGTGGAGACAACTAACAATTGATGGGGAAAAAGGTGGGAAGTGCTTTGCACACAACACATGCTCAACCTTGAATGGGTGCCTGTTTCCTAACCACAGGCTGTGCTGAGTCTAAAGGATGTTGCAAGCAGGGCCTCAGTGAGTGGCACTTAGAAAACTGTGATTGCCATTCATGCTCTTGATTCTCCATGATGTGGGGACATGGAGGAGAGTAAATGTTTTTGACAGATATTAATATTAAAACCCAGCATAAAGTAGAAATAACTTTAATTGCCAGAAGGTATGTGTTGGTCACAAGATCATTCTGTCAGTATTAAAATAAACCTCCCAATACGTCTTTTATTGAAGAGCAGAAATTCCATGTATGTCGAGATCTTGTTGATTTGCCCTGGGTGAATCCACAGAAGAGCCACTGATGGCAGACTTTTGGAATTTTGGATGGAGTATGCAAGGCTGGGCATACAGGACAAATTCCAGTGGAAAACGAAGAGAGATGGGAAGACTATACAAGGTGCAGAAGAAGTGGGGCTTGTTCAGGGTTTGACTATTTCCCTTTGTTTTGGCCCATTCTCTCTGCCATAACACAATATTATAGACCTGTTGGCTTCTAAGGAAAAGAAATGTATTGCTTTGGGATCAGGAGCCTGGGAAGTCTAAGAACAGGCCCCAGCGGGTGTGTGCCTGATGGGGTCTCACTTCCCTCTTCAGAGATGGTATCTTTTTACTCTAATCTCCATGGTGGAAAGAACCAGGCAGCTCTCTGCTTTTTCTCTCATAAGGATATCAGCACCATTTCTGGCTCCTAACGCCCTAGGAGTTAGGATTTCAGTCTGTAAATTCAATTCGTGGGAGGGGAAACAAAAGCAATAAGGCTTTAGCCCCCTTTCACTGTTCACTCTGGATATTATGTAAGTCTGACCTTTGAGTGCCCTCAGTCACATTATCCCTAAAGAGGCAATCATGCTCTGTGAGCACAGAAGTCACTGACTTTCCATATTTCTTCACTCTCTGCTCTATCTTATCCTGGAAGAAGCTTAAACGAAATTATTGAATACTGAATTTGAAGTAGTAACCCACTTACGCCTCTCCTTCTGTCAACCGTTTTTATCCTTTGACCTGGGTTTCAGGTAGCACATTGGCCCTTTGAGGAATTATTTTTTATCTCTGATCTAGAAAAGGATATTTCCTTTAAGCTGTCCACTCCCAAATAACTTAGCGCCTGTTGGCTCTACCTTACAGTTCCTAAAAGTAAGAGGTACACAGTCTCAATAGTTATATTACATGTCTGCAATTCTTATCCTGAAGTTCTGCAAATTTGACTAATTGCATCTTCTTTCTCTCTCCATTCTACTTCAAGAATCTTGCCCTCAGAATATTTTCTCCAACATTTTATTATGAACATTTACAAACATACAGCAAAACAGGAAAAGTTTTTCAGTAAATACTAACAGACCCAAGCACTGAAGGACTATAAATTGCATTTTACTGCTCTGACTTTATCCATGCATCTAACCTGTATTGATTCATTGATTTGTCCTATTTTAGTGTATTTCAAAGAAACTTACAGAAATTCATGCCTTCTATCATGTAATCCCCACACTTGGGAAACTGAGGTTAGAAGATTGGAAATTTAAGGCTGGCCTGAGCTATATATTGAGACCATGTCTTAAACAAAGAAAACTTCTCTGTCACTCATGCATATGTTAAATATGCATGCCATTAACAAAATTCATTATCTCCCTTCTTTGGTGGCCATATTTACCCACAGTACACAGATCTCCATTGTACCATCATACAGTTCTGACATATAGATACAGCTGTGTACTCAGTTCCTATCAAGATAAAGGATACACCATCATTCTAAAGAAGTTCTCTCCTGCCCTTTCTCAGAAAGCTCCAGACCAGCTTACCTTCACACAACCACACGTATGATCCCTATCACCATAGATTAGTTCTTTTGGGCATGGCTGTTCTAGGACTCTCTGTGTATGTGTGTGTGAGTGTGTGTGTGTGTGTGTGTGTGTGTGTGTGTGTGTGTGTGTGTAGCATGCTTTTTGATATGTCTTCCTCATCAGCAAAATGACTTGGAGATTCACCGATGTTTCAGAGTATAGACACGTTCTTTTTTGTGATTTTTATTTTTTTATTCGTTGTTCCATACTCAATACAATGAATTTATGCCCCCTTATTAACCAATCCTGTTCCTGTTCCTTTTCTGAATGAAAACCTTCTTATTTCCAAAGTGTTTGCCTTCTACTTCCACGTCTTTTTTGTGTGTGCCACTGAGTTTCAGCATAAACACATTCTCAACATGCATGTAAACACACACCAGCACATGTAGATATGCTAAGATGAGCTCTTCAGGTAAATGTTAATGTGCTGCATGTTTTTGTTTCTAGAAAAAGACTAAAAGGTTTTATTTTGTCATTCTTCTTTGATACTTAGTTTAGGTCAAATTTCAAAAATACTTTAGTGATATTCTGGCAACTCAGAGAAGGCAGCTAATCAATGGCCTTCTACCCTAAACCTACCTCTCACTTGCCTCGAAAGAAAATCTATGATCTGGACTAAGGAAGGAAAGGACAGAGAGTGGAGAGGTAGAGGTCTTCTTGGTCCTGAAGGCCCTGTCTCCAGTCCTGTCCCTTCAAGCGGAATGCAGGACATTCAACTATCATGGGAAATAGGAGGAGAAACTGAGGTGTTAAAGGAAGTGGCTCGCTGCACCAAGTGAACAGCCACGTTATTTGGCTGCTTCCAGGAGCTAGGAGGAGACCTATGTGGCATCCTTGTAGAGCAGCAGATTCCTTATCACAGTTGCAGCATCAGAGAGAGATATACATTCTTCCCTCGAGTATCTTCAATGGGAAATAGGTGCTTGGCTTACCCTAGGAAATCAGGCCTCTTGCACCAAGTGGGAACTGTATATGCTAGGGTCTTCAAATACAATAAAATTCTTAATTTTCAACACATTGTGGGCTGGAAGAACCCTTTGGTGCTATTTCTTGATGTTTCTTTCTTCATTTTTCAGTTCCTGACAAGGTGATTTTGAATAGGTCATTTGTGATACCTAAGTGACCTGTACAAAGCTGGGATAGCTTGGGGATGGACAAGCAAGACAGGGAAAGGAAGGCAAGGTGTCCAAGCATAAGGCATTGTTAGCTGGTTACCTCTGGCAGCACTCGGGTTTCTTCTGCTTGGGGAACCAGAATGCAGCAGCAATGACACGCCTCAAAGTTTTCACACCAAGAAGAAGGGAGACAGGCTTCAATAAGTCATTTGTGGAGAGCTACCCAAAGGCTTTAAGAGCAGGTCTAGTTCCTCTTTCCTGAAGATTGCACATGTGACCAGAGACTGCCCTCAGGTAAAGCAGTGGAGGCACTAGAAGTTTGGCCATTGTGACCCCGAGAGCTAAAGTCCTAATGGGGAGATAAGTAGGGCACCAGCAGTCATTGCTAAGCCGCTTCTCTTTTTCTGTATGACTGAATAGTTTGGGAAACTAACCTAACTCCAAAGACTACGTGGATGCCTGTTTCTATTTGCTAAGGGCAGGCACTCCGCTCAAACCAATAGTTTTCACAGACTGTAGCACATGTCTATCCAGCCGCAGCGCTCTTAGAAGTTAATTCAGGTCTCTGAGAGTGACAGAACTTTCACAGAAGCCAAGGGGCATTCCCATCTTCATCTTTCACCTGCTCTGTCCCTGCATGGGACTTCATGGCACCCCCGGGAAGCTCTAAACTTGTCGAATTTCACAAAGGGAAGCAATAAGAGGATCATACCTTCAGTTCCTGCAGCAAGAAAATAGGAACGTTGTTCTCAAAGGTCCCCTCACAAGGGCCAACCATTTTATTTCGCAATCCAGGAAAGTAAGAGTTATTTCTAGAAGTATTGCTGGGGCTTGAACCTAGATCTTGTGTAAACTCACAGAGAAACCTCCACTTGAGGTTGGAAAGACGTTGGGGATGTGGTATTGCTATAAGCATGCACTCTGTCCTGCAGACCGTGTGTATATGAGAGAGAGAGAGAGAAAGAGAGAGAGAGAGAAGAGAGAGAGAGAGAGAGAGAGAGAAAGAGAGAGAGAGAGAGCTTAAGGGCACACACAGACTTCTCTGGCTTCAGAGTTAAAAGCAAATGGATGTGTATCTTCAGGCAGCTGTGTCATCCCTTACCAGGCTCTATCTTGTGAAAAATGGAATTCGTATATCATTTTTCAAAGAGCGTAGATGTGTTTAAAGTAGGAGACCTGTAGCCCTGTTGTTCGGTTCATTTGTGATTTCTATTCCTAGAATCTCTCAAGATGTGTTCCATGGCTAGCTTAGCAACACTCTTCAGCTTAAAGCTTGGAATGGTAGCAAGAATCACCTATGCAAGAGTGTGGGTGTAGTTTCTACAGAAAGTATGGTACCTCATGGTACTTTCACTGTTGTCCACCAGCACCAGTGTTTGTCTTTCTGTAGCCTGGCTTGCACGTCCCTCTTGGAGGATGGATGTCCTTTAGGGTTTGCTTTTGTATAAGTACTGCGCACTGACCAGTTGTGCTATTGGAGTTCCAGGGCTTGTTTCTGATCAAATGTGGCAGAAGTGGTGTGTCTTCTAACTCTGAGTTATAAAAGGCAGTGCAACTTCCACTTGGCTTTCTCTCTTGGGACCAGTTGCTCTTGGAAGGCAGCCACTATGCTGGGAGGAAGCCAAGGTGTCAGGGAAAGCCACATGCAGGCTCTCTAGCCAGCAGCCCCAGCTGGCTCAACAACTGAACATGTGAGTGAGGACCCCTCCCAAATGACCCCAGGCTCAGCCACCGTCTAACAACAACTGCGGAAGAGACTCTGAATGGGGATGGTGCAAATGTTTCTAGAATCAGCTCTTCGGTGCTGCCTGCTTGGGTTGGTTTGCTTTGTAGCCATAATGTCTGATATACTCATATCCTCAGCCTCATACTGCTGAGGAAACTTTGTGCTCTGATTCCAGGACTGCTGGCACTGTTGATGGCTTAGAGGCAGACATGAGTTTCATCTGCTCCACCCTAAGCAGACTGCAGATCCAGGCTTATTCAGCAACGGGTGCAAGCAGCTGCTGTCTTTTTCCCGTAGGCACATGACATGGCAGCTCTGAGAGAAGGCTCTACACTTTCTTGCTCTGGCTTCTAGCCCACACCGACCACCTAGCTTGATTTCTGGCCATGGTCTCCATATCCCTGGGCCTCAGGAAGTGGCCAGCTGCAGTGTGCATCCCTTCCATGTTACCCTCTGTGAGCCCATCTGGGCTTCCTTCCCTCTCTTCTCTTCTTGTCCAGGAATGGCTGACTTCACTCACTCGTGGGGAGACAGGTGAAAATGCATGTGAAAGAACTTTGGAAATCTGCAAAGGTGTTGCCAAAAATGGAAACTACTATTAAGGGATTAATGAACGATTACCAGGCAGGGCAGGAGCGGCACACCTTTGTAGCCCTTTCATCCTCTCTCTACTAAGCTAGAATCATAAGTACTTAGCACTTCCAAACTTAAAAACTCCTGTGGCCTCATGGCCCATGTAATATTGAATTACCTTCATAGCACCATCATGAGATGTCATCCATTCATATCCTTGTGCACCTATAGTGGTAGGTGTACAAGGTAGGTGTACATATCTTACCTTCTATCAGAGGCCTTTTATTCCCTGAGAAACTGGAGTTATTAAAATTGTCATCCTTGTGAAGAGCCAAAAGTATTTGCCTTTAAGTCATTTTGAATTCTGTAAAATGAATCTTAAGCCTTTCCTACATGTGTATACCTTTGAGGATAGCTATAAATTTTTTCCTTATTCGGGCTTCCTCTCTTCCATTTTCAGTCACCTCTTTCTGTGACAGAGTTTGGAGGCCCCACACCACGTGATTATCACCACTTTGGTTACCTTCAGACCTAAATGTTTAAAAAAAATCAGCCAAGTACTACATTTGAACGTGTGGAAAATAGGAGCTGCTTCCATCCACAACCAGCTGCAATTATTCCAGGTGCATACTCAGCATTTTTACAATAATACTTAAATCCACAGGTTCTTCCAGGGACAAGGAAAGGGAACCAGGTACTTGTCAAGTGCCTCCTTGAAGCCAGGGCTGGGCTCAGTGACCTACCTGAAGAATCTCCTTAATTCTAGTAACATGCCTGTGAGTCAGACATTCCAGGAGTACCTATCAAGGGCTGGGCAGGGCTGGAATTATAGTTTGACCATGCCCAAGGGTTCCTCCCAACACTCTTTTAAGCCAAGTGTCAGGAAAGCCTTGTGTGGATGCATTGTTTTTGCAAGTACTGATCTTTGAGTTTTATGAACTAGGACCAGAGTGCTTTGCTTAGTATTGTATCCCCAGGATATAGATTACACTTGCAATTTGGAAATGAAACTTTGCTGAATGAATGATTGGTTAAAAGAATGAATTCATGGAACTCTCTGGGGCAGTTTTTATTTTTGCCATTTTAATTTTAAACAATGACAATAATGAGAAGCACCACAGAAAATATAACAAACTTCAATGCGTTTACTCTCAGAATTAGTAAATGTGAACATGTCTATATTGTCTCAGGGCTAAAATTGTTTCAGACTTCTGATTTTGGGGAGGCGTAGGAAGGATTTTGGAATATTTACAAACACAAAATGAGGTATATTCATTATGGAACCCAAGACTAACCCTGAGATTCTATCATGTTTATGAACAATCCTAGGGCAACCTCACATGATAACTTTTGTAATCTTATGCATGAAACAAAGCCTGTCTACATTGAACCATCAGAGTTCAGATATGAAATTTCTTTTGTTATTTCATGCTGATTGGCACTCAGAAAGTTTCAGATTTGGGGTTTTTAGATAGGAGTTTACTTCTATTCTTTTTCCATTTTACAAAATAAAACACTGCATGCAGTTCATATTTGCATCATTTTTATTTGCCTGCTCAGATTTGTCTGACTTCAGAAACAATTGTTCACTTTGTTGGGAGATATCTGGCATGTAATATTTTTGCCACACACATATGTGTGCATGGGTGAAAAATAATGTTGGTGTATTTTTAGATTACTATAAATGTTATTTTTCTGCACTAATGTTCTGTGATATTTTCCCCTTGTGTTCGAACTCTGTAAAAAATACTGTAGTTCATTTTGTAGTCTGTGTAGTAGTCCTGCTATATTTTAAAAAAATTTTAAAACTCACTTTTAAAAAATGAGTTGTCATTCTTATTTGTCACACATGACTTAGTCTCTATGGGACCATACAGAAGGACCTAAAGAAAAAGAGAAAAAAAGGTGGTAAATCTCAGTGCTCTTTCCTTCTGTCACCATACATGAGCATTCCTCATAGCAATCCTACTTATTTCACTGTTGGGAGGTTTTCTAATGGACTGAAAAAGAAATGCTTTGGAAGGGAAGATTTCACCTCTAAAGGGAAAAAGGCAACTCTAGATGTAGCACCCAACCAAGATCATACCAACCCCTTGGCCTTTGTCCTTTAACTCCACTGCTATAAATATCGTTAAGATCACCCTTATGAATTGAAAACTCCAGATTTGGCCTGCCCTGACTTTATTATGAAAACTGCAAAACACAGAGAGAATGTATATCTATTTTGTTTTATTACACATTTGTTATAAGAATTCAGAAGTTTAACTCTACCTTTATAGTCCCTGGGGCCACATGCCACTAGCTGGGATCACGTGACATTTGTGTTGTCTTTTGAGACCCATCATGACAAGTCCCTTGTCCACTTGTCATGTATTTGGTTGAAGGACTTATTGAAATAGATTTTATGCTTAACATACTCTGCAAACCTTTATTGAGATTTTTTTTTATTAAAGTGCTTAAAATCAACTATGCCATTTACAACTCAGGGTAGAGAAATGCTAAGTGGGTTATGGCAGGGCTTTATGTCAGTGTTAAGGAGCCTACATTATAACTTTGAGTACCTCATTTATCTGGTATCGGGGGAGGACCATTTCTGTCTAACTGGCTGCTGCTGACTGTGCAGTTCCTCACACATGGGAAACTCCACAAATGTTTGCTGAATATAGTTGAATGAATGAGACAAACATCTCTTCCAATGCCAGACCATTTAAAAATGTGATAAACATTCAACCAATATCTTTCGTAAGCAAATTCTTTATTTACCTTTTTTATAAATTACTTATGTTGCAATTACAGTGGATTTTTGTTGTTCCCCCATCATCTTCGTGTTACCTCGTTCCCTCTCTCCAAAACAAGAAATACCTTCTTTCCGACAAGCTTCTCTCCTACCCCAGTGTCCCTTGTGCATATATACCATTGAACCCTACAGGGGATGTCTCTTCTTGCCTGTGCCTGCTGTGGCATAGACAATATTTCAGTAGATTAAGCCTAATGCATGAGGGGCCTCTTCTTGTGGCCAGCTCTGATCATGAGCAGTCATTTCTAGAGGGATGAAGCCACCTGAGTTTCTCCCTCATTCATTATGTATGGCATTGAATACCATTTTGAACAGATCTTGTACAGGAAAACTTGGTTGCCTTGTGTTCATGGCTGTGTTGGATTGTATCTACAAGGTACTGTCAGTGCTCCTCCCCAGACTGGTTCTCACTTTGTCTCTGTCCCATCCTCTGTGGTGTGTCCTGGTTTTTGATATGGGGAGACGAGTATCTAAAACAAATCCTGTGCATTCTTCCCTCTGAGTCATAGAGTATGTTTATGGATATGACTTTCTTGGGATGAATGGAAGCCTTGTTTGGTTGAGGACATATGTGATTGTACCATTTTATGACCTAGACCTGGGCCTTCGTCTTTGCTCCTGCTGAACTCACTGTCATTTCCATTACCTTTTAGGTACATGTTTGAAATTTTCATCCCCTGTGATCTTGCACAGCTCCATCCTGACAGCAAATATCCTGGAAAGAATAGTTATGCCCCCTCCCACCTTGTAATTGTACATGTGATCAGGCTCCTTAATTTCTGTCAGATTCCCAAACTTTGCTTGACCTGAGAGTGTTATTGAGATCTTAGACTAACTGACTTGATTAACGACATAATGAGATATTTAGCTCATTCCTTAGCCTCCTGCTACGCAGTGTGGTCCAGAGACCACTCAGCTGTGGAAGCAGCACCTGGGAGCACGTAAGTGTAAAACTCTGGAGCCCAGCTACCTACACTTACAGAATCCCAACCTACAGGGGAACAAACTCTTTGTGTGTTTTGGACCCTGTGCATAGTTGATTTTGGAAGGTACAGTCTTGAACTTTACCTTTCCTCTTTTTAGAAGAACAAATGTGACTGCATCTGGAGACCCTTCCCTTTGCAGCAAGGGTAGATTCCTAAGTATCATGGCAACGGTGGAAGTTTTTTTTTCTTAATTCTTTTATTGTATAAGAGGACTGTAGATAGTTATTTATGGTTTTCTTCTTAATCATACATATGCACATACAGGAATCATCATGGGAAGACAATGGACTCCACTGTCCTCCTAACATAGTAGAGCTACCCTCTACCCTCTTGCACTCCATGCAGTGGCCTGATCCCTGGGAACATAGACAGTATAAGGAGGGAGGACATCCAACTCCTTCACATCCAGTCTCCAGGATCCAAACTTACCTACCAGAGTCTCAAACCTGTCTTTCTGGGAGCATCCAGTGAATCCTAGTGGCCTGAGAATGAGGCTATCTTCCAGCTGTTGCACTGACATCTGATCACCCATTTTTCAGTTTCTTGATGTTATAGTTTGAAATGTGTCCACCACTGTCTCATGTGTTTGGGAAGGTCATGGCACCTTTAGGAGGTAGAGCCTTGTGGGAGGAAGGCAGTCACAGGGGTGGGCCTTAAGGTGGATTAATCTCACTTCCGGGAGAGGTCTGCTCTAGCAGCGGGCAGTCTTGCAACTCTCAGCCTCCTGGATGAGTGTGACTTAGCTTGTCTCCAGCTTCTGCCTCCAGCCATGCTGCTTCCACCATGAAAGACTGTATCTCCTCTCAAATAAATCTCTCTGAAGTTGCTTGACTTTGAGTGTTCTGTCACTGCAATACCAAGAGTAGCCAGTACACTTGAGCATGTGGACCTTTGTTTTCGCATTGTGTCTTGCAACGTCTTTCTGCCATAATCTAGACTCTTGCTACTCAGTGTGGCCTGAAGAACAGAGGCTTTGCCCTGCCTGGTTCACTGCTTGCTGTCCACGGAGAAGCTCAGACTGCACTGGGACCCAGTGAAGCTGAAAAAGAATTACAAACATTCTTGGGTGACCATGTGCACAGTAGATTTTGGGCTAGTGTATGTTTAGTAAGTAATCTGTCTCCCTTTGTTAAATATAGTGTATGAAATAAAATCAATGAAGCACTTCAGGAGAGCTCGAATAATGAACAGGCCAGGTCAGTTCTCTGCGAGGTCAGGGCTGCTGCAGGGCTAATCTGTGGCCTCCTGGAGATGAAACTTACTGCTCTGGTTATTTCTGTGTGGATGTGTGTAACTACGGAGCGCTTTCTGGAGACTGCCGTTGTGTGTTACAATCTCTCAGGTGGTAGGAACAGAAACAGAGCTGGATACAGATCTTTGCTCCGGTTATTTAACTCATTCTGGAGTCATGCGTTCCAGATGTGTATAGACATGCTCCCCTCTTCTTGAACTATCTGTTCAGTTTTTCTGGGGAAGGTCAGAAACAGGTTCCAGTGACAGTCAGGGTGCTTCAAGTCTGGGAAAGCACATACTCAGTTGTGCTTCTTTCTTTCTTTTTTTTTCAGGAGGCTTTCTGAAAGCCTTTATTTTTCTTGTCCTTTGTGGAATCAGTCATCCGACCTTTAACTAAGTCACCAACTTCCATTCCTCCCTTACTCCCTTCCTTCCTTCCTTCTTCCTCTCTCTTTTGCCTCAGTTCACGGCCAATCTCCTTTCAGTTTTGTTAGCTCATTTGTGCGTACCAACTTGAACTTAGATAAGTGAGAAACAGGGTCATGCACCTGAACCACATGTTCAAAAGCCCAGACATAACCAGAATACTATACTTGTAGTTGGCAATTGACCAGCAGAGTATACGCAGAGATTCTGGCTGTGTGAGGGATCCTTCCTGGCCCATAATGCAGGAATTCAGGGTGAGACATTAGCTCCAGAGTTGGATCCACTCAACAGATCCACATTTCCTGAGGGTTCAGGCTGGTCAAGGCATCCTCTTTGAGGTGAAGTAAAGAAGCATGGAAATAAAAGATTTCTGCTCTCTGCAAAGCATTGAAGTGGTGGTAGGGTGATACAAAGAATACAATTGCTTATATCCAAAGAGTTAAATACTCTACTAGAGGTAACTGCACAGAGCTAGGGTCCAGAGGATGATGGGTAACAAAGAAAGGTTTCCAAGGGAAGGCAGTATTTGAGTCAATAAATATCAAAGGAAAAGAATTAAATTAGCTCTCACCTTAGGAGAAATTTGGCCTCATTTGAGAAGCTGGAGGCTATGACGTCAGTACAATATGGGTGTTTATAACAGTGACGGCAATGTGTAGCTCTCTTCTTTAACCTCTGGTCAGCAAAAAGTTCATTTCGTAGCACTTGCTTCTTGCACTTATTAGAATCCATCTGTCAGAAGTAATAGTTATGAGTACCACATGTATGAAATCCTGGGCCCACCTGAGAACGTATCGGCCTGTGCCTGTCTACAACATCAGGACTTGTTCTTTTTTTTTTTCCTTCCTGTGCATTCTCTGGCTTCCATTTGTCTCAAATGCATGTAACTGCATACTGCTCTTGTTCTCAATTACATTTTTTTTTGTCTTTTTAAAAATGTGAGCACATTTGTGTGTGTGTGTGTGTGTTTGTGTGTGTGTGTGTGTACACATAACATGTGTTTGGACATCAGACAGAGGACAATCTCAGGTGCCATTTCTTAAGTACTGTCCACTTTTATTCTTTTGTAAAGATGATCTCTCATTGGCCTGGAACTTGCCAAGTAGGCAAAACTTGGTTGGTCAATGAGTCCCAGCCATCTGCCTGTCTCAATAGCACATACCACCATGCCCAGCAATGTCTTTTCAGTCTGGGCTCTGGGGGTTGAACTCGTGTACTCATGCTTACGAGGCAAGCACTATAGTGACTGAGTTATTTCCCCAGCCTTCATTTTTTATCTCTCAAATCCTGAGGTATTGAATGGAAGCAAACTAAGTAACTCTTAGAATGGAAAATTTCTCTGTGAACCAGAATGGCACTTGATCAATTTATTAATGTGCCAATGTTATTTTTAACTGGCAGTGGGAGTGCCTGTGTTAGATCATAGTCTTGGAAGCATTCCTTGGGAGTATAAGACACAGGGTTCCATTTTCCCTTAGTGAACAGCTTTATTCATGATTATAAGAAAGGTTGTATAAGTGTGTTAGACATTGCCAACAGGTTGTCCAAGGTGGGGACAGATATAAGGGAGAACTCCAGAAAATTTTTCAAATTCCTAATAACATGGAAATCTGAGACAGTTTAATATATGTAGCTTTCATAGTTACATGTGTAATTTCAAATTAGAAGAGTCATTTAAAAGCATATATTAGTTCTGGAAAATCCAGATAGTACAGAGCTATGCCGAGCATAAGATTAAAATCCTTCAGTGCATACACCTTGTTTCTTCCGCCCATGCTGCATAAGGAAACAAGCTACTGTGTACAGGGTTCTTGGAGGCCGGGATTCGTGATTTCCTTTATTCATGCATCATGTTTTCTGAATGAAGTAACAATGAAATACAATTTACCCTTCATTTTGCTCACTGTTAAGTGACAACTCCTGACAATGTGTTTTTCTTTGTTACGGTTTAGTTTGGTTTGTTTTCCTGCACATCTGTCTGGACTTTATATTAATGGTGGTAGAGATGGGCCTCTGAACCATGAATTGTATTTCAGCCCTTGTGTAAAACGTGAGAAAGACCATGTCTCCTACAGTTGCTCAAAATCTTAGACTTCACCAGTCAGCTGCTCCCAGTGTGGCGATAGAGAGGATATTGATTAATATGGCCACCAATATAGCTTCTGAAGTTCCCTGGCCTTGTAACTTTCAGGCACAAAGGTGGGTCCTTTTTATTCACTGTCCCTTACTTTGTCCAGCCCACAGCGTCAGGATCCTCATAGAGGGCAGCACCGATGGTTGTGCACCATTGACATGTATATATCTCCTTTTCAACTGACCTTTTCATGACCCCTTCTTCAAGGCAAAGGGAGACACAGAAGAATAGAATCTTCTGGAGGCCACCTGTACTCTCAAAGGCAGAATTCAATCAGAAACTGTTGAGGAGGGCAGCAGATGGCTTCTCCTGCTTGTCCAGGGCTCTGTCCTTGAGGGACACTGAAAAGTGTGGGCCAAGAGATCCGAGTGGGCCTAGGATCCAGCTCCACACTGGACTAGTGCTTCATTTCAGCTCCAAGGCCTGAACTTGCCTGTCCTTGGCCTTTCTTTTCTTGTTGGTTCAACAACTTGGATTTTGAGATTTAATCAAGAGTCTGGGTCATGAAGTCCTCTGTGCTCACAATATTCTCCTGTGGGTCACAGGAAAACATGTAACAGCTTCTGTCTTGAAGGTATGCAGTGAGGTGCAGTGATGGGGACAGGTTCTCATGTGCTTGAATCTCTGTCCTTCTCCATCCAGCATTTAGGGAAATGCCGTGTTGACAAGCTCAGCTCCTTTGGGGCTTCTGAAACTTTAGTTACTCCCCTCCTATGCCCCAACTGAGATGATAGGTTTCAAAGCTCAGGATGGGGCAGCACTGCACACACAGAGGCTGACATTGAAATTCTAGGTGTGGAAAGACTCCCACATACATTCTAAAACTTTTCCTGATGTTCTGGTATTCTGGATGCTTGAATGACCTCACTCAGGAATGAGACTTTCCTTGCCGGTAGATAGAAAGGAATTGGCATGGAAGGTTCTGGGCTGTGTCGGCAGTCTGGAATCCCAGTCTTGCTGGCGTGCCGCCCAACCTCAAGGTGTTCCAGGAGAAGAGTCAGCAAAGGCTTGTTGTAACACACCTTGGTGTCTACTGAACCTTGACCCATTGATGTGTCTGGACATGGGTTCTCCACTGTGGGAAGGAGGTCTGATGTGTCAGATGTGGGGTTTACAAATGGTGTTGGCAACATATGGAATTGCAGTGTCTCCTTGTCATGACCAAACACTAATTGAATGTTCTGGCATATCATATCAAAGCGCTCAGAAAAAAAAATTCCTTTGATCTTTCAGGTCACTGAGCCATCAGCATGGCACTCAAGCCACTGGCTTTTGGGATGCCCCTTTCCCTTCTTTCCCAGCTCCAGGAGATCATTGCTTTGTTTTGTTGCTTTTGAAAAGAAAATGCCTTTGGTGTTTCTATCCTTAGACCCACTTACTTTCACACCACACTTGTTCCTAAGTTTCACACATGATGGTTCAGTTTCTTCCTAGTTGTCTGCTCCTAATTTTCACCATACTGGGAACATCAGAATGAGGCAGGTTTTCAATAACATGCTGTCTCAGGGTTGGTTATCCATCCAAGTGTGTAGGAAGAGGTGCATATTTGAAGAACATTTTTTTTTTACTAATCACCAGTAGGAATGGAATGTTGGAGAGAGAGATCATAATTGTGCGGGAACTCTGGGATCATGATCTTATTTTAAGTGAGGTTATATGCCTGAACAGACACATCCTTCAAATCCCTCAACCTATGAAGCCATGGACATATATATATAATGGATTTAAATGCTTTAATTACCCACTACTTACCCCACCCAGTCACCCCACATGTTCCCACCTCCAGCCAGCTTCCCTCCCTCTCCCATGTCCCCCTGCATGTGTGATCCACTGGGTCCCATATAGGACACCTACACTAGCCAGTGCCTGGATACCAACAAGGGTCGTAATAGTTCACTATTGAGTAAACAGTAAAGAGGTTCCCCATCTTTCCTCTTCTACAAAATGCTGACATAGATGTTGTCATGGGGACTTTATGGAGCTGGGTTCTGTGTGCCTTGGATGCTTCCAAGAACACCGATACTAATGAGTCATGATCTTTGTGGAACTAATGATCTCTAGTGCTAGGAAGACTCAGCACTACAACCAGAGTTCAGTTATTTGCCCGCAAAAAGGCTAAGAAAACATTAGTGTGAGAAAGGTGAGTCCACAGTTCCCACTGGTATGCGTCTGCTGGAAAGAAATAGATTAAACACTCAAAATTCACAGAGAAGATAAGCAGGTCCTGGGATTGAAATAAAAATGTGGAGGGAGCTTGCCTATAGCCACCTTGGGGCAGTGGGTTGTTCAAACATGAGCCCCTCACCACACACAAGCAAGTGCAATGGTTCATTTAACAGAACAGCAGTTTCCTGTTTAATCAGAATTGTGGCTTATAAATCACTCCAATGAAGAAATCCAATTTTGAAAATGTCTAGTGGTTTGAAATTCTGGGATTGAGTTCCAAGCAGGGGAGCCATAAATCACCCAGAAATTGTCATCTTGATCCCTCCTGGATAGAAGAGGTGAGGATAGAGGTCAGGGTGGTCATAGGCAACAGAAGGTCACCACAGCCAAAGTGGACCTTGCAGAGGAGAAAATGAGACCAAAGTTGGGATATTTGGAGAAAGAGGCAGGACTTTCATTCTTCTCAGATCTTGCATTTCTAAAATCAAGGCACAGTGGTTGTCTTGAAATTTTAAAAATAGTTTCCTTGATTTCCAAGAGAGCACTTGGATGACTGGGCAGATGTGGTTCCTTGTGGGCATCAGGATCCTGTTGCCTCTCTTTCCCCTCCTTGGTACACACAATGCTTTCATTTTTACTGTTTCCCACGATGACTCTCTTGGCACCTGATGTGCTCACACAACAGGGAGAAATGGAAACAGGGCCCAGGGCAAAGCAGTCATGGCACAATAATCAGGCAGATCTGAGTCCCCAGCCACATGCCAGATTTAGCTTGAGATGTATCTTTAGACGTTTGATAAAGGATTCACCCTTCTTCCCTTGAGCTGCAGTAGACAGGCCCAGACTGCTTCAAGTTCTTTGGTTCTCGCCAGCCCCTTATTTCTTGCCAGGGAAATCGAACTGTTCGAACGAGTGAACAATGCACCTTGTATTTTCAGGACATCTTTCACCTGAGCAGTGTAAAGCCTTTTCCCTACAAAGCGATCTCTAGGATCCTGGCTGCTAGTTCAAGAAGAGCTGCCTGCTGGGTGTGCCATGTGCAGCCTGTGGCTTTTTGCTTTTACCTCTCCACTGGGCTCTGGCTGGGTGCCAGTGACTCAAGTCTATATTCCTTTGCTAAAAGCTTTTTGTTATTGTTGTTTTTTAAACAGGATTCCATATTGCTTCCTGCCCAGCTATGGCAACCCTGGAGGCAGTCCTTAGCCAGCGGTCCAGTCACCCTCACATGGAAAGTTTTCCAATTGAGTCTACACTATCTCCTGAACTATTTAGCAGGATTAAAATCGCAATTGCCCAAGATGGTAGCCTGCTGGACAAGCTTTATTGGCCAACTTTTGCTATCTCAGTTCCTTCTCCTCTCCTACTTCTTGAATAATTTACCTGTTGGGAATATTTGTTTCAGTAGGATCTGAAATAAGCATTCACTTGCATTGTCGTGGCAAGCGGGCAAAGGTAGGAGATATTGACTCTGATAAGCAGAACTGGAGACATCACAACAAAGGCAATGTGCCTGGAGAAACAGGTGCGTTTCTGCCTGTCCCCCCCAACTTGTTCTCATCTCTGGTGTCCGTGCTTATGACTTTTCCAGAAGCACTAAATTAATACCTGCTGTTACTCACAGGTTTGAAATCAAGAGTAGAAGACACTGTATGTGCTTCTTTGCATTTGGAATCTACCCCTTCCAATTCCATTTGGGGGAGCTGTTCTCTTGTAGGCTCCACAGATGGAAGGATAGATATGGGGAGGAGGGTAACTGTTTTGCACCCCAGAAAAATTGACTGTGGTGGAAAAAGAGTATAAAGATACAAGGATACTCTTCTCAGGGCCACTTGCAAGTGGAAAGTTGAAGGACAGAGAAGTATTCTGTCTAGCTTCATAAGAGGTGGCTGCCTTAGTCTAGGTGTCTCAGTCTTCATTTCGAGATTTCACCTTTTTTCTTTGTTTTTGTTTTGCTTGTTTTTAAGAGATAAAAGGTTTATTATTCAATTTCATTTACTAGTTATAGTTCATCATTGCAACTAGAGAGTTAACAGCAGGATCTGTTACACCATAACTATAGGAAGAACTTTCTAACTTGTCTGTCTGTCAGTGTCAATCAGTTCTTTCCCTATTTTATCTACCTTATCAGGGAAGAATGATTCCACATACTATGGGTAGGGTCTTCCTAGGTGAATTGAATAATCTCTACAGGATTGGAAAGATGACTCGGGTTAAGGCCCTGCTTCGAAAGTAGGATCCCAGATGCCACTTAAAGATGTTGGGTAGAAATGGTGGCAGCTTTCTGGCCCTGGAAGGCAGAGCTTAGGAAACCCCAGAGCAAAGCAAAAGGAAGGTAGAGCAATCCAGGATGATTCATAAAATCGCTCTAGACTTCCACAGGCAACCATGCCCTCTAATACAGACAGACAGACAGACAGACAGACACAAAACACACTCATGCACAAACGAAAAAATAAAAGATAATCTCCTACAGTCTTACTTTAACTAAATAATTCTTCACAGGTGTATCTGAAGGTTCAATATTAAGATGCTCGCTTTTATTCTACATATTCTTTTTCTTTTCCAGCTTTGGGTTGGCCTCTGCTGCAGTTAGAGAAAAAGGACCTGCTCTTAGAAGTGGAAGAGCCACAACATACTGTGGACTACATAATTTGTTTCTTTGCTTTGTTGAAATATTTGTCTCATACTGTTTCTTCCTTCCCTAGACGCTGCAATTAGTTTTCAAGGTCCTTTAGGGCAGGAGAAATGGAAAATATAAGTGAATTTCAGAGAACTGTGGATTGTCCTGTTCTGTGAGCATGCATAAAAGACACCAATTGGGACGAAGCAGGATTAATTCTTTGCCCCATAAATGTATACATTTGCTCTCTTGAAAGTAAGTCGCCAGCTTTTCTCAGTAGAATTGTCTCAAAAATAAACTAGTGCTTCAGTCCTCTTGCTGTTCTGAGGCCCTGTCCTTGAAACATGGTTCAAAAGCAATGTGGTTGATCCCTATCTTGTCATCTTCATGTGCATGTCATCCTCATTCATGCTCAGACAACCCTGCTTCAACACAAACTCCTCTCATTCCTCAATGGGTACTTTGGGATGCCGTAAATGGTACTTTCTACAAGTATGGCTCCAGAAGACATGCAGGGACACAGAGGTAAATACATAACCTCTTTGCACTGGAAGAACAGGAGTCTGGATAGCAGAGTGCTGTGTAAAATATGCAGTAACAGCAAAGCACAGGTGCTGACAAGTTAAAACTACCAGGTTAGATGGAGCAAGATCTTGGACTAGTAATAGAGAGGCAGTTCAACGGAATACCTCAGTATTTGAACAACTGGTAAATCATATTGGTATATAGCCTAAGCTCCGTTGACAAAGGGGTTGTAGGCTACTTACCTAACCCTTCCTGTACTAAGGAGAAATTGCCGGGAAAATTCTGGATCAGCCTCCCTTTGGACAGCTGCAGCACAAAGCAGAAAAGCTAGGCCCATGCAGCTTGCTCACCTGTAATTACTTCTGTTTAAATCTGTTGGATGTCAGGCTGCAGCTGGAGCCCAATGTGCTTAAATAAAAGCCCAGCTGAAGATGTGCCCCATGCCCTGTGTCCTGCGTGGCAGCTGTCCCATGACTCAGTTTTCTGTTGGCACAGGCAGAGATAAGCTTTGTCATTCAGAGAACTGGTGTGGTGTTTGTTTCCATCCAAATATGGTAATTTATTAACATCATAAAGGTCGAGTTATGAAATTAACATGAGGGGATGCCTGAGTGGAACTTAAGAGATTATTCCACCTCATTTAGGAGATTGTTGTTCAGTCACTATTCTGGAGCTCTTAGTTAGGTTTGGACATTTGGTCACTTTTCTGGGACAGATGTTGTCCTTTGGCTTGAATCATGTAGCGGTCATTCTGCCTTGAGTGGGCTGACCTTTCTGATACTGTGAATTTGTGGTTTAGTATCAACAGTTTATACAGGGCTTTATCACTTTTACTTGATCTCTATGTGTAAATATCATGCATATGTGTATCTGTTATCAGCTTATACTGTACATACACTCTTACTACATAAAACAGGCATATATGCATGCATGTCAATGTATCTTATGTATGCATATTATATATCTACAAATATGTATATAGTCTGTGTTTGGAGTACAAAACCATTGGAAAGTACATTGAAGACAGACATGAGTCTTTGATTGTCCACACCTTGACATATGAGTCAAGTACAATTATTTCCATGTGTGAAAATGTCACTAAGCCCATTATTTTGTATGCTAACTAACAATATTAATAAAGATATTTCAGCATGATCTTCTAGGAATAAAGGTATTCTAAGGGCATTTACAACTTTTGATACAATGCTGTTATGATACCAAGGAAATGGTTTGTTACCTTGAAAATTTATAAAGAAGTTAAAATCATTTCTATGCTGAATTGTAACTTGAAAAGGTGAAATTATGACTGACTTATTGAGCAGACATTTATTAAGTCCCTGGCATGTACCACTCACCATGTTTTACATTAAAAAAAAGAACAGAAAGAATAGGGAAATGGGTGAAGGAAAGAAAAAGAAATACAAAAAAGGTTATCTTACATGCCTATGATCTGAAAAAAATCTTGGGATGGTAAAGGCCTTTGGTCGGTGAAATCTGAGAATCAACCCGAATCATTTTAAAGTGCTCTTATTCCTTAGGCATGTAAAAGATTGATCATATTTAACTGTATTGGAGAGATGACTCTGTGGGAAAAGAGCACTTGCTCATAAACATGAAGACATGAGTTCAAATCTCAGCCACTCCTTACAAAGATGGGCAGAGTAGTGCACACCTGTAGCTCCATTGCTGTGAGGGGTGGAAGCTGGAGGATCACTGGGGTTTGCTGGCCATCAGTCTGGCTCCACGTTCAGTGAGAGACCCTGTATCAAGGGAATAAGTTGGGGAACGACAGGAACAAGACGCCTGATGTTCTGTTATGGCCTTCATATGTATACCTGTGCATACATGCTGCATTCTTGAGCACATATATCACATATATATATATATATATACATCACACTTGCACATACATACCTATAAAAATTAAACTAATTATACTAATAACTAATTAGTATATATCAAGAAGGAATTTTCTATATATTAAATAAATATAATTTTATTTTTGGTCAAAACTAATCATCAATGATATCTCACTCATATTTCTCCTAATTATCCAACTGTCCCCCAAAGTCTTTCATAGTTTTATTTTTTAACACAACTCCTATATTGCTTTTATTGCATTTTTTAAAAACTCCCAGTGTTTTCCTTTTCTTGTCATTGATGATTCAGCAAGTCCAGGCCTGTTAGTATATAGAATGCCAGGCTCTGGATCTATCTCATGGTCTCCCCCTAATTAGCTATGGGTTGAGCATCTTTAGCAAGGATTTTGCATCAGTGATATACTGCATCCTTCACAATATGTCCTTTTCAGGAGCCACACAGAGTCAGACCTCCTGTCTGTCAGCTTAATCACATGAGGGTAAGTTTACAAGTTGGTTGCCTTATGGATGTGTGACTGCCTCGTTTCCCAGTGACCTCTTGTCCCATGGCTTAGTATTCATGGACCATCCTTACCTATACTAATTAATATGCCAGGATTTGCAAACAATGATTTTCCTATTCAGCCAGTTCCACATGGCTGGTAACATTCTCTACAGAAGTGTTCCATTTCCTTTTAGCAGATGAATACGCAGAATACTTCTTATTCTTTTACCTTTTCTTTTATGATGTATATTCTAATAACCCATTATCAGCATTGGTCTTTCTGAACTCAGATTGTCTCAGTTTGTCCATGAGAGTCTATTCATACATACGACCACGTTCCCAGAGAACTTCCTGATCACCAGCCGCTTCCTTTTGACTTTCAGTGATAGAATTTCTCTTCGTGGCTGCGGTTATAACTTCTGTGAAACTCAGCAATATTTTTTGCTACTACTTACTTTTGTTCTTTAAGATCTCATGTGTCCCCTGTTCATGAGCAGAAGATGCCATCCACTTGTAAAATCCAGACCCAGCAGCTGTGAGCTCACAGACCACAGAGAAGCCAGTCACTCTAGCTAAGCCTCTCTCTGAGCTTGTTGGAATCACCTAGAACTGAAACTCAAAGATATTGGGACAGAAAAGGACCCACGTCAGGTGAACAAGTTTCCTTTTGAGGATAAACACAATCCTGATTTTCTTTAAGTTTTTAAAGTAATGAACACAGAGTTTTATACACTGAGTGACCAGAGCAGAATTTAACTATACATTTACTAACGGATTAAGGTGCCATGAACTCTGGGACACACAAGCTTTTCCGCCTGAAAATGTTCTAGAATTTTCCTAAGACTCAGAACTTTTACCTTGAACTGTTGTTTCTGGCAATGTTCTTCATGTAATTCATATTCAAGATATACTCATATATATGTACATCTCATAAAGCAGTGGAATGAGGTCCTAAGGAACTGGCATGGAGCTCTCTGTATATTCAAACAACCATACACCCTGAGACCAGTGGTCTTTAGCTTGCTGGTCAGGATGCCCTGATTATGAATCATATCCAGTGGGTTCACTAGGAGGTGAATTTAATAGTTTGGGACCTAAAGTGGACTTTGCTGCCGTTTAAACAATTTATGGAACCTTCTGTCAGAGAAGTGCTAGAATCCTTTACATATCTGTGAGGGAAATGAAATGCTAGCTCTTCATCTGCCAAGATGACAATGAACTGGCCATCGCTGAAGAACTACTGCCTGCAAATCCTGCTTGCTTTGTTTTAAGAAGTTGTTTTTGGCCACATGAGTCATTTAAATAACATTATTATCAGCTCCATCATTGACATTTCAAAAAAGGTCTTCTAAGAATATTGATTTTTTTTTAGGTTTTGATAGACAGTACCTGCATGAAAGTCACCAAATTAGTAAGACCACATACAGAGTTCCCAGCACAATCATGACATTCAGAACAAGCATTTAGAAGACCCAGGGCGTGGAACCTTTTCGTACTCACATTGACTTGGTCTTGGAACACTTCAGAATGAGAAATGTTCTTCTCAAGCCATTAAATAAGACATTTGAGAACTCTGGACTCCCTGCTAAGGTAGATACTAAGTTATAAATGTATGTCAGAGGGTGAACTTAACTGTCCTTTCCCTTCTATAAAGCAGGAAAAATTAAGTTAAATGTTGCATGCCTCAGTGTTTTTCAACCCATCCACATCAATTCAAAACCATTTTTGACTTTGTTATTTTTCTTATCTACAGTGAGATGGTGCCACAAATGTACTATCCTGTCTAAAATATAAACCTGATGACATTCACCATGATGCAGTTACTGCTGTAATGAAGGAATGGGACGTTCTGCTCTTAAGAAAGTTCCTCCTCTCTTTTAGAGGTGTTACATGAAAATATATCACAACTCCTCACATTTACTGTCCAGCCTAGAGTTCCATGGTGCCATGGTCATAGCTGTGCTGTTCGCCACAGTATCAAGACTTCTTTCCATGATACAGTAGTCATCTGCAAAATCATAGAAAGTCAAGTTGTTGTTTTGGGTATGAGATTTTCTTGGGCCTTGCCTGCAGAATATTAGCACTTATACAGCTGGAAATGGAAACAGCTAAATTACCTGATATTTTCCTGAAAAGTTGAACATAATCTGACATCTGGATTAATATTGTGACATATGCCATCCGGGGAATGCATCAGACTTGTTCAGAGAGTTAATCCTCATAATATCTCCAATTTCTGTCTTCTCCCTTGAAGTTGACATCTGAGAAGCACAGCTTGTCTGTGAGGACAGCTTGGAGATGAATGGAAGGTATTTTTCTTTTCTTTCTTTTTTTTTTTTTTTAAATGGGATGACTCAATCTCATTTTTACTCACTCTCATCATCCTTCCACATTCCTAAAATACTTTAGGTGTCTTCGGGGTCAGAGTGGGGTCGCCCAGTAAGAGAAGGAATCCAGATCACAGCTTGAGTGCTAATATGGGAGAGCAGCCTCAGCCTGTCTTGGAGCAGATGGTGGTATCCTTCAGTGCCCTGTGCACTGGAGACCATATCCACAGGAGAAGAGGCAGCTTTCGGCACTGAAGAACTGATTTCTTGTCAAGTGTTTTGTTTCTAGAGGCATATGGGTTCTTCCTTGTAAAACCAGAGTCTGGGAAACAACGTGGAATACTTGGAAATGGTGATAGGACTTCATGAAGAGATGGTAATCAGAATGAAGGAATCAAGAGCTGCTAACATCCGAGACTTGAGAGCAGCCATGGCCCTGGAGACAACTGAGGACCTAAGTGCCCTGCCTCCCTCTCCTCCCACTTTAATCTGCTGTTCACTTAGAAGCCAGAGGACGAGGGAGTCAGGCTATGCTTCTCGTGGGACACAGAACAAGGGCAGGGGTGAATGGAGACTGGATCAGGAGGGACAAAGGGAGAATTTCCAGCACATTTAGCTTTTGTTTATTTAAAACTACAGAACAAAGCTTGTTTCCTTTATTTTACAGAAATGGATTCTTTGGAAAGCCAGGAAAAATAAATCCTGCCGATAATTAGGTACTGCTTAGAGATTCATTAGAACAAAACTTTGTGCCAGAAAGAGACGTGACCTGTCCCTTTTATAAAAGCTTAGTGTTTCCCACATTTTTAGAAAAGAATTGCAGAGTGATTTTTTCAGCTTATATATTATTGAACATTTGGGGAATAATATTTCATTATCAACAACAAATAGCATTTCATGAGAACATGTTTCAGTTTATGAGTACTTCATATCTTTTTATTGTCATTTTGTATTGTTCACATTTAGCAAGTTAAGGCTCCTTTGCCAATTTTCCATTTAATCTTAGTTTATTTCTGAACAGAGAAGCAAAATGTTAAGCAAAATATTAAGTATAAATTTTCTTCTTACATTATCGTAAATTTGTGCTTTAGATATATTTTAGAATTTTAGTTTGTTTCCTTTTACCATTAAGTACCATAATATCAAGTTAATAATTTTAACTTTTAAAAAATTTATTAAGAATTATCCTTTTATACAAACAAAATGAGTAGTTGCCTATGCTCCCCTCCCTCCTACCCTCCCTCTTTTCCCATCCTCTCCTCCCTTCAACAATCCACCCCTTTTCCTCACACCCTCATGCTTGTCTGCTAGTGTGGATCACAGGGTTCCCTTCTGGATATCTGTACTAGTAGGGGATCAGACCTCTGTGGCAGTGTAGATTGTCCTTCAGTGTGTAGACCCACTGGTGGGGACCCTCCCCTTTATCTGTCTGGCACCCACCTCGATGGTTCCCACTACGTGTTATTTCACTTGAGATCTTTGCAGGTTCATGGGGGGAGTATTGATATGTCAGCTATTGTGTAGTCCAGTGGGGGTAGATCTCACTGCAGTGAGCTCCAGGAGATCAGTTTGGAGGTTCCTAAAAAAGTTAAAAAGGATGGGAGGAACAACGATTTGCAAGATTCTCAACAATAGTTGGGGCCAAAGCAATCATAATGGGACTTTGCATGCCCTGCACAATGTCCAGCGCACTGTTGCCCTCATAAAGTCTAGCATCTGTTAAGGGCACCGAGATTCCTGGAGGCAAGGGATTGACAGCCATAGTAGTGCTCCTATGCTTAAGGGGAACAAGAGAAAGGGCTTATAGAAATGCCACTGGGTCCTTATATGTCATCGAAGAGGAGGACCCAGTGGAGAGTCAGGCGTACACAATAAAGGACTCTCTGGGAATTGGGGGGGAGGCACTGGGGGATGGGGAGGGAGGGGTTCGGGGGGAGGAGGGGGGAGGGAGGGAACTGGTAAAAAATTTTAAAATGTATAATTACATTTTTAATAAAAAAAAAGTTAAAAAGTGAAATACCATATGACCCGGCTATACAACTCCTGGGAATATTCCCAAAGAACACTATCTGCTACATAGTCGCATGTACATTTATGTTCATAATAACTCTGATTCCACTTCTGTTGTGAACAATCTAGATATCCAACAGCTCATTAATAGTTAATGAAAATATAGTACAGATATAAAATGAAATACTGTTCAACTGTCAGGAAAAATGAATTAATGAAATTTGCTAGTAAATGGATGAAACTGGAAGAAATTATACTGACCAATGTATCCCAGATGTAGAAAGACAGACAGCACATATACTCCCTTATAAGTGGACCTTAGGATTAAATCCTGCATTTATTTTGATGAGTGTGTCTATATTCCTAAATTTTATTTTTAATATCTCACTAGTATTTCACTAATAAGCCTTAGATCCTTTGCTGTGCTATGTTTGATACAGAGAGGAGAGTATTTCAGCATTCCTTGTCTGTAGTGACTGCAGGGGTTGTAGGGTTATGGTAATACCATGAGTATCCCCAGTTCTTGAGAAGATGATTCTGCCTTTCTATCTATTCTCAGCCCATGGTTAGCTGCTGTGGTAGCTATAGTTGATATATTCACAAACAGGTCAAGAAAAAGGCCCATTCAAGGTCTCCCAGGTAGAGATGCTAGTTTGCTGTTTGCTTTATCTAGTCGAATTAACACACAGGGAATTCACTCCTGTTATCCGTGTGTGTTCTTTTTTTCAAGATCAAGAGATTGACATTGGCGATAGCACAACAGTATATCAGAACCCTGAAACTATGATCTGACTTCCATGAAATCTTACTTGTTCTAAGATGGAGGTCTGCTATGATGCTGCATTTCCATGCCTTAGATTGCTGAGTAGTGGCAAAATGTGGAATAGGTATTGCCTTCTGCAATTCATAATTTTGTCATAATTGTGTAGCTGTCACAGTAACGATTTGCTCAGATAAAACTCATCATTTCATGAAAAACCTTGAGGAAAATTTTGATGATGAAGGAGACATTTAAATGATCTTCATATGTCTCTCCAGGTAAGCTTCCCAAAGAAGAAATCTTACTGAAACCTCCTAGATCAAAGTCATTGTCAAAGGGCAGCCGTATGGCAGATTGAAGCAGGACATGGCACTGAAGGAAAAATGCTTTAATAGCTGATGTTGTTTAATCACCAGAAAAAATTTGGGTATGGATCTAGCTTAACTACAAGAATCTTTGAATCTACTCTTATAATAAGACTCTATTTTAACAGCTTTTTATTTCTGGCCAGGGGGTAACATCCAATACCCATCAGGATGGAGCCAACGGCATTGCAGGAGCAGCAAAACTGAAATAAAAAATCAAATCAACAAACCATAATTCAGAACATCAGAGACTCTATATCAACCACCTGGAATCAGGCCTGCCTAATCTCTCCCCATCCTGAAGCTCAGGAAAATTTGCGGAAGAGGGGGCAGTAAGATTGTAAGAGCACAAGGATGGGAGGAGTCAGGATATGCAAGATACTCTACACAGGGGCTGGAGAGGTGGCTCAGGGGTTAAGCCTCTGCCTTGCAGGCAGAAGGTCCTGAGTTCGGATCCTAGACCCCATGTATAGACGCCGGGCGGAACTGGGGGCGGCCTACGTTTCTGGACCTGGTAGGGCAGAGCCTGTGAATCCCCGGGTAGAGTAAACAAGGAGGAGGTGGAGGCGTCTATGGTGGTTCCCGAATTCACCCGTGGTTCTACACACACACACACACACACACACACACACACACACACACACATGCGCATGCACATACATGCACAATTGAATAAATAAATAATAATAATAATAAAAATTACAAAAAGATACTCCACAAAAGTTAGGGCCAAAGCAATTATTATAGGACGCTGCAATAGGTCAATATATCATTGACCCCTCAAAATCTAGCATGCACTAAAGGCACTAGGATCCTTAGAAGCAAGGGATTAACAGTCACAATAGTGTTCCTATACTTAAGGGGAACACAAGAAAGAGTTCTAGGAAATGCCACTGAGTCCTTACACCTCATCAGAGAGGAGGACCCAGAGGAAAGTCTTATATACACATTAAAGGATGCTTCAGAGATGGGGGAGGGGGCACTGGGAGAAAGGGAGAGAGGGGGGAAAGGAAGAACAAAGGGGGGAGGGAACAGGGACGTCCAGGGAGGGGTGGAGGGAGGGAGGGGACGGGTTCCTATTACATTTGTATGAGTGGAAAAATAAATTTAAAAAAGTCAAATAATATAAAAAAAGAATTATATTAATGATAAAGTTACAGAAATGGATGAGGATGCTGTGGTTTTATAAGAGAATGTTGTTATTTTTAAGAAGCCAGTACTAAAGAGTTTAAGGACAAAGGGTTATCATCCACGAAACCAACTCTATACAATGATGGAAAATCATTTGGAAAAATGACACAGATAGAAATTTTATTGACAGATTAGTAAAATGACAAAGCAATTGGGTGGAGTGTCAACAATGGGTGACTTTAGGGAGTTCCATTTATTATATTATTTTCATTTTTCTTTTAAGCTTAAAATTACCACTGACAATGTTTACTTTTAAAAGATGGCTTTGGGGTTTGGAAAGGTAGCTCAGTCATTCAAGCATGAGGATTGAATCCACATAAAAGTCAGGCAAGCATGGTGGCCCACCTGTAATCTTAGTCTTCCAGAGACAGAAAGATCCACAGAATAAGCTAACTACTTTGATAACCCAATCAGTGAGTTCTGGGTTCAATCGAGAAATCCTGATTTAATAAATAAAGTAGAAAGTGATCAAAACAGAGATCTAGCATCAACTTCAGGCCTCTGTTTGGACATGCATACACAAATATGTGCACCAGAACTTACACATGTATTCCCATGCATGCAAACACACAAGCGTACTTGTGTACATTGCACACACACACACAAAGGGGGAAAATCCCTGATTTATTCATTCACTCCTTCAGGATGTTTCTCCCTTGGGCCTCCACAGGCACACACAGTGCCCTTTGATACATACACACAGACAAACAGACACACAGACACACACACACACACACACACACGCACACACACACACACACACGCATGCACGCACACATGCAATAAAGGAGGAGCAATTATTTCGCTAGAGTGACTTGTGATGTCAGTCTAGATAAGAAAACTTGGAAGGATTGAAATTTTAGAAAAGAGATATTTTTGTGTGTTTGCATTTTGTTAAACAAGTAAAATGTTACTGATGAATCTTAGTGATATATTTGCAGTAAAAATAGATGAACACAATTGAATGTGGCCATGATTTTTAAGCTTGGACAGGAGGGAAGATGCATTAGTACCATCAGTGCTGACTCTGTTGTCTGTCCTCGGTATAGTCAATTAACTTTCTGTGCATGTGACTATGGTTGTTATGAAGCCATGGGGTTCTCAAGCAGGAATAAAGAAAGTATGATATCACACTGTCCAATACCATTTATGGTGAAAGAACACAGTGCCCTCCCATAAATCATTTTATTCTAAAAGCAGAAAGCCAACCAGTCCAGTAAATCAAAAGAGGATCAAACAAAATTATTTCTCACTAATATTTTCCATAAGTGTCAAATCAACCCTGTGGATATACTGGAACCATCTAATTGTGTACTTTAAGTGGTTGAGCTGTATCATTTGTGAATTGCATCTGGGTAAACAAGTTAAGAAAAAGAAGGTAGTAAAATAGAAATGGGCAGATGGCTTAGACTATGAAGAAATCAGATATCTAAAGTCACACAAGAAACCAAGGAAATGAGCGGCCACTGTCTCCATGGCCACGGTCCACTTATTCTAATGACTTGCTATTGGCTGAAGTGCCTGAGAGCTGGACTGTGGGAATTGATTTCAGAGTCCAGTACATGTCCTTTTTAGTATTCTCAATGGGGGCCAGATGTCACTGGAGACTGGCTTGGTTTTTGGAAACAGTTAAGATACTCTAAAAGTAGATTTGGTGATTAAGCAAGTGATTGAGTTGAAAAATATCAACACATTAAAAAATAAAAGAGTGCCATCAAACTTATAAAGAACATAACAGCCATACACCAAATAAAAAAATAAAAGAAATACTTTCTTTTGAAACCTTATGTGCTCATTCCACAACTATTAATCATCTTTTTCACTGTGAAATTAGCAAGATGCAGTGCAAAGATAGATGTGGCTATCATAGCATTTCTACTGATACAATTGTAGTAGTTGGATTCCTCCAGAAATTTACCTCAGCTGATGAAAGGAGTATGTGATAGTTTGTGACCAATTACTGCGGACAATCTGGGATCCCTGTTACTGGATAACTCTGGAAGCTTCTATGGAATGTTTCTTGGACTTACCCTAGCTAGAGCACATGGAAGTTGGGGTACTTGTCTACTGAGTCCCACCTGTCATTTGTCAATATTGCTTATGAGGGTGTCTGTTGACACTGTTGACCTGCCCTGAACGTGACTAAGTGTGGTCTCCATGCTAGTGACCATGTACTAGAGTAGAGAGGATGTCAATAGTAAACAGCTCGGCTGGGACAGCTATTCAGTGCTTCCAAACTACGCACCTTTGATATTTCAGTCTAAACCAGCATGGTGCATTCAGAGGTTCTGTGGTGGCTTTACTGTCTAGTAGTGTACCTAAAAATAGGACTAGTATGACTGTGGAATTGAATTTTATATTTGTGATATGGCATTTCCTTCTGAACAAACTGTTGCTCTTTTTGTCTGAGATCATTAATATCATACCTGTTGTTACCTTAGAGACAGAAGGCACATATTTTACATGCCTTTTCACGTGCCTGCTCATATACCCTCAGTGCCTTGAGGTCTGGGAGGGACTCTACAAAAGGTTAATTGAGAGAATTCTATCTATGTAGCTATGGGGGAAGCTATGCTGAGTTGGGCTTTCTGGTGATGTAACTGCCTTTGAGTTGTTCTTGCTCCTGTAAGTAACCTTCACCTCTAACCTTCTAAGGAACCTCAATAAACTTGGTTCACCAAGTTGGACATTGGGATAATCACTACCTTGGTTTATCCTCAAACTTCTCTTCAGAATTGAAAGACAATCATGTGATATCTTCTCAGGAGAAGTGGTCACACAACAATATTTTACTTCATTTTGACTTAAGTGACTCCATACAGTTAGTGGCTACCATCAGGGACAGTGCTAGTCCCAATAGAATATTACAAAATGAAGCTGTATATCTAGTTATCTCAAACCTAGGTTTTGAGAGAACCAGAATAGAGTAGGAGTGTCTGAGGATGTGTACATTTTCTGCTGAATCTGCCATCTTTTGCATATCAGTGGATAGGTTGTCAGCCTTTCTCGGCTAATAGACAGGCTCTGTGCACTCAGTTGAAGATAACGGTGAATTAACGAAACTGGAATTTTTTTTTCTTAATTCTTTTTTTTCTTTTTTTATTTATTTTTTATTTATTTCTTCCACTCATACAAAGTTGATAAGTACTCCATTCCCCTGCCTCCCTCCACCCCTCCCTGGATCCCCTTGTTCCCTCCCCCCTTTTGCCTTTCCTTCCCCCCCTTTCTTTCAATGCTCCCCCCCCATTCCTGGATCACTTTTAGTGTGCATATCAAACTTCCCTCTGAAATTGGAATTTTTAAATGACTACTATAGGGAAGCTCTGTATCCATGTATCCTAGCTCTGCTTATAAAAGAGTAATCACTGGAGTCATTATTGACGGGAAATGCACATTGGTAGGAATTCCTGTATGCATAACTCTGCCTAGATAAATGCCGCCAGGCCAGTATTGTTGTAAAGGGGTTACTGATGGTTTGATTTGATAGTCAGTATTGAAAAAATATTAGTGACAGGCAATTTTGTTTCATCTTTAGCTTCACTCAACTGTCTAGCTTTTTACAAAAAAATTATGTGGTCGAAGATGTCAATCAAATCAACAGATGGAGGCAACTCAGACGTTTGTTCATACCTGTTTCTAATGTGCATTGTTGTTACTTAATTTCTATTGAAAATAAGTGGTGATGCTATAGAACATAAATAACAACTGGAATTTTGACGTACCGTATGCCATCTTTCCCTATTTTCTTATGCAGGCCAGATATTACTAATCAATCACAGTCCCTTTTTTTTGTGGATCAAGGTATAGCTTCTAGATCTTAACACTGGACTCCTAACATACAAGACAGGTCAATCAGGATGAGCCTGTTTTGTAAGAAACAACTAGTCATCTTTGTTACCTTGTAGAAAAGAGTGAGTGAGTCAGATGTTATGAATATGTAAGAATTTTAATAGACTCCTTGTTGTTTCCTAACTCCAGGGAGTATGGGTACTAGCATTACCAAGTATTTCCCCTCCTCTGGGTATAGCTCTTGGGTCACAGCTTAACAAACTATACTTGCTTTTGTAAGTAAAAAGTTATGGGATCTAATTTCACCC
Organism: Typhlomys cinereus; assembly: GCA_023101885.1. Lineage (NCBI taxonomy): Eukaryota > Metazoa > Chordata > Mammalia > Rodentia > Platacanthomyidae > Typhlomys > Typhlomys cinereus. Next base: position 11,202,958 of record JALPQD010000012.1, read on the forward strand.
TCTCAATGTTGTGTTGTCTATGGCTGATTCTGTGGTGGAATAATACACTCAAGCCTCCATGGACTGTAGCACCTAAAATATTTATTGTATGGTTCTTCATTGATTAAGCTTTGTAAACTCTTGCCTTAGTCTCCCCTTCCAACTTTTATGTAGACAGGAAACATATTAGCTCTCCTATCTGAGCACAGGAAACAAAATTAGACTGGCCCAAGCTTGTCCTTTTGGACAGAGGGAATCTCTGAGGCTTGTTACTTGGGAAGCTTCCTATCAGTAAAATGCACATGGACTTGCTGTCTGGCCGTGGTGGAGACTTTCTAACATAGCAAGCATAATTAATGAATTGTAAAGCTAGAACTTCTCAAACCTATGGACTTGGGATAAATTGGCCTTGGACTCACGGTTTAGATTGGTCACCTATTGTGTGATCTTAGTCCATTCAACCTCTCTGAGTCGCTGTTTCTTGCTTAATATGAGAATATTAAGCCTCAGTCTTCTATGTCAAAATTAAATAAGCAAATGGTGCAGAAGTGCTTGCCCTACTGCCTCACACATTTTTTTTTTTTTGCTGATGTGTCACTGAAGGTTTTATCTTTTTTTTTAAACATTTTTATTATTATTTCCGCTCATACAAACTTAATAGGTAGACCAGTTCCCTCCCCCCTCCTCCTCCCCCCAAACCCCTTGCTCCCCCTCCCTCCCTCCCCATCTCCCAGTGCCTCCCCCCCAATTCCCAGAGAGTCCTTTATTGTGTATGCCTAACTCTCCTCTTGGTCCTCCTTTCCGATGACATAAAAGGACCCAGTGGCATTTCCCTGAACCCTTTATCGTGTTCCCCTTAAGCATAGGAACACTTCTGTGGCCATCAATCCCTTGCCTCCAAGGATCTTGGTGCCTTTAGCCATGTTAGACTTTGTGAGGTCAATAGTGTGACGGACATGGCGCAGGGCATGCAAAGTCCTATTATGATTGCTTCAGCCCTATCTAGTGTGGAGACTCTTCAAATCATTACTCCCCCCATCCTTTTGCTCTTACAATCTTACTGCCCCCTCTTCCACAGATGTCCCTGAGTTTCAGGATGGGGGGAGATTAGGCTGGCTTAGTTCTATGTGGATGATATAGAGTCTCTGAAGTTCTGGATTGTGCCTCACACATATTAAAAGGACACAAATGGCCATTTTTTCAGCAGTATATTTTTCTAGAGACAGCAGTGAGGCAAGAGAATATAGATACCAGCTCAGAATAAACTCCTGTCTGCCATGTGAATATCTTGGAGAAAGACCCCCCTCAATCATGCATTGGGGACCTATAACTGTGTAATAAATCATTATCAATCTTGGCTGTTTCAGTCAATCAACATTTACTTTGACTCATGGATCTTTGGGTCCACTGTACACTTTCACTGATTTCAACAGAGCTTGTCCAGGGTTTTGTATGATCATCTCAGGATCATTTGGGGCTGGCAGCACTAAAATGGCTTCATGGATCTTAAGGTTGGTTGACTATTGACTAGGTTTTGTGTCTTACCATTACCTCCTTCTTCCCCACCCCTACCCCTAGTAACTAACTCAGACTCATTCACAGAGGGATAACAATCACTTTGGAAGTGTATAGACTCTTGAAGCCTAGGCCAAGAGATGGTGTAGTATCATTTCTACTGATTCTCAAAGACAGATTAAAGTATCAGGACATTCCAAATCGAAAGGACAGCACCAATTAGGTCAGACATAAGGCATCACACACTAGATGAAACACAGTGGGCCACACAAATGAAAAGATATGAAAATAGGAGGGAGTCAGGCAAGGGAGATGAAGGGTTGTAAGGGGAAAAGAGGGGGTGGATTTGGGACTAAGGCTTGAAATTATTACAAAGTCACTCTGAAAAAATAAGATGGGGGAAAAAGAAAGGATACCATTATCTCATGATGAGAGTATCAGAGAACTTCTTGACTACAAAAGGAATGAATGAAGAGCTGGGTAGGAGTTTGTCATAGCTCACATTCATTATTTCCTTCACTAAGATGATAAAAATAAATGGAGAAGTCATATGAATGTGCCTTGTAACCTTGTAAAATATTAAAGTCATGTATCCAAACATCTTTATCTTTGATAGGAAGAAGCTATGAAATGAAGCTTCCATTCAGGAAGTTCCACACTGTAAATCCAAGAGCTGCCTGCTCTGCCAGTCTTACTATAACTTGGCCAGCAGAGTTTATGACTGATGTATCAGTGTCAGGGTGTTAATTTGGGTCTTGGCTTCTCACAATTTGTCGCTCACATAACAGAGTTAGTAATGCCCAGGACCTCTTGGCTGGTCATGCATCAGGTCCTTCCTCTGACATCTCACTACCATCACAACCCTGGAATTCTCTTACGAAGGAACCCTTGAACTCCTTACTTCTCATGTTATGCAGACCCCAGAGACATCTCAAGAACTGGCCATCATCGCAGCCGGGGCTCAGCTTGTCCTTTGGGATTGGGTCTTTCTATGGACCTGTCAGCTTGATCTCAATGTTACTCAGTTTGAGCCAGTTTTGGGGGCTAATTACATAGAAACAGGAGTTCAAGAGTTTGAGATCTGACTTCAAAGAAAACGTGGAAGCTTCATTCCTTTGTCTGCAGTTGTGACCCTGGACAAGATGCTGATCTGGAGAAGCTTTGGGTGTATATCAGTACAGTGTGAATAATATTGGTCATTTGCATAGAGGCTGTGAGGATTGCATGTTTCTCCTGATAATGCATCTAATTTCGTTGTAGGGAATAAGCACTTCCTCCTTGATAACTCTTGTTATCACCCTTATTACACATTGTAGCTCATTGCTTGGCTATGGTTGAGCCTTAGATAAAGGCCTGGCTTGGCCTCTTCAAAGGCTTCTCCACTATCTCATCAAGGCCAAGTCATGAGGGCCCACTTGGAGTAGAAGGATCATGGAAATGTTGCTTTCGATTCCCATGAGGACCTTCCCATATTTTGAAGAGAATGACATCTCCTCAACACAGGGATACTGGCCACGCTTTGAAAGAATATAAACTCACCAAATTATGGGAAGGCATTCTTGGACATGGGAATTAAAAAAAACTTGACTGTTTGTAATTAATCTGAATGCTTCCAGAACTTCCCATTGTAGTGTCTCTCTCATATTTCCACAGGGAACGCCTTGGGCTATAGTTACAGTTTGGATAATTGAGTTTAGTCCTCATTCTTCACCTGGGGAGGGGGCTCATTTTAGCAGAACACAGTTCATTTTTGTCTGCAGGTTTCTTTTTGGTTTGTTTCTTTCCCTTCCGATCAACATCTGTGTCAGTGTTTGTTCCGCAGAAGGGACTAAACAAATACACCCAATGAAGAACCCATGAGAGTATTTATTCATAAGCTATCACTGCATCCATATAACAATTTATAAGAGAACAAAATGTCATTTCACTTATTTAGCTCTTCTAAACTTCAGATGTTCCTGTTTTATTAGGAAAAATAAAAGGAACACGTTAGGAAAACTGAACCCTCAAGTATGTCAGTGTTAGATGAGACAGAAATCGTTAAATAATTGTTGGAGTTGCATTTCGCTTTGCTTCCCACATGGTGTTTTAGAGAGAGCCCGCCCCATCTACCTGCTGGGTAGAACTGTGTTTTTAACCCAGAGCTATGCGGCTTGCCAAGACTAGGGGCCGAGGGCCAGAAACCAAGAGAAAACTAGGGGCAAGAACTAAACTAGAGACAATCTTCCCAAATTCCCTCTGAGAGAAGAGTGATAAGTATTCCCCCTGAAATGCAGCTTAGAGTCAGCAACATTTTGTTAAATGTTTGATAAATCATTCAAAACCAGAAGTGCATTGTGCCAAAGAAAGGGGGAAGGGGAGCAGAAATATCCCAGAGGGAAGGAAAGCAAGTTCCATGTATTCTCTAAAGACTTTCCTTCTTGTAGTTTCTGAAGTAGTAGTGTTGGATGAAGTGTCATTATAGCTGGAGTCATGAGTCTTTGTAGATGTCTGATACCCTATCCACTGTTATTGGGACTTACAGTATGGGGAGGACCAGAAAATAGGCTCGGGTATCTCAGTTTGGGATGGTGTTATGGGCTGAAGTAGGCCTTGCAAAAAAATATGTTGGTATCTCAATGTGGATTTATTTGGATCTTTACAAAGATAATTACATTAAGAAATGGTCATTAGGACCAAACCAATTTAGCATAGTGGGAATTCTTATAAAAGAGACCTTTGGACACTGACATGCATATGGAAAATGCTACATATTCGTGCACTCAGATATTTGCATGACATATTTACAATCTACAATGAAATGAGCAGAGAATCTAGGATCTGTGAACAGGCATGAAACAGATTGTCTCTCATAAACTGACAAAGGTGCTTCCTATACCTTGATATTGGTCTCACTCCTGAACTGCGAGACAATGTGTTTCTATATAGTCAATTCATATAGATGGACTCCTGCTACATGGCTCTGCGTGACTGCTCTGTTCTGTTAATACCACCCCACAGCCTGGGAAGGTGGGGAATAAAACAGGATGGAATGTGGGCTCTGTGCATACTCTGCCAGGTACCCTCAAGAGAGCTTGGCATCCAAGATTCTTGTCTTTCTAACGCACACCCAGAAATAACACAAACTGTGGGTTTCATCTCCAATCTTGTCATCTAGAACTTCTGCTGATAATTAAATTGCTAATGCAAAAAGTACTACTGCATGGCAGACCATACACAATGCTTGCCTTGTCAAGTCAAGTAGAACTGACTCATATCTCGTTGGGAGGAAGCTGAAACTCTGTGGATAAAGTGACTAGTGCAAGTAAATGACAGAACCAGAGATCAAGTTTAGGAGTTCTGGCTTGCTAGCTCTGTATGCTCCCCATTTTTGTAGAGTAAGCAGATGAGAGACCAGCCAGGATCATCCTGAGACTTAAGAAGTAACTAGGCCCCCACTGGAGACTGCATCAGTTTGGTGTGGGTTGTACAAGGGCATGGGGACTTTTTCGATCTTCCAGATTGAAACATCTAATAAATTCCTTTGGCTTGGTAGCCACCTTGGAAACTTATCACATTCAGTGATTTTCAGAGAGATCTGTGACAATTATCCAGGATATTGCTCTTGCGTGCAAATTCCCCAGATTTTCACAGGTAAACAGATCAACACTGAAGCCAGAAACCTTTCTTTTATAATATGTTCAGCAGTTCATGAGGGGAACATAATGGTTTGAGAACCAGGTGCTAGGTTATCTACTTCAGAGTGAGTTCTAGAGAGAGTCTAGGTAATGGAAGACTTCCAGATTGAAACATCTGGAAGTCTTCTCATATAGTATGTGCTAGACATGATGTACTATGCTTGCCTCAGGGACTCAAAAGACAAATATGAGGCTGGAGAGAAGGTTCAGAAGGAGAAATGTGATCTTTCAAGTATGAGGATCAGGATCACATCTCTTGCACTCATATACATTGTGAGTGAGCATGGTTTTGGTCTACCTGTATTTCCAGTGCCCTGGAGGAGGAGACAGAGGATTCCTAGAGTAAGCTAGCTAGCTAGATTAGTGTCCCAAGTTATAAAAATAGAACGAAGACACCTTCTCTCAACAGCTGCACATAATAGAAGTCCTGACTTTGAAATTAGCAGTTTTGCTGAAGTCCTTCAGGTGGAAGTAGTTTCCCATCCAGCTACACACAAACTACAGCTTATTAGATGCTATGTTTGATGTACGTGACTGTGTTCTTCATTATGCAAATGGAGTAAAGTGTATCCTCCCATCGACTCCCTTTGAAGAGCAGGTCTAGGATTGAGAGCTCCCAATGCCAACTATTATAGTCTTCCCATTATCTCTTTCAGTTTCTGACCCTGGATGCATCTACTTACAGTTGCCTAGTTGCATTTATTAGATGCCTATGCTTTGGATTCAGCACATCCTGTAGATGTGGTGACAGAGTTTTCTTGGCAAGATATTAGGCTGGTAACTTGGTAGATATGTCCAAGAAGAGAAAGAATACATCCCATTTTTCTTTTTTTTAATTTTTTATTATTATTTCCACTCATACAAACTTAGTAGGTACACCGGTTCCCTCCCTCCCTCCTCCTCCCTCCAATCCCCCTGTTCCCCCTCCCCTCACCCCTTCCTTCCCCATCCCCCGTGCCTCACCCCCCCAATCCCCGGAGAATCCCTTAATGTGCATGCTAGACTCTCCTCTGGGCCCTCCTCTCCGATGACATACAAGGACCCAGTGGCATTTCCCTGAACCCTTTCCTGTGTTCCCCTTAAGCATAGGAACACTACTGTGGCTGTCAATCCCTTGCCTCCAAGGATCTTGGTGCCTTTAGCAAATGCTAGACTTTGTGGGGTCAATAGTGTGTTGGACATTGCATGGGGCCTGCAAAGTCCAATTATGATTGCTTCGGCCCTAACTTGTGTGGAGTATCTTGCAAATCATTGCTCCTCCCATCCTTTTGCTCTTACAATCTTACTGCCCCCTCTTCCGCAAATGTCCCTGAGCTTCAGGATGGGGAGAGATTAAGCTGGCCTAGTTCTAGGTGGTTGAAGTCTCTGAAGTTCTAGATTGTGGTTTGTTGATTTTCTTTTGCAGTTTTGCTGCTCTTGCAATGCCCTTCACTCCATCCTGATGGGCATTGTATGTCACCCCCTGGCCAGAGACAAAAAGTTGTTAAACTGGAGTCTTGTTATAAGAACACATTCAAAGGTAGATGCAATGAAAGTAGGAAACCATAGTGAGGGAGGGATCAATCACCCATTTGCAAAATGGTTACTTTTTATCTTCCAGACTATATGCCCTCCCCTTCTGGTGAGATCATACTCCCTCAGTTGTAAATGATCAGGAACGAAAGTCTGTGAACTTAACCAGGTGTCTCATTACTTACTCGAAGTCCTTGATGGAGGCCTATTTCTCTTCTACCACACCAGAAACCAGGAGAGAGGGGACCATGTTATATCCCATTTTTCCTGCACGACTTAAGGCGAAAGGTCTGAGTTTCCTTGCAACATGTTTCAGAAGAGGCCTATCTAATGGCTATGCCATGGATTGCATGTTTCCTGGGATAGCTATGAATGTGGACCAGCTCATTTGTAGATGCAAAATCATATGGCATTGCCTAAAGGTTGGACACCCCTGCTATGGAATGAATTCACAACTCCTTAGCAATCCTAGTCTTCATAAAATATACTTAGCTTCCCCTACAGACAGAGAAAGTCCCTAGATAAAGAAGAGAGATGAGTGAAGAATCTGCTGTTCCACACCATGAAGGACACTTACCAACAAAAGAATATAGTGCCAATTACATTTTTACCAAAAAAGGAAATATTTAATTTAAATCTAATAAAATATATGAGGAAATCCATAGAATTTTGATGATGGAAGTCAAAGAATTATTCAATACATGCAATAATTCTAAACATTTTAAGGATATCTTTAATTTTTTATTTGAGAAGGAGAGAGAAAAAGAGACAAAGGGAGAAAGAGAGAGAGAGAGAGAGAGAGAGAATATGTTTGCCATTATGCCATGGTATACAGGTAGAGACAAGAAAACAACTTTGGGAAGTCAAATATCTCCTTCCACCATGTGGGCTTCTGGGGATTAGGCTAAGATGGCCATGTTTGTGAGGAGGGTTAAGAAGGCATCTTACCTTGTGAGCTGACTGCCCCCACCCCTTCCTCCTGTTAACCTGACAATTTTTATGAGTAGGAAGAATTAGCATTAGTACAATGTCACGTGTATGAGTAAAGGAAATGTGTTACATTCATACAATGGAATAGTTTTCAACGTTCAGAAAAAATGAGATGGTAAGAGATTAAAAAAGACTCAGGAAATTTCAACACACGTTGCTAAATGAAAGATACCAATTTGATAAAAAGTAACCATTTTGCAAATGGGTGATTTACCCCTCCCATTGCCTAATGCCATATGACCCTGCGATTCCACTTTTGGGCATAAGTATTACATCTACCCTTGAATGTGCTCTTATAATAAGACTCCAGTTTAACAGCTTTCTGTCTCTGGCCAGGAGGTGACATACAGTGCCCATCACGATGGAGTGAAGGGCATTACAGGAGCAACAAAACTGCAAAAGAAAATCAACGAACCACTCTCCAGAACTTCAGAGACTCTATATCAACCACCTAGAACTAGGCCAGACTAATCTCTCCCCATCCTGAAGCTCAGGGACATTTGCGGAAGAGGGGGCGGTAAGAGTGTAAGAGCAAAAGGATGGGAGGAGCAATGATTTGCAAGATACTCCACACAAGTTAGGGCCAAAGCAATCATAATTGGACTTTGCATGCCCGGCGCAATGTCCAACACACTATTGACCTCACAAAGTCTAGCATCTGCTAAAGGCACCAAGATCCTTGGAGGCAAGGGATTGACAGCCACAGTAGTGTTCCTATGCTTAAGGGGAACACAGGAAAGGGTTCAGGGAAATGCCACTGGGTCCTTGTATGTCATCGGAGAGGAGGGCCCAGAGGAGAGTCAGGCATGCACAAGAAAGGACTCTGGGAATTGGGGCGGGAGGCACGGGGGAATGGGGCGGCAGGGGTGAGGGGAGGGAGAGCAGGGGGTTCAGGGGGAGGAGGAAGGAGAGTGGGAACTGGTGTACCTATTAAAATTGTATGAGCTGAAATAATAATAAAAAATGTATTAATAAAAAAAAAGAAACGGCTTTGCACTATATGATTCCAAGTACATGACTTTCTAAAATAGGGCAAACTGTAGAAGCAATCAAAGGATTGTGGTTACCTGGAGTCTCAGGCAGAAAGAGAGGGAAGGATATGTAGGTGGAGCACAGAGGATTTTTAGGAGAGGGAAAGTATTTTGCGTGATTCCGGGTATAAATTATGCACAATGGTAAACACCAAAAGTAAACTGCAATGCTAACCATGGACCACAGTTAATTAGCAGTATTACTTAATCATTTGTTGCAAATGTACTTCATCATTGGAAAAGGAAAGAGAAGCATTAGGGAAGATCACAAATTCTGTTCAATTTTTCTGTGAGCCTAAAACCTCTCTGAAGTGAAAATCCATTGATAAATGAATGTAATAGAGAATGCATGTGAATTAAAGCTTTAAAAGTTAATGCTCGTGAATGATTGACTTATAAAATAAGTTGTAATAGAGTCTAGGTTGTGCCGGAAAAGTATGTTTAGCATCAAAAATGTTATGTTTGAGGACATGTATGGTATGATGTAAGACCATAGACTTAAGGAACAGTAATGTATCTGTGTCTCAATGTCTCTGACATGTGGTGGACTTTAGATAAGCTTATCTACATCTCAGACTTTGCATCTGCATAGAGTCATCAGATATACTCAATGGAGATGTAATGAAGATGAAAGGAGGTAAAGTCTGCAAAGAGTTAGATAACACAGCTTATGGAGCTCAGTTCCCACCTGCCCGTGCCCTGCCTTCAAACCTATGCTAGTGGTGTACAGAACATATTCTCCATTCAATCAAGAGTTTCACCATGTTTGGCTTGCAATCTGTGGTGGGATTGCCAATAGATGACAGACAGCTCCTCGGGCAGGTTACAACAAGGTGGTAACTGACCTTTCTTCCCCCCAGGACATCTGTTCAGGCTCTGCCAGAAGCCAAGTGCTCCCCAATGTGGGGTTTCAATTTCATATTGTGGCTGTCCAAACATTCTTTATGGGCTGGCAAAAGCGTTTCACACTTCAGATGAGTCTCGGGAGGGCGATTTGCTTTTCTTAAGGAAAGACTTGGAATTTCCAGATGATTGGAAGTTTCCACACCCACTCATTTTAATGCCTTGGATAGACTCTTTGACATGTGAAAATCGTATCAGGAGGAGTGGTCAGGTGGTAACCAGAGGTGGACTACCCCCCATGTTGGGCAGTAGAGGAAGGACATAGACCATCTCTAGCCTTGCAGAAAATTCCACCATTGGATGGCGCAGATAGAGAACATTTGGTCTCTTTTACTAGCCAGACTTTTTAATCTTCTACACGCATTTCCCTCCTGCTCCCCAGTTCCAGCTGTCAATGTCTGCAAGCATTCCATTTGAAACAGTTATGTTTTAGCAGGACTGGCATCTCATGGCAGACTTAGTCTTCTGCTCAGTACTCAAATTCTTGTTAATCCCAGCATAGCGAGGTCAACTTGTATCCTTCGCTCCCCACGATGTGCCCAGGAACCTTTAGGGGGTACATGTTCTTCTCTCTTAGGGTAGGTTTCCCCTCCTCTCAACCTTTCCCTGTCAAAATGCTGTCCCAGTATCACCAGTTCAAAGATGGCACATATGATCAGTCAACCAGAGATCATTTCTCTTAGGGCATTGCCTTGATATTTTAGGCTTCACTCTCACAAGATGTCTCTTGTCCTTCAGATGAATTTTGTTTGTATTATCCAGCCTACTTTTCTCCTGGAACGTGCACTCTGCTAAAGACAAGTCCTCTGGCACCTTCCTCTGTATAATGCCTTACTCAGCAATATGTATTTGTTGAGTGGTTAAGAGTCCTTTTTCTCACAAGCAACTTCTAATATTTTTTTTCTGTTTTTCCTAAGTATTTTTTCTTAAACTCCCATAGCAGAAGCCAGCCAGCACTCCTGCACTCATTCCACAGATAGGGAGAATTTTAGAACCTTGACTGTATCAGTGGTTTCTGGGTTTATATCAGCATCCTCCCTCCTTCTGAGGAAATTAGCCTGTTTATTAGATACCGTCCTTACTTAGCTCATGCCCTGCAGGCCTTAACATTAAAGTGGACATTTCCCAAACTTCCCATTGCCTTAACTTGAGTCTTTCTGTCAGAGGTTTTGAGGGGATTCTGTAACATCTGGGAGGACTGTTCTGCTTGCATCACGAAGCAGACAGGGAGTTCCAGGGGAATAGATGGCCCTGGGACCAGACCTCAAACAAGAACCCATGAGAGACAGCATGAAAATACTCCATATCTCTTCCCTTTTGGGTGTTGTGGCTTTATATGGTCTTCTGGAGTTCCGTTTGAGTTGTCCATAGTAGTAGCCAGGTTTCTCTCTTACCTTTATGAGTCTCCCTATCCCATTCCCATTTTACCTTATTGCCACCATCTTCTTCATACCAATAGAACCACTTGCTTTAGATCTCTAACTTATGCTTTTAGAATACTCAAATTCAAACTGAAAAACAACCAAGAAATCTTGATTTCTGATATCCTGGCTTCTTTGGTTTTATTATCCTTCAATTTTCTTGTGTAGACGCTCTATGTGAGGCATATGGCCCTATGCCTCTTAGCTGGAACAATTGTCTCAGTTATGTTACAGGATTAATACTTGTAAATAGCTCAGCTAGGCACCTAGCAGGATGGAGGACAGTTCTTGAGAGCATGAGCCCATTTGGAGGTATCTCAGAGTTCCAGAGAGAACAGTGTGAGAAAATCTTGGCTGCAGTAGCTGTACCTTAAGCCAGGGATTACTGAGAGTAACTAACTCTGCTATTTATAAAGGATGAATTCATAGGTAGGGAGTTTCATTTATAAATGAAAAAAATGTTTTGATGTGAAATTTCACTTTGCTCTGAAGTTGATTTTTAAAAGGCATTTGATTAACATAGAATTGGGTGGAAGAGTTCATTCACCTTGCAAAATTACTTTTTACAGATGTAATCCTATATAAATCACCTCCTACTTTTCTGGCTTTCTTGTTCTCTTCATTCTTCTTCTTCCTTTTCTCTCTCTGTTTTAACATTATCTTCATTATTACAATTTAAAAATCTTAAGTCTTTTAAAATGTATATTCAATCTGAATGAATTTCTCCACCTTATAATTAACTTATTAGAATTTTCTAAACAATAAAGAATAAATAGGTGACACACTCCATCATCCATCTATTTTGCCAGATAGCAATATGATTGACTAATCATAGCACATTCCTGAGTTCCAGGGAGACCTTACTAGTTGATGGACATTAGCATAAAAATGAAACACTTGTGATCTAATGTAATGATAAGATTAGGGAGTTAGATTCAGGTCCTGATATACTGATCCTGAAAGAAAGTCCTTGGACAGTATCTTAATGTCCATGGACTATGATCAGTCTGAGTTAAGTTGCTCATCACTTGAGACTTGCAAGGAAGTGTGAGAGCACAGACTTGCTTTTCCCTTCTTCTTTATCCAGGTGCTGATGGCAGTTTAATTTAGACTTTTAAGAATATGTATAGGTGAGGTCTGGAGAAACAGCTCAGATTGGAAAGTGTTTACCATGCAAGCCTGATCAACTAAATTTGGATCCCCACAATTAAAATCTGGATGCAGCATCTATGAAATAGAAGTGAAGACACAAGAATCTCATGAGGCTGCATAACCTGGCTTATGCAGTGGAGACATAACTGTCAAATGTAGGGTCATTTCCCTCTCCTACCACCTTTTCCCAAATGCAAAGTCCATCCCTAGAATTTCCTGTAGCTCATCATTCGTTAAATAGGACCCTGGCCAACCTGTGGAGCCAAAAATAGCACCTCATCCCTATGACTTCAGGACCATCTTTACCTCTCTAGCTTCTCTTCCCTTCTTGTCTTTGTGTGCTAGCTTGAGAATCAACTTGGAGAATTTTGTCAGGATTTTTCATATGATCTAAGTTAAGGGACTAACTTAGCCCTCATGTGTGTGACCCCAATGGTAGTAATATTTGCTACTCTCACATTCCTTTAAAATTCTTTTCCTGGAAAATTCTGTGTGCTTTATGTTATAACACATGAACTAGAGTGTTGACTTGGCGGAGTGAGAACCCCAAAGTTTCAAGAAATACCTTTGTTTAATCACTCCATTATGTTACTCTCCCCTATGTGGCTAGTTTGCGGTAGGCTGATGTAACAATAGCCAGGAAAATCCATGGGTTTCAAGAAGCACAGAACATATAAAAAATTTCTTTAGCAGTGCTTCAAAATTCCTGAAGTCTGTAAGCATGACTTCATTGTATGTGTGAGGGAAAGGGGAGAGAGAGAAAGAGAGAAAGAGAGAGAGAAAGAGTGAAAGAGAGAGAGAGAGAGAGAAAGAGTGAGTAGAGTGAGAGAGAGAGAGAGAGAGTGAGAGAGAGAGAGAGAGAGAGAGAGAAACTATATCTACATACATGCGCATCTGTGGATGTGTGTATTAGAGGGCAATTGAATATGTGTGCCTGTGGAGACCTAAGGCTGACTTCAGAAATCATCCTGAGTTTCTCTACCTCATTTTTGCTTTGCTCTGGGGTTTCCCAGGCTCTGCCTTCCAGGGCAGAAGTACAGCTCACTGCCATTTCTATCTGGCATTTTTGTATGGGATCTGGGATCCCAACTAAGTCCATCTATTTGGTAGCAGAGGCTTAACCCCTGAGTCACCTCTCCAGTCCTGAGCATGACTTCAAAAAGTAGTATCTATCAACAATGTGTCATAAAAGAACTTGTACCCCCAGAAGTGCTTGGGTGTCATAAGTGAGATTTCAAATGTACAATCCGAGGCAATGATTTGTGAGCAAGTGTTTCACTAGACAGAACATTCAGAAGAGACCTGCAAAAGAGGGAGAGAAGCAGGATTGAGCAGGGAAAGAGCATAAATGGCAAGACTGAGTTCATAGGTCCAATCAAGTCCCGAATCACTTTCTGAGGAAGGGCTACACTTCTACAATTAAATTAGTCGGTCAGTGTATACTCTCATGCATAGGGAAGAGGTGCAATCTTTTAGGAGGGCTCTGTTGGTTAAGAGAAGCTTCCCAGGGAGGGTTTGATCTTTGGACCTAGGAATCAGCAACTAGGAGATGGTGGTATTAGATTTTAAGTGAGAGATTAAATGAGAAATTGGTCAGCATCTGTTGCAGTTCACTTGCATGGTTGCTGATAAAATCACCATCAAATGGCTTAAGGGAGGAAGAGGTTTCTTTTTTTTTTTTTTTACAATTTTCTGGTTACAGTTCTCAGTCCAGCTTAACAGGAAAGCTCACACCAATACCAGGGCCGAGGGAACTGGCCACACCATCTCTACATAATGGCTGAGAGAGGGCAATCCTTACTTGCCATATCAGCATGTCTGGCCAGGTGTACATAAGGATGCCAACTTTCTCAATCAGCTCTCTGTATTTTATTCCAGGACCTAATTCCATCCACCATGGGCTGGGCCTTCCCATTACCTAGGAAAACTCCTGCAGGTTTGCTCTGGGGTTAACTCAACAATTAATTCTGTACAAATGTGCCCAGAGTTCAAACCCTCAACTGTCAAGTTGACACTTGTGCCTAACTATGACAGCATCAGTGACAGCAAACACCCAAAACCTTGCTCAGGACAAAAGAAACCAGAACTTAACTGAAGGTTGAGTGAACCAGTGTTACATGAAGAATTCTAAGTCAGTTTCCACATATTTTTACAACCTATTAGAACGTTACCATTTTCCTCCCTTGTATGTGTATGTTGGGGAAGGGTTTGTGGATTGAAACTAGGGCATTGTTCACATTAGGCAGACTCTCTGTCAGTGAGCTTCCTCTCCAAAATGTCAATGAGCTTCCTGATTTTCAAGTGAGGAATCTAAAGCTTAGAGGGATTTGAGAACTTTCTGAGACTGAGAAGCAGACAATGCAGAAGACTCAGGATTGAACCTAGACCAACCTTTCTTAGTTCTGTCACCAAAGCCCAAGGCTACATTGAACCTTATTGGCAATTTGCTTCATAGGCTACTGCCCCTGTTTCAAACATATATTCTATGTTCTTGGTGGAGAAGGACCATTGACTTCAGGCTCATTTGTTTTTACATACACAGTTGTGAATTTAGAAGTCAAAGTAAACTTCTTTGTCAACTTCCTAAATAAGCCCACAGTTTGTTCAAATTACCAGTTTGGAAGGTAGGTCATTTGCAGGCAGGGGAAAACTGAAGATGAAGTAAAGGGAGAGACAGTTTAATCACAGCAATTTTTAAAAATTAGCAGGCTTGAACCATTCAATAGCGTAAAGCTACAGCTTAGCACTCATCAGTAGGACCCAACAACATCATTAGATCGCATCCTGTAATTAACTAGAACTTGAGTGTCCATTTTTTCCAATAGAGTTCAATTGAAGACCTACTATCAGTCATATTCCAAGCCAGAGACATGAGAACATGGTTCTCGTGCATAAGTAGTTTCCATCTTAACTTCTGCTTAGACACAAAGAGGAGGAAAAGAAAGAAATAAGATCAAGTAACTCTCAGTGTGAGATACTTCAGCACATTAAACAGAATAATGAAAATGCTCAGCTTTATAAGCTCAAGATAGAATGTAAAAAATCCTGTCATTACTCATTGAGGAATGAAAATTGAAACTACCGTGACATAACCACTATATTCTTAATAAAAAGGCTTCAAGTTAAAAGCTGACATTGCCAAATGTTGGCAAAGATGTAGAGCAACTGACCTCCCCCCCAAAAATCTTGCATATAAAATGTGAAGAAGCCATTTTGGAAAAACACTGTAGGGTTTCTTGTGATATAAATATGTTCCTAGCATATGATTCAGCTGTTCTGACTCTGTAGACATTAATCAAAGAAACATGAAAAAGTGGTCACAATATACATGGGCATGAACCAAGAGTGGTAGGGCACACCTAAGGTCCTAGTTACTTGGAAGATGGCTCAGGAGTTTGAAGTCAACCTGGACAGCACAGCAAGACTGTCTTAAGTAAAAACTAAATAAAAAAAATTAAAGTTATATACATTCTTAGCTGTTTTATTTACAATAACACCAAAATGGAAAAATCCACATGTCCATCAATCAGTAAATGGATAAACAAATAAGAGCATATTTGAGCAATGGGTTGTTATGTACCAATGAACCAGGGGAACTCACAAGGATCTCAACAGCGGTAGGCTGAATGAAAGACTTCAGACCCAAAAGAATCATAGATTCTACAAAATGCTTACTAAGGTATGGGAGCAGAAAGTGGATCAGGGATTATGTGGGAGAAAAGTGTAAGAGTGTTGGATTGTAAAGGAACATAGGAAAACTTTGAATGACTGCAAGTTTATTGTGCAGAAATTATACCTTTAAGCATAGCTAGCACCGATGGGATATAAAAATAACTAGTTAACCATTTGATCTTCTGTTACTTTTCTCATTGAAAAAATGTTTGGCATAATGTATGTAATTATCTTATTAATTTTATTTATTTATTTATTTATTATTTATTTTGTGTGTGTGTGTGTGTGTGTGTGTGTGTGTGTGTGTGTCCCCATGGAGGACAAGGATGACTTCAGGAATCATTGTGATTTGCTTCTACCTCACTTTTGCTTCTCTCTTGTATTTTCCAGGCTCTGCCTGCTAGGGCCGAAAGTGTAAGCCACTACCTTTTCTGCCTGGTGTGGAATCCACCCGGGAGCTGAACTTAGGACCTTCTGCTTGCGAGGCGGAGTCTTAGCCCCCAAGCCATGTCTCAAGCCCTATGATTGTATTAAAAATAATGCGAATGAATTAACAGTTGGGTTCAGAAATACAATGGTAAAAATCACAGAGATGGATAGATGCCACCCAGTGCTAGATCCTTGCCAGAGGATTTCCTTGTTCAGACAAGCATATCTTGTTCTCTGGGTACCCACAAGGAACAGAAACACTGCAAACTGGGGCAGCAAGGTAAACCCACCTCTACTTCTTGTTGTGCAGTTGTGAGAAAGTTGCAGATAAAGTTCCTTTCAGTGGAAACTGCTGTATTTCTTCTCTGTCTTGGCATCTGATGGTCCTGGTCAGATTCCCAAGGTCTGTCTGCCACACCCCAGACCCCCATACTGGGCAAAGTCAGGACATCCTAAGATTCCCAAGAGAGAGAAGCCACAATATTAGGAGTGCGCCTTGATGTGCTTCAGTTTCTGCACTGTTTGAAGACTGTTTACTACTTTGGTTCTTCTGTTCAATTTCTGTCTAAGTTCAGAACATTTGACAAGGTAGCTCCTGATTAAAATCCAATAAAACAAGATAGAAAGTAATCAAGATAGGAAAGAAGATGTGTTTGAAAAAAGCTAATCTCGATTCCTCTGTATTCAACATCTACTACGATAAACAAGTACTGCTTTCATTGCCTCTGGAAAGCCAGAGTTGATTCTTGTCTCTGGCTTTTCTGACCTAGAGCTATGGGGACTTCTGAGGACCTTCAATAGCACTGATCTGTTTCCTTGGGAATTCCAGGCTCTCTCCTTTTCCAGGAGCCCTGATGTCCTGAGAAGTATGGTGAACATTCTTTTTAAACCCACAGTCTAAAATATACAGAGCACCAGAGGGCATTTATATTGAAATATGGTTATCAGCATAGTGAATAAGGAATCGGCTGGTGGAGGAATCCACAGGTGTCTTTATTAACACATTTTTATAACTTTTATTGAATTTATTCTTGGACAATTTCAAACATGTACATAGTACATTCTGATTATGTAACCCTTTGGTCTCTAATCTCCCTCTCTTTCCTCTTATACCTCTTCTTCCTATAAGTCCCTTTCCCACATGTATATCTTTTGGTGTTGTTTTGAGATCCACTGAGTTTAAGCGCAGTCATCTGTGCAACCATGAGTGGAAACTATCCACTGGAGTTCATTAGCACATTTACTAGCAAGGTCAGTGGTGAGTTTACTGTCATGTCAAATTGTTGGTGAGCACATATGCTATTTGGGGGTGTATCTGCATTGCAGTATGCCTTCAGATGCACACGTGGTAGGCTGGAGAGAAGGTTCAGGGGTTAAGACTCTGCTTTGCTAGCAGAAGGACCTAAGTTTGGATCCTGGATTCCACATAAAAACGCTGGGCAGAAATGGCAGAGGCCTGTACTTTCAGCTCTGAAAGGTGGAGCCTGGAAAATTCCAGAGCGAAGCCAAAAGAAGGTAGAAGCAATCCAGGATGGTTCCCGAAGTCACCCTTGGTCCTCCACAGGTACACAGTGCTCTCTGATACACACACACGCACGCACGCACACACACACACACACACACATGCATACGCACACACACACACACACACATATACATACACCCATAAATACATACATAAATACACAAATACTCTTGATGACAAATTCATGCCAATCAATAATCTCAAGCACTGCCTGCACTCATGCTGGAAGGAAATGCTACAGCTCAGCTACAATGAAAAGTCACAGGTGGTTCACATACTTTGTTCATCCCATTTCACAGAACCCCCCCTGCATTTCACTCGTGGATACTCTGAAGGTCTTTAGACACTGGGTTTAGAATGCCTGAAATGAAGACCAAAACCTCCAGATACCATGCATTCCTTCAGGACATGACCTTCTCACCAGCAGCACACATATTCTCCTGAACAAGGTACTTCAGGCATAAAAACACATAAGGAATCGTATCATGAATGTCCGTATACCCAACAGCTGCCTGACACATAATCTGCTGGCAAATATCCTTACAATCTCCTGCAGGTTTTCACTGCTCAGAACTGCATCACACTCCCTATCTCCCAGGGAATGTGTGACTTCTGCACTCATCTTCAGGCTTTTGTACCAGTGTGTGTATCCACGAGTAATACCACAATCAGCTGCACGATTTTTTAAATTTCTTTTTGCAGTTTTCATATGCAAGTATAATGACTTTTGTCTTTTTCCCCTAATGCCCCCTCCTTTCTCCCATCCTACCCCACTTATTCACCTTTCTACTCATTCACCTTCCACTCCCCCATCCTCCTTCCTGTGAGATCCATTGGGCACGACCTAGGACTCCTGCTTTGACATGTGTTGGGTATCTTCTGGGGGATGATTAGCCCACCAATGGGCTAATCGTGGAATTAATAATTTCTCTCTCTCATAACTTATACCAGACCCACTTGGTTTCTCAAATGGCACAGTATCTCTTGAGAGCGTCACTTCTCTGTGGTGAGATTTTGATAGGTCTCAACTGCATGATTTTGATTTTGTTATAAGTGATCTGGCACTTGTGTCATTATACAGCACACATCTGTTGTTTCTGATATTTGTCTGTGTTGCTGTATGGGGCATTTACATGCTTGCTGACATGCTAGTGTATAAGTGCAGCTCAATCAGATGATTCTACTCTTGATGAACATTCTGACTGTTTGTTTTGCATTAGAATGGTGCTCCACTCACACTACCTTTATGGTTGTCTCCCATTTAAATGAATACTTGTAGAACTGGGGAATGAGGTGTACATTAGAAGTGTCCTTAGAAGTTATGGATTCTACTCCACTCTTTCTGCAGTGTGCTGACACTCTTACCAGAAGGGGACTTAGGTCCTGTTGCTTTCATTGACAATACTTGCTATTGCCAGACTTGTTAGTATCTGCAGTCTGATATATGACATCATACGTCAGAGCTGTTTAAATTTGCATCCCCTTGGTTTTGGTGTCATAGTAAAGTAAGTAAAGCTTCTCTCTCACTGCCACCAAAGATGGTAGGCCCTAATACTTAGGACCTGTGAATATGAATTCTTGTGGTAATTGTACATGGTAAGCGATTTTGCAGATGAGACAAAGGACTTTGAGATGAAGAGGTTTTTTTTTTTAATTATCTAGGTGGGCTCTAGCTGTCATCACAAATGTCCCTATAAGAGAGAGATTGGGGGCTGGGGAGATGGCTCAGGGGTGAAGACTCTGCCTTGCAAGCAGAAGGTCTTAAGTTCAGATCCTGGGTTCTACTTTCTATGCCAGGCAGAAATAGCAGTGACTTGAACTTCCCACCCCCATGGCCTGAGCCTGGAATATCCAAGAGTGAAACAAAAAGTATTGTAGAAGCAATCCAGGATGATTCCTGAAAGCACTCTAAGGCCACCACAAGGACACTGCTCTCTCTCTCTCTCTCTCTCTCTCTCTCTCTCTCTCTCTCTCTCTTTCTCTCTCTCTCTCTCTCTCTCACACACACACACACACACACACGCGCAAATAATTTTATAAAAGAGGGGACTTAAACACACAAAGAGCAGTGCAGAGACATAGATAGATATTGAGTCTGTGAGGCCACAAGGCAAGGGATGCTAGTAGCCACTACGAGCTGCTAAACACATCAGAATATTCTCTCTTAGAGCCTCTGGGGGACACACACCTTTCACACACAGCTTGCTTTCAGGTTTTTGACCTTCAGAATTATAAAAGAATACATTTCTGATGCTTTAAGGTACCCATCTCTGGTAATTTATGCAGTTGCCTAGGAAACAAATACTTTCATCAAGTTCAGCTTTAGTTTACAAGTTCCTTGGTCATTTGGATGTTTCACCTGTAGATTGTTTTTTTTTCCTATATTTTGCTTTTGTAAGAATTGTAACAGAATGCTCCAGATCTTGAATATTGATATTTTGCTATGTTTTATCCATGGCTGGTATCTTTGACTTTTTATATTGACAGATAAACTTCAAACTTCAGCATAGATAAAGGCGTCCTTTCTTTTCCTGTGATTTGTACTGTTTCTTACTAGGAAAACCTTTACTGCTATGAACTTTGTGATGCATCCATGTTTGGCTGCTGTTGTTTGAATGTCTCCTGCTCTTTGGGAGGAGACTCGGTTCTGCCTTGGGTGAGAGCTCTATCTGGGAAAGAACCCCCTCCCATCTCCACGACGGGCAGAAGCCATGTGGGCACTGTTGTGAGCATGCAAGAAGGTGTCAAGTAGCCATGCTAATTATTCTAATTCCAAGTTTTAGTAGGTGTCAACTCCTGTAACTTTCATAATCACCACATTTCATTCAACATCCACCATTAGGAGATCCAACTTAGTCAAACTTGCCCCCACACTTCAGGGGACTTCCCAGAGCCATTCACCATCCTGCTCCAAACACATCATAATTTTTGCACAGCTTATCATGTTTGGTGCTAAAATTTCAGTTGAAGTTTTTAGCATTTGGCTGTTGATAATGCAGACTAGAGGCCAAGTTCAAATTATCTTCATGGTGAGGTAGAAATGTGGCCTCAGGGTGTCTATGTAGGGGCAGGTTCTGCTCCAGATCTGGGTCTGTCACACATTCCTACCTGTGCACCATACCTGGGCTCTGGCAGATGACAGAACCTTAACTTTGAGTCACTACGCAGTGAGAACATTGGAGTTGAAAGTTACTTCTGCAATTGTAGCCTGTCTGTGTAATGCCAAGCCCTCTCCTGGAGTACAGAGTGTCCTTGAACAGATAGATCCAGAAAACTGTAGGTAGTGATGGAATCCTCCAAGGATATCATAAATGTTTGCAGCAGGAAAAGGGGTATGGAAGCAGAAATTGATGCATACTGCTGAGAAAAGGTCGGAATTCATATCCTATCTGAGATCAGCTGATGTTTGAAGTCAGATACATAAATGAGAAGATCTTAATATCTTCAACATGAGAATGTTCTAACAAATTCTATCAAAGTCTTTTACATGTCAACATGAAATAAAATCTCAACATCTGGATCTGAATATGTCAACATCTGGGCCTGTAGATATCTTGAAATCAAACTTGCCAATGTCAACATGTGAGTGACTTGACATGTTAGCATGTAGCTGACAGTGTCATATATGTACTTGTGAATTTCTTAAATATAAATATACTTTGCACATTAACCTTTGAACTCATGACTGTCTTAAAGCCTCAACATGCAAAAAATATCTCTATTATCACATGTGGGTATTGTACCATCTGAACCTGTAAAGGCCTCAACATATCTCAGGCATGTGATTTATTGAGTAAGATAAAACCTTCCCTTTCATATCCATTTCCTCAGCACCATATAAAAATATTAATTCTTTTTCAGAACTCTGTTCTACTACAGATGACAAAGTTCTACTTTGTGCAGTTTGACAGTTTTGATTTTTCGTGGAAATCAGGGTGCTGGCTCTCTCAGTGCTCCCAAAACCTTGTTGGGAGTGAGGATCATCTTGGGGCTCATGGACTTTCCTGAAAGTAGCTTTGGATTTACTCTCATGATCTCAGCCAAGTAATTAAAGATAACATGAAGTCACAGGTTCAAGTCACACTCTGATCCTTCTTGTAAAGTGATACCCAATAGTAGCAAGAGAAGGGACTCACTAGGAAGTAGGAGTAGAATTCACTAGGTAGAAGAGAAGACATAGTCAACATCATGTTAGGGCTTTTGCTTAAATCTGTGTATCTTTTTGAGAAACTCAGTGAATACTCACTTAGATTTTGCATTCCATTGTATGGTTTTAAATAAAAGTTCAAGATGAAAATACCACAAATAAATATTAATACAATTTGCATCCTGGACTATTTAAGGACAAATGTACAGCTAATGTCTGCAGTATACTTTCTTCAGCTTTTAAATTTTACTTACTATCATTTTTTTCTTTGGGGAATTGTGAGGCGGGGTGAATGTGCCTACTATGCATGGTACATGTGTGGAGGTCAGAGGATGGCCTTATGGAGTCAGTGCTCTTCTTCCACCTTTATATGGCCTTTTGGGGATTGAACATTAGCACCTTTTCCTGTTTGTTGAGCCATCTTGGTGGCCCCTCCAATATAATTTTTATTTAAGGTCATAAATTTATGAATGATGTCTCAAAAGATATATGAGAAAAAATTATTTTACAGTGTCACAGTAACATCTTAGAGGCGGTAAAAACTAGAAAAGCGTGGAAAATCGAGTGAAAAATAAAATAAATGAATGAATTCTCCCAATTGTATCTCACTTTCATATCCGATACTTATTACTGTTGTGAGATATTTTTAGAAATCTTAAGTTCCAGTGGATACATATTTGAGAGAGAGAGAGAGAGAGAGAGAGAGAGAGAGAGAGAGAGAGAGAGAGAGAGAAAGAGAGACAAAGACAGAGAGAGAGATTTCACAGAGAGAGATTAATTTTGGAAATTTTCCATTAAAACTCTCTGTACTGAAGAAAAAAAAAGTTGATTCTTAATTAAGGGTAAGCTTTAGATAACGGGAACATCCCATTTAAGTGAGATCTTGCACTCCCTAATGACAGAATGGTCATTTTTAATTAGCATTTCTAGTTCATGGACAGTAAAATTCACTTAACTTTCACTGGGCTTTGTCATATCCAGGTTTTTTTAAACATGTATCATTTCAGGGATGCAGTGCAAGGGCTTTTGAGTTAGAGTCAGCTGACTTTGACCTGAGTTTGACCTCTTACTGGGCCAGTGACCATGGAAACACTATTTATTTGTGCTCTGGCTTTTGATAACACATGAAATGTCAATATTTCAGGCTTCTTAATCCAGGTGTTGTGCACTTCCGTAATTCTAGCATTCATAAGGCTGAGGCAGGAGGATTAAGCCTTAAAGTCTAGTCTGGGCTACACAGTAAGACTCAACAAACAAAAACAGAAAAGGAATTGCTCAGCAACCTTTTTGTGTCCCTTTCAAAATTGATGAACTCTGTGGGTTCCACATGTGTCCCCTGGAAATCTTGGACTTTGACTCCCATTGCCAGCAATCTGAAAACGGAGTACCCAGATGCCTTCCTGGCTCCAAACTCTCCAGGTGGGCTGCTTTTTACATTCTTCAGCTCTTGCCTCTCTGACCCCTCAACAACACATCCCCTTCCTTCCTACATGAGGCCAAATGCTAGTGGAGACACAAATCTGTAGCACAAGAGTAGGACTTTTCAAACACCACATGTCCTTTCAGACACATTACCCATTCTCCCTTTGGCCAGAGTGATAGAATTTTTACCTACAATGATTGATGACCAGTTCCATTTATTACTTATTATATTATTTCACTGTAACATTGACTCTGTCTCATACCTGACCCTGTTGGATAGTTTTACTCCAGATATTTAAAGTTTTGTTTTTTAATCCTTTTTGAAAATCCAAGATGGCCTCAAACTTGTGATCCCCCTGCCTCCACCTCCAGAGTACTGGAATTGCAGGTGTGTACCCCCTGTCTTGCAGGCCTTCTAAGTTCTAGTGAAGGTTTGTGTGTCTTCTTGAGTTCATCATCAAGAACTGTTAGCAGCCATATTATCAGCATGGAGAAAGAAGAATATCCACCTGAGAATCACATCAGATATTTGAGTGCTCTGTCGATACTGAAAAAGAGAGCCTAGGAGCTCTGCATGTGTCTGGTGGGGGATGCCATTCAGGGTGCTCTGTGGCATGTCACAGGCATAGAAGGAACAAAGTACACTAGGACCAACCCCAGGAGAGAAGCTAGGGCCAAAGAACACATACCTTCATGTGGCTTATTGTTTTTAGAGCATGTTAGAGAATTACAACAGACTGCTTGGAGCCTTAACAATCGCCTACTTTGTATTGGATGTTTTAAAAAAAAGCAAAGGCTTTTTTTTTTCCTTGTGTGTTACACATATGCCAGGAAAAATAGTTCCTGGTGAATGAAAACAACTCGAGGGTCAGTTTGCAACTTGAGAGGAACCGTTGGGTCCAGTTGCAAAGATGCCATTTTCTCTACAGTAATGAGGTGTAGTATCTTGGGAGGAGGCAGATTGCAAGTTGGATGGGTAGACTCAGTAGCGAATAGTTTCCTGTCTTTAGAGAGGGCCCTCAGTCAGGTGTTGGGGGGACCCTCAGGTATAATGTCTTTGCCTCTGACTTCTAAGGATGTAGGCTCCTGAGCCACTTGTGTCCAAAATTTAATGGAGAACAGATCGGTGACATCATGCTCCAGGCCTCACGTCCACACGTGGCTTAAAAGCTTCCTCAGGAGCAGCTCACTTTTAAACCATGTGTTGTCCCAGCATCTCCAGGGCTTTCCTGGGAAGCTCACGCAGACCCCAGGTTTTCTTTGGGTTGTGCTGTCATCTGCAGGGCCAAGAACATGCCAATCACGGGCTGCAAGTGTGTATGCATGAAGAGCAAAGGAAGAAATGAAAAGGAGAAAGAATAAGCGACGCCCAGCTTATAAGTTCATCCAAGCTACAGTGGGTAGCCCACAGAGAGGAGCACTCAGATCATGTCTGGGTACAGTGTCTGTTGAGGTCGATGCTCTTGACACGGCTCTTCCATGGAGTCTCACTACCAGACTGGGTGGTGACAGATACCTCCCGAGAGGCCTTACACTTGACCCCAGAACAAACATGAAAATGGATGTTTCCCCACTTACTCCTCTAGCTCAAGCAGCAAGACATGGTCTAGGGACTCCAGCATCAGCTTCCCACAGGGACACATAGGAAGTGGAGATTCTCCAGTTCCACCCTGGGGCTCCTGAATCAAGAATTCTGGGAGCGGCCAGGGAATCTGAGCTTCGCAAGTCCTCCAGGGGAAGTCAATCAACACTGCTAGTGCCAGATGTTCAGCTGTAACAGAACCACCATAATTTGGGGGGGGGGGAGAATAGATGGCCAGAGTAGAGAGTTTCTTTAGCCTTCTGTTCTGCACTTTCTGTTGGCTACAATGAGATTTTCACAAGGGATGGTCTTTGGAAATATATCAGGCACTAATATACTTGATTGGGCATTTAAGGATTTTGTTTTTCAAGTTGGCTATACCAAAAAGTACATAGTAATCAAATTATATCACATAGATGGTAAAATCAATAGCTTTTCTAATACTTTCATTCACACTTTATAGGACAGTAAACACATCACTGGTCCATTTCTAAGACTATTCTTGAAACTGTTTCTTATGGAAAGGCACCTTCCATTCCATTGCCCTCTGAAACTCCACCAGGAATGGACACCTTTTTTTTTTTTTTTCCTGATTTGGACACTGACACTGACCAGAAAAAATGAGGACTGAATTTTTTTTCCTTTGCTTCCTGACTGTTCTCTGACATGTGAGTCCAGGCATTATTTATTATCTGGTTTTTCTCCCTGCCTCGAGGCTATGACTATATTTAAGCCAATTCAAACTTTGCAAGTCTTAAAAATAACTCTCCCCTTGCTAACCTCCTCTAGGTTTGGCAGGGGCTTTCTTGAAACAGGAAACCATCTTCCTACCTGCCCACCCCTCCTGATTAACTCATGCTGTGGTCCTTTTTAACTTTCTCGAGCTGTTATAATACCATTTGACAAGTTCCTTTTGTTATTAGTGTCCATGGTTGGGGGGAGGAGGGGAAAGGTCCTGACCCTCCTTCCACGAGAAAGGATTAATTACTCAAAGTCAAAACACTTGTCTTTACCTTTGATAAATATTTACTACTCGATCAAGTTCATCTTTATCTACTTATTCCTGAAAGTCATCCTGCCTTTTTGAAAGTGTTAGCAGCTATAACTATCTTAAAGAATGATTTTTAAATCCTACCTACTTGTGACATAAGTAAGATGATTATTATCTCCAAAGAGATTTATTTTCACATAGAATGGGAGCCCCAGTGGTCTCTTCATTTAGTGCATTTGTGGGTACATTTGTGGGCTCTGGACACTACTCTTTCTGGCTTCACATCTATTCTTGTTAACTAGAGCTTATCTGAAGGTGTTTCCTCTGTCCCTAAGAAACATTGCAGCAATCAAACTCATAACCCTGTGAGTGAGCTTCCCCAAATACTCTTCTCTCCTTATGAGACCTGGAAAAATACCAAGTAGGAATCATTAGCCACTGGGGACTCTTTGGTAGACACAAACTCACTAACAGTTAAGGAGAGCATAGGGACTAGTAATTGTTGCCATATTGAGGACAAGGTCACCTTGCTGAGAAATGAAGAGCGGTACGTATTTGTCAGATAGTAGACAGCCATAAGATAGTAGACAACCATTAGAAGAAAGAGAGGTATCAAAACATCCCCAAGTCTTTCTTCCTACTCTCAATTGTATGTGTCCTACATTCTGCATCTTAGCATCATTTTTGGGCATACACAAAGACCTCATTCTGAAAAGTCGCCATATGGCTTATACTCAAGTTCTTTCTACTTTGACATGAATGTATCCCTTGGTTAGCTACAAGGTTCAACAGAATGTCCTGCAATGACACAGACATTCTCTGCATTTCTGAGAATTATTGTTACTTGCCATTATATCTATTACACTTGACATGTAACCAATATGAGTGGTGAGCTACAGTTTGAATTTTCTTTCACTGAAATTTAAATTTCAACTGCCACTTGTAGCTAGTAGCAAACACCTTGTACAGCAAGATGACAGAAATAGAATTGCCTGAACAGCATACTGTTCCTTAGCCACCTGAGGATTGACCCAGACATTGGTCATAAGAGCAAATTGACTTTCTCTTTAGAGAAATTCTTTCCCAATTTTAAATCTGGAGGCTGAGATTTATTCTGTAAATAAATAGAGATAATCAAGTGTTCAAATTTTCACTGAGATAAAAAAGCCTTTGTTATTAACTCCAAGATTGGGATGAAAGAAAAAATGAAAAGAAGGCATATATATAATTTTTCACATATATTTTTTCATATATATATCATATATATCTTGCATTATTCATTAAGAACAAATGATAGCAAAACTGTTTGAGTGACTTGCCTAGGCAAGGATGAAATAAATGGGTGCATAATTAGATGCCCAGTTCCTCAGTTACTTGACATTCCTGATACCTCATTTGGGATAAAAGATAAAGACAGGAAAGAAAATCAGTTGTTGTTGCCTTGACGGTCAGATTCATGAAGTGAATAATGAGGAGGATTTTGAAACATCCCTGACAAAGGCTGGAAGATCTCAGGTGATGTCTAGTACCATTAACAATCGATGTGGGAGCCATGTTTGTTTGAGGAAAACCATTCTGTTGAATTTTCTTAACAATGACTGGCTAGTTTCCACCATTGATATTTGCTGGAAAAAAAAAAAAAACAGGCAATGAGATTCAAACAAATTTCTCTAACTTCATTTATGCTTTGTGGTATAGAAGATTGAACCTAAAGCTTTATGTGTCATATCCTTCCTCCCACCCTACCACATTTTTTGTTTGATTGATTAGTTGGGTTTTTTTTTAATTTTCATTTTGTTTTTATTTTTTTGTTTTAAGACAGACTCTTGCGATGTTGCCTTTACCACTTTGCCTTGAACGTATTCTGTAGTCCAGGACTTGAATTTGCAATACTCTTGGTTCACCTTCTTGGTATCTGAGATTGCAGTCTTTGAGCATGATGCCCTGTTCTCAAAGAAGCATCATTATTGGCTAAAGAACACAGAAACATAGTTGGAAAGATAAAATGTCCACTCTTAATAAATGGAAGTTATTTTCAAAGTGTAAATTTTGAATGAAGAATGGGAATATATCCATGTGTAGATGTGGTGTGCCTCCCCTCCTCAATCCCCGGAGAATCCTTTAACGTGCATGCCAAACTCTTCTCTGGGTCCTCCTCTCCGATGACATACAAGGACCCAGTGGCATTTCCCTGAACCCTTTCCTGTGTTCCCCTTAAGCATAGGAACACTACTGTGGCTGTCAATCCCTTGCCTCCAAGGATCTTGGTGCCTTTAGTGAATGCTAGACTTTGTGGGGTCAATAGTGTGTTGGACATTGCGTAGGGCATGCAAAGTCCAATTATGATTGCTTTGGCCCTAACTTGTGTGGAGTATCTTGCAAATCATTGCTCCTCCCATCCTTGTGTTCTTACAATCTTACTGCCCCCTCTTCCACGAATTTCCCTGAGCTTCAGGATGGGGAGAGATTAGTCTGGCCTAGTTCTAGGTGGTTGATATAGAGTCTCTGAAGTTCTGGATTATGGTTTGTTGATTTTTTTTTTGCAGTTTTTCTGGGCACATTTGTAGAGAATTATTAGTTGAGTTAAGCCCAGAGTGAACCTGCAGGAGATTGTCTAACTAATGGAGTAGGCTTGGCCCATGGTAGGTGGAACTAGTCACCAGGCAGGTGAATAAAATGGACGGATCTGTTTGAGAAAGGGGGCATCCTTATGTATACTTCACCAGATATGCTGTAAAGGGCCTCTCTCTCTCTTTCTCTCAGCTGTTATGTGGAGATGGTGTGGCCAGTTCCCTTGGTCCTGGTGTTAGTGTGAGGTCTCCTACCAACCTGAACAAACAACTGTAACCAGGAATCATAAGAAAGAATAAGCCCCCTTTTTCCTTTAGGCCATTTGATAGTGATTTTATCAGCAGCATGCAGGCTAACTACGACAGAAGGTAACCTAGAATTGTGAGTAAATTGAATCTTTTCTCTCTAAAGTTGCTTGGTCAGGTATTTTCTTAAATAATACATAGTGAAGCTAAAGCACATGCTAAAAGGGATAAGAAACAGCCAGAATAAAAATAGCACAGAGTCAAAAGCAGAAAACCTGGATCAGAAGATTGCCCTGGCAATCCGTGTCGATGTGTACATCACTGCATCATCTTCATCTTCCCACCCTTGAGGGTGGCCTGCCCCCCCCACAGGCACCTGCCCTTCCTTAGCTCCCTCAGCTTGCCTCTGGCTTTGGTTCCTGCAGCGTGCCCTCTGCTTACAATGTTAGTGGGTTCTGCCCGAAGTGGCATTGGTTCTCCCTCCTGAGTACTCATAAGTATCTATGTCATCACCTCAGTCTCAGGCTACTCAGTTTTTACCTTCATTCCTGCTGTAAACAACCATAACAATCACTGGTCTCAATTTGCATCAGTATAGCAAATGATACTTTACTTAGAGACAGATGTTGGGGAACAGTCAAATCTATCCTGAAACAAAACTGGGGCCAGTGGTTCTTCAGTTTTGAGAAGATTTTTATACTCCTGACTGTCAAAAGAGCACAGTAGTTGGTCAAAAGTGACTGTCATTGGCCAACTCTTACACAATTTGACATCACAGTAAATGAAAACAATAATAGGGAGTAAAATCAGAATCTGTGTGTCTGCTTTGGAAGGAAGAGAGGGAGAGAAAGTGATGACTCTGTGTGTGTGTGTGTGTGTGTGTGTGTGTGTGTGTGTGTGTGTCCACATACCATATGACTTAAGTATACAGGTCTACATTATGTTAATTGTACATTAACAAATCATTTAAATATGATTACTTTTCCTTCCTTCCTTTTTTCTTTTCTTACTTTTTCTTTGTGCTAGGGATGGAGCTCAGGGCCTCATGCATGCTAAGCAAACACTCTAACCCTGATGGTTACCCTGGGTCTTAATGGTAATGATGCATTTCTCAGAACATATCCTATCTGAAAGCAATGCACAATTATAATTATTTCAAAGAAGAGCTGTAAATGAATCTTAAATCTAATGGTAAGCATTTGGTAAATAGAATATTGACATAGCCTTAATGTCTATCCTGTAAGATATACACTAATTACAAAGAAACAGGGTTACTACACAGTGGAGGCTCTTGGCTGTCTTCTTGCCTGTTCACGAGTGACTACAGCTGTGTATGTACATGGAAGGCACAGGTGTTGCACTGAATAACGAAGAGTAAGCAGGACAGTTACAGTATTGCTTTTGGGTTTGTTCAAAAGAAATTATCAGGCAAACCCAAAATGGGGCACCCTACCAGATAACTGACCTCTACACTTCCAAAATGTCAAAGGCAGGCTGAGAGATGGCTCAGCGGTTAAGACTCTGCCTCTCAAAATGTCAAAGGCATGAAAGGCGGTGCAAAACAGAATTGTAGTCCAGGTTGAATGAGACAGGACAGTTTGGGAGAAGAGACAGTTAAGTACAACAATATGTGATTGGTGGAATCCATCATTGTTTCCCTTTTCCTTTAACAGGTATTAGAGTCATAATGAGGAAAAAGGAATAAAGACTGTAGATTAGATAGACAGGAATGTTAGCCTTGTTCACTCTGTTTTGACAACTTTGTTCATTATGGAAGAAAGCATCCTTGTTCTTGGTAAATACATTGAGACGTCTGGACACTCAAAAATGCCTGGGTGACTCGAATCCTGCTGGGGTGGCAGATACGTGCTTCAGTATTATGCCAGGGAATTGCCAGGAAATTCGCGTTTGACAAAACTTATACTGAAAAAGCTATGTATTTATCTGTGGGAAAGTTATACCTGGATGGACAATTAAATCAGGAAAAAAAGTAAGAGCTTAAATAATTCCCCAATTGTTAGTTTAAATTCATTTCAGTGGATAAAAAGCTTTCACAGTGGCAACTTTGGAATTTCAGAGAAGCCTCCCATCAGTGCATGCTAATTTAAAAAAATAATTTATTGTTTGCAGATCATACAACTTCCCTCCTGCCTTTTTAGCATCACATGGAGTATCATAAATATTTTCATTGCTTGACGACTGGTATGGCTGGCATTATTATATCCTGTGTCTTATTTTGGATCTGGCAGACGGGCAAGACATTTATTTTTCCCAGGAGGAACAAAGGATGAAAACAGATTAAAACTTTACAGGAATTCACAGGCTCCATGGAAATATTTCTTACCTTGAAAAATGTCCCTGCCAATGGATGAGCCATTCAGAAGGTAGCAAATGACATAGATCTATGGATTCGAACTTGACAATCTACTGATAGAAACTCTGTTTATGTGTGTGGGTGTGCATGTGTGTACAAGAGGGCACTTCAGTGTGTGACTGTAGAGGCTCAAAGATTACATTGGGAATCACCCCGGATTGACCTACCTATTTTTTCTTTCGCTCTGTTATTTCCCAGGTTTTGCCTTCAGGTGCTGGAAGTACAGACTTTCACTATTTCTATCGGGTGTTTTAAATGTGGAATCTGGGATCTGAACTCAGGTCTGTCTGCTTGCAAGGCACAGGCTTTAACCCCCGAACCACTTCTCCAGTCTGAAACATCCTCCTAAAGGATGTTCACCAGCCTCCTGCCTTGTGCAAAATTTAGAGAATTTATTGGTATAATAGCTTTTTAATTTGCACTCCTGGGTCAGAGTCATGCAATCCCTTCATCTACAAATCAGCTAGAGTAAAAGTTTCCTGCCATCTAGCCACAGCAGGGGAGAAAAGTTCCAATACATCAGATCTCTGAAACAAGGATGACAGTTAAGGTCAAGGTAACAAGGTCAAGATTTCAGCCTGGCAGCACTCAGCTGTACTGTAGATAGGGTTGTTCAAAAAATGAAATATGCCTCTCATCTTGGGACACTAAGCTCTTGGCTGCCTGGTCCCATCCTCAGCATTCACTTGCAGTGGATAAAAAGTTTTCACAGTGGCAGGATTCTGACTCTTATTTGCATAGAGAAATATGGAGGATATGGTTTGAACATGAAGTGTCCTCCACAGACTTATACTTGGAGTGTTTATTCCCTAGCTGGTACAGCTACTTTGGTAAGTTCAGGAAACTTTGGCAAAGTCTAGCTTTAGAAATTACTAGAGGGCTAAGGATATTGCCCAGTTGGTATAGAGTTTGCCTAGCAAGCAGGAAGCCCTGTGTTCCATCTATAGTACCATGGAAATTAGGCATGGCGGTTCATATATCTAATTCCAACACTGGGGATTTGGAGGCAAGAGGTTCAAGATTATCCTTGGCTATATAACCAGTTCCAAAACATGGCTTTGTAATAGACACACACCCATATGAGAACTAGTATCTATGCTGACTCAAACAGGCATTGGAGAGTATCTTAGTTAATTTTCTCATTATTGTGAAAAAAGTGATTTAAGAGAGATAGTGTCTCTTTTGTGTCACATTTCAGGGTATGGTCCATCATAGAAGGGAATTCACATTGCATCCATAATCAAGAAATGGAGAGCAATAAATCCTAGTGCTGAGTTTGTTTTATCATTTTTTAAATTCATTCCAGGAGGCCTGTCTATGGAATATTGCTACTCATAGTAAAGGTGGGTCTTCCTTACTTCAATTAACCAAATCTAGATAATTCCTCTTAGGCATGCCCACAGGCTGTCATATTGACAATCAATATTAGCCATCACAGGAAGGAAGAGGTTTTTTTATCTAGCTAGTTTGTGAGAAAAAGATACAACTTTCCCAAGTACATTAATCATGACTCCATCTACCACTTATTATTAGAACACCAGGCAGTTCTCCCAGCAATACTCCCAGTGCGGGTATGCCTTTTCCTCATCTGTTCTCCTGTCTGTGGTGTGGAAAGCTCCAAGCCATGCAAGTTGAGCCAAGTACTTGACTCTAGGTCTATTCTTGTGTGTTTGTAACACAGTGGGAGATGTGCAATAATTGAGGGAATGTAGGAGTGATGATGAGACAGGAAGGAAGCATCTTGAGGCACAGGGGAAGGGCAGGGAAGTCCACAAATCACCAATGCACTCCGCCTCCAACTCAGAAATGTGGGTCCTCCAAAGGTGAGGGATATTCTGAAAAACACAATGAAAAAATAAGAAAGAAAATGGCCTACAGTAAATAAAGGTCATGGTTTGTCCTCATTCATGCAATATGTCATTGGCCCCTCTGTATCATTCAATCATTTGTGCCAAAACATAAATTCATGAGAAAATGATGGAACAAATCGATATGGTAGTCAAATAAATTGAGCACCAGAGAAGCTTCCTGTCTGTGGTCTAAGAATTAAATCTAGCTACAGCGAGTATGTCAAGAGAGGGAGCCACTGGTCTGAACCCCAGTGACCTCAGCCATGGAAAGCAACAGCAGGAAAGAAGAGTTTCTAAGGAGAGAATGTGAGCAACACAAGCTTCCCCTCCACCTGCTCAGCACCCAGCTAGGGACTTCTCACAGCCAGTGAATTCTGTCTATCGTGGCCATGGACAGAAATACAAATTTAATCAGATGGCATCAGAGGGCAAATATTTGGACTTGTTCATGGAAAGTTCTTCTGATTCACCATTTCCTGTGGCAGCCTCGGGCTGGATGGGACCACAAGGGAAATGAGCTGGACAGAGAGGGCACATACCTAAGTTAGGGGCAGGGGAAATGCAAGTCTGAGTGAATGCATGTGTCTTCAGCTTTTGGTGCCCTTTTAATAAGGGATGTTGTTCTGAGCATCACTCGGCTCAGAGGCCTGCGGGTTGGCTTCCTGCCATCGCTTCATTTTGTCTTCTCACAGGGATAGTGTACCAGTGACTCCTTGCGCTGTTGCTGTGAGACACCACTCAAGCTCAAACAACTTAAAGGGATAAAGGGAGATTTATTCAGCTTCGGTTCTAGAGGGGAGAAATAGTCCATTTCGGTGGGAAAGGCATGACCTAAGTCACATCCACAAAGGAGGCTGAGAGATGCAAAAGTAGCTCATTGCATTCTCCCATAGGTAGGGTGCAGCTAATCCACCTCAAGTCCCATCTTCTGTGACAGCCTCCCTCCAGCAACGTTCTACCTCCTAAAGGTGCCATAACCTTTCCAAACAAGTAAAGATTCAAACACATGAGCCTGTGGGGGACAGCTCACTTTTCAAACCATGACAGATGTTTTCAGGCCTGGGGTTGGTTTGTTACTTCTGTTCCTCAGGAGACTCTGACTTATATAGCCTAGCAGACTCAGAGGAAATTGCACCTTTTCTAGGACATTCTTTGTCATGCTGGAATGTTCTAGGAAATTTCAGTTCCACTGTTACCTTCTCTGGAAAGCAGGACCCTCAGTGGGCTGAGCTCATCTTTTTGTCTGGTTAGGGAGTTGAATGGTGACTGGTAGTCCCCCAAATCAAGGTCAGAAGTTTGGAAACAAAAAGAAAGCAAGAGACGAGAGCAAAAGAACAAGAAAGAAACAGATATCGTAAATCATGGCAAGTGTGTTATGACTACCTCCTTGCTGAGGTGTGGGAATGAAACCAGGAAGGCAGGCTGCCCTGGTCCCTCACCAGTTTAGCTGGCTTGGTTTAACAGATATATGATGATGGAGGGACACCACTGAGGTATCCATGGGGTAGGTAGGCATACCTCTTAATATCCCTGAATATCAGAGAACCCTGAAAAAGTACATTGGAATCCTCAGAATATTTTCCACTCTTTCCAAGGGGTGTAGAACTTACCATGCAAGTAGAGGACTTTGTCAATGAAACACTCTCTCTCAAATGCATAACCCTATTTAGAAAGTTCTTTTGTGTGAGCCAAATGAGAGCCTGGTTTTCTTTGTTTTGATTATCAAAGTCTAGCAATTTCTATCTAATAGAGATGTGTATTGATGAATATGCAAATGAATATTCTAAAATGCACATCTGTATGAATGGGCAAAGGGGTGTATGCACACCTTACTACACATTAGATGAATGATACACGAAGGTGAGTGAAGTAGGAAATTTCAGTTGCCTCATGGAATGTATTGATCACGTATGCCGACTAATTTCCATAATTTCATGATTCTTCTTTGAATTTCATTCACTGTGGAAGAAATTGCTAATTTGAAAACAGTGTATTAGATATTGGGTGCCGTATTCAGCAAGATACCAAAAAGCAGAAGGAAAAATGAGTATCTTCAGTTGCTTGTTGCTCTGGTAATATGATAAGAAACATAAAGGCTGGCTGTGAGGATGAGTAGAAAGAATCTTACAAAACCAGACCTCTGTGTCTTCTCCAGGTTGCTCTTTCCTCTGCTCCCCGTGTGTCCCCAGAGTCCATCCTCATAGCAGCATATCATCCCAGACTTTGATGGGAGGCTGATTCCAAGTCATTATGTTTCTCTGCAAGCAGACCAAGGGGAAAGGACAGTCCCATAATCAGAGTGTTCCAAGTGTTCTGAAAGGTCATTGCCACATTTTTTTTTTGGTAGCTCCCAGCAAGGCAGCAATACTTGGATGTCAACTGTTCCTTTAACACGACTGTGAGCTGACTCCATTTGTTGGAGATAAAACTTCCCTCTTGGTCCAGAAGTATTCACGGCTGAGTTGGCCATGAGACAGAGGACCCTGCGTTCCTAATTATTTCTAGATGAAAAGTCCTCAGGCGGGTGGGGATTCAGGGCAAGGATGGCCAGGTGGAGCCGTCACCAGTGTGCAGTGAATTGTAGAAATGGAAAGATAATTAAATTAAGAGTGCCAGGTGCAGGCATTGAGAAATAACCATGGGTGTTAATTATGCAGTCCGGCCTCCCAGTCTAGTGTTAGCAGAGGAAATGCCATGGGGCTGTCCATCACGTGGCGGGTGAAAAGCTTGGGAGAGACACATTCATGATCTCTAGAGGATTTGCCAGGGCTGCCTATTTAGGATTCTAGTGACACAGGAATTATTTATTAGTAGCTGTGTGCACATTTCCCCCTTTTCTACTGAGCTGAGGCGACCATTTTGGTGTGCATGGATGGGGTGGGGGATTAACTTCGGTCCACATTGAAATTTAAATGCAGTGTGAATGTTCAAGTGTATTGTTTTTGATTTAGGTACTTCTGGGAACATTTATTTTCTTTGCGATTTAAAATGAACTTGATTTTATGGTTCATGGGCATTGGTGTCTCTGCTATGAGGAAGAAGGGTTGAATGGTAAATATCTTTGCAAGGATTATACTAGCGCATAATAATCACAACTCATGGTGCCAAGAGCAGGTGGTAGCACAAGTCTGGATTCCAAGCACAGCAAATTCAGTGAAAAACACCAGCACTACATATCTACTTTGCACGATTCCATTTTGGTGAAAGTCTAGTACTAGTTTAACCTGGCTTGGTGAGTTGGGAAGGTAGCTCATTAGGAGATTGTTAGTCTGGCATGCATAAGAGTCTGAGTTTGATTCCCAGAACCATATAAAACTGGATACAGTGGCACATGCCTATAATTCTGGCACTGGGAAGAAGGAAGATTAAGACTTCAAGGTCATTATTGGGTACCTAGGGATCATGAAGACATCTTGGGCTGTAGGAGACTCTCAAAAATTAATAAGTAAATACATCAAAGTAAAACTATGATGGGTGTCAGGTCC
Source organism: Typhlomys cinereus (assembly GCA_023101885.1). Taxonomy (NCBI): domain Eukaryota; kingdom Metazoa; phylum Chordata; class Mammalia; order Rodentia; family Platacanthomyidae; genus Typhlomys; species Typhlomys cinereus. The sequence goes on from JALPQD010000012.1 coordinate 11,239,431, forward strand.
GTGGGAACATGGAGGGAATGCCATAGGATTGTGAAAATATTCTGTCTTTTTCTTGGACTGTAGGTTAGTGGGATGTATGTATTTTTCAAAACTCATCTAATAAGCACTTAAACATTTTTATCTTTTCTTACCTATAATAATTTCTCAGACACACATACACACACACACACACACACACACACACACACACAATTGAATAAATAATAAAAAATCAATAATCTCTCAGGGAAAGGAATGTAAAAAGACCCCCAGTTCTTCGTCCTTACATGGTTTTGAACTCTGGTCAGTTTATGTCAATACATACTGGGGATGAATCTCTGTGGTCCACAGTTTCACACTGTTGAGCGGTTCAGAAAAACCTTTTTGTTAGGATACAGCAAAGTAAAAAATCAAGGTGGCAAACTACAGCCCTTGAGACAAATCCATTCACCCTCCTTTTGCATGCAGCATTATCTTGAGTTCCAGCCACACTCAGTCTTCTGTGTTTCACAGTTGCTCTCACTTCATAGTGGCAGCAGAGCAACCACTCCTGAGGCCCACGGGGCCTACAAACCTAAAGGGTTTAGCTCTCTGTTCTGTTATAGGGAAAATCCACTGGCCTTTGGCCTAAAAAATCATTTCTATTTGGAGCTTCTCACTTCAAGTCTGAGGGTGGAAGTTTCTGTTGGAAATACTGCCTGGGAAAGAGAACCCTCTAGAAGAGCCAGGTACTGTGCTCAGCATGCTTACCATTTACAATCAGTTGCTCATCCTGTGGGGCTTATTGGGCACACATGGTCCTGAGGACCTGAGCCACTTGGCCTATGTAAGATATATATGTAAAAATATTTTCTGGGTCATTGATGTTTGGAGAAAAGAAATAAATCAGTCAAGAAGCTATTCGTAGCCAAAGGAAAAAATCCTGTTTTCAACTCTAAGCTGTTGGCTGTAAATGATCCCTTCATGGAGAATAAAACTCCGCTAATTGATTGTGATAAAAGTAAATGTGATCTAGTTAAGCTTGGTCAACATGGTTGACAGCATTTGTTCAGTAAATGAAGGAACAAATTGAACCAATATAAAAATTCAGGTTTAAATTTGGAGCTAAATGAGTCATTCAGTTCAAGATCCTCTGTATTGTTATTGTCTCTAATGTTCAAGCCTCCTTTCTGTCCTTGACCTTCCACCCAAGATGAATGCTCATGACCAGGCAGGAAGTCCCTAGAGGATTCAGTAATGAGACACACAAATCCCAAAGCTCAGACTTTCTTCATTTTGCAAGTATTTATTTTCTTCATCTCTCTGCCTTCTCATCAAACAGGATCTTAGGCAAGAAAGATCAATTACAAGAGACAAAAGTAACCAGTAACACCGGAAGATACAGAGACCCTTGGTTTTCTAAGGACAAAAGACACAGGGAGCTAACTTTAGAACCAGGAATCTCAATTTGTAATTCTTTTTTTTTTATATTCTTTTTTTTTAAATTTTTTTATTATTATTATTTATTCAACTGTGTGCATATGCGTGTGTACGTGCGCGCGCGCGTGTGTCTGTGTGCGTGTGTGTGTGTGTGTGTGTGTGTGCGTCTGTGTAGAACCACGGACAAATTCGCAAACCACCATGGACGCCTCCACCTCCTTCTGCCCCGGGATTCACAGGCTCCGCCCTACCAGGACCAGAAGCGCAGGCCGCCCCCGCTTCTGCCTGGCATCTATAAGTGGGATCTAGGATCCGAACTCAGGACCTTCCGCCTGCAAGGCAGAAGCTTAACCCCTGAACCACCTCTCCAGCCCTGTAATTCTTTTTTTTTTAACCAACCCAAGTTATAGCAGCTGTGAGCAGGTGAGAATGAATTGATAGAAATGGGGAATCACTGTCTACCTTAGAATCATGAGCGGTAGAAATGTGTGCGATAAAACATGAATATTACTGAGTTGAACATCCATCTGATAACTTTTGGGTGAAAATTCATTGGTTTTGTCAATCACATCTGTTTTGTATCTCCATTCTATCTGACCATGCAAGAGAAACTTACACCCTCACATCTTCATGAGCTTGTGCAGAGTGGGAAATCTGATTGGGGGCGGGGAAATCCTTGGCAATAAGGCAGGAAAGCAAAGTGGCAGCTGTGCACTGATCTTGCTGGGTTTTGTACTGCTGCTCAGGTGTTGGCATCCTTAGCTGACGTTAATGTTTGGGTGGTTGTGTCACCTTTAAGAGGTGGAATCTTGTTGGAGGAAGACATGTCATAGGGGTCCTGTCTTGCTTCTGCTTGTAGTCTGCTCTTGCAATTTTCTCTTGCTCTCTTTACCTCCATAATAACCTTTGTGACTGGAACCAGCCTCCAACTTCTGCCACACACCATGCCTTTTCTCTCATAATGAACTATATCTCCCCTATGGAACCATTAATCAAATTAATATCCATTTCCCCCCTTAAGATGTGTTTGAGTCTTGTCTCACAGCAACAGAGTTAACTACTGCACCCATCAAAAGTGGGGAGCCAGTTTCTACGTCATTAGAGACGAAAGGTTTAGTGATTTCCTCAGGCATCAACCCAACAGGTTGGCGGAGAACCTGAGCCAACACTGTGCTGGTTAAGATGTCTCTGTGGGCTTTGGGGTAGAAAGTAACTGCTATTCAGTCACCTGCAGATATCTTTGTCAGCCAGAAGTTTGTCAGAAACTGTCAGGTGCTCCCCAGAAGACAGCTGCTTTCTGCTTCGACTGTACCATAGTGTCAGAAATAATGAAATCACTGCACAGGCCTCCTGTCTCTCATCAAGCCCCTGCACCTAAAAAACAGCAGCAACAATAACATTCGTATCATAATTGACCTCACTCCTTATACCTCCAGCTGTAGATATAGGTTTGAGAGAGAACGATTTTTAACACTTGCTTAAAATATGTATATTTTATAAGTATTCTTATATAATTTGTTAATAACTCTTTGAGTAGGAATACCATACGCCAGACACAGGCTGGTGAACATTCTCTGTGTATTTATTCATCCATTGGTTCATTAACCCATTTTTGAAGGACATGTTGCTGTATGTGAAGGATGCTACTTGATGTTAGGGACTAAATAGTATTTCTTTCCCAGAGACAGCTTGCAGCTTAGTAAATGAGGCCGTTGATTATGAAATGATGTGCAAATTTATTTTTAAAAAAGGTGTCATACTTTGATAGTCAATATCTGTAGAATATGAAACACTTTTCAGATGAAATTGATACTGATGTTGCAATCAACGGCAAACATACTGACCAAGTGAAAGTTGGAGGAGATGGTGCAATGGCCTGTGGTCCAAAGAGGTGTAGCACAGTAAAAGAACTGAAAAAAGACTGTAAGATTCGGGGTTACATCTCGTTGGTAGAGTGTGTCTTAATGTGTTCAAGGCCCTGAGTTTGGTTCCCAGCATGACAGAAAATCAAAGGCCAATAGAATAAAAGAAACAACAGACAGTTGCAGATTGAGAAAAAAGAAACCAGAGTGTACAACAAAGCAAGAGACACTGGCAAAGGCCTGGAAATGAACATCCTTAAAGACTGTGTTTAGAAGGTGGGTTCTGAGTCTAAGGAAGCTACCTGCTATAATGTTAAAAATCAAGGCAGATGTAAGTCCTGGAAAGATCTCTCAGGCTGCAGTTATTGCTGAGGACCTGCAGAGGGAAAATTCCACCATCATTGGTGGCTTGCTACTGGTTTTCTTCTTTTACTCTTCTCTGAGGTTTAAGTTTCTGGTCCAATTTAATCCCTGAAAGACTCACAGAAGGACTCATCATAAATAAATTGAATAAATAAGCTTTAATAAATAGGGCATTTATTAAAGGAAATGCCGTGGAATGTTCTGGAAGGACTTTGGGCTTTGAAATGAGTGGGGATACCATATGTAACAGCAATGGGAAGATCAGGGTAATTGTATGCCAAGTAGTAAGCTGATGTCTAGAATGACCCCACCCACTGAACTGGAACCATGATGTGTCTGTGACTTTCAGTCCTGGTGTTTACTTTGAGTTGGAGAATAAGTGGTAAGTAGGTTTTCCTTTGTAGTGTGAATTGAAATTCTCTGAATAAATCATACTTGTGTTAAAATTTGACCCATCTGACAGACTGATTAAACCTCCCTAATTGTGAAGAATTGGAATGTGGTATATCAATTACCAAAATTATCTTTGACGATTTTGTTTTAATTCTTTGAATATTCTAGAATTTCTCTCATCCCCTTCTCTCTCCTAATGAAACTGTTCTTTTTCCCAACAAGCGTCCTCTCTGCTTTTTTTTTCTTTTCCTACTTTCCTTTCTTTTTTGGCCCAGTGAATTTGATTTTGGTTGCTTGCATGCACATGAATAAGGGTTATTTACTGAAATGTGGACAGTGTATCAGTGGCTATACCACCAGAGAAAATGACACCCCTTCCCTAGAGTCCATTAACTGTATTAGAATATCTTTAGTACCATTAATATTCATCTTATCATCAACCACTTTGACAAAACATCCTTTTAACTACCAGGTAAAACCTTCAGAGGGCATTAATTAGCTAAGTTTTTAACTGCGTGAGCTTCTAGAAATCCAAAGGTTAAGAATGTCAGCAAATAGCACTGAAATGCCTAGGAAAGATTTCTCTGCTCTTCTGTCATCCAACTACCTGCTGTCCTAAGCAATGTATTCGGGGAATACATTGATTCATGACTTTCTTGTGTTCCTATGCGATTATGAAAAGGTCATGTAACTACCTCCTTGGTAGAACATGTCATTTAGGGAAAATGAATTATGTTTCTGGATCATGGTCACTCATATATGACTCAGAATAAGAGGTCATTCTTTATTTTCTTTGCACTGAGAGCTATGTCTTGTATAATCAGTGGCAAATCTTGAATGGTGATATATTGGAGAAGGACTTCTGTATCTATGTTATAATTATCCAGGCCAATATGGTCACCTGATATCCAAGAGTCTAAGGGTCAGGGGTACAGAAAAGCGGGAAGTAGAATATATATTACAGTGCTTAATTCAATGTCTTGTGAGTGATGATAATAAAATGTCACTGTTACCCAGGAGGAATTTCTGTGCTGCTCTGTTACCTTTTGAAAATATTCAGGTACTTATTTCACTTCATTCTTTCAACAAATGCTCACAGAAGTACCCATTATGCCATGCTACCTTAGAGATGTTGGGGACCTAACAGTAAACAAAAACTAAGTCCCAATCATGGCAGAATTCACAATCTAGTTGGAGAAGAGAATTAATAAATAAAAACTAGATAAGTGAATTATCTGGCAGATGATAATAAGGACTGAAAAGAAAAAAGCAGAGTGAAAGGCTAGGGAATTTCAATTAAAGTGGTCAAGAACGGTGTCCTGGAGAAGGTACTGTAGATTTAGAGGGAACAAACTATGCAGATGCCTGGGAAGATTGAAGAGCAGGTGCAAGGGCCCTGAAGCAAAGGTTGATCTGAGGATATAAGATATGCTTTCTGCTGTGTACCCAGAGCCTCAGAATAACTAATCACTAACTCTTACTAACAAATGTAAGTCCCTCTTACAGGTGGAGGAGTGAATAGCTTTGCTAGAGTGATTAGAATCCATTTCACCTTTTTTAAATCTCTAAGTCTCTAATTCTTTCTTCCTTATTAGTGCCTCTGCATAGATTATGGCTGCAATCATTCATTAAGTAAAGGTCCCAGAAGAGATGTCTTAAGAATGTCATAGACTTCATTTCTGACTTTTATCGAGATAGACAGAAATCTGCATTTATTCAACATCTCAGTGAGCAGATTGTGTCCTGTGAAACACTGAACACAGAATTAAGCAACAGAGGTTGGCACTGAAGCAGAATTCAAAGAGGGTGCATTTGTTTCGTGAGTGAAATATGTCTCCAGTAGCATTTACAGTTTCCACACTACATTCGGAGATGATGTTCTCTGTCATTAACATCCCTCCCCACATTCAAAGGGACATCTGCCACATGTCAGTTCTCAGTTGGGGACAAGGAAGCATTCTTAACATGTCGATGTCTTAGTAAATGTGTCAGCAATTTGTGTGATTCACTACATGTGAATAGATGTTATGAATCTGACTGATTGACCAGTATTCCAGGGCCTGACGACATGGGAGAAAAATGGAAGGAAATGCACAAGCTAGAAGCCTTCCCAGGCTGGTGTTGCACAGGGTGGAACATTCTAGAGATCCTTTATGACTATTTTAATGACAATATGATCATTTGGAACTGTGTAGAATATTTTAATGGGAGAAAGAAGAAAATAACCTTAAGAGGAAAATTAAATTATTATTTTTAAAATATCATGAGTTGTAGTTATTAATGTTAAGTAGTTTCTTCACCTTTTTAGAAGAGCATCTAATGATGTTGTTATTGTTTTGTCCAGGGGACCTGGGTGTGAATTCATGTCTTCCCTGATTGGAGAGTTGCTCAAGCTTCAAGTCTATTCCACACCACCCAATCACATCACCTTTGGTGATAATATCAACAGCACTTGAGTATGCGAGAACAAACTGCACCAAAGTCAAGGGGAAGAGCAGGGCATGATTGCAGCGTCTCTTCATTGCCTGTCTATCTTCTTCCACCTATAAATTGATTTAGTGAAGCAAACATGGCTTGTGAATGCCAGTGGGTTCAGGCAGGAGACTGGTTCATAAGCAATGGGACTTCACTCCAGTGCTCCCATGAATTCACCGAATCAAGTCTGGCGGCCTTGAGTCTCTATGGTGAAGCCTGCAAAATCACGAGGCATTCAATTCTGTACAATTGCCACTGACTCCGCTGCCAAAACATATTTTCCATCCGTTTCTGACAGAGGTTTCCATTTAAATGGAGAGGAGGAGAGAGATGATCTCTTTTCAAAGTGATTCCAGTCTGAGTCACGAAGTGCAAGTGGTCAAGTCACCAAGTCTAATTGGAATGAATTGATTGATCCTCCTTGGCAGTTCTGATCAGCACCCTCCCGAGATGCAGTGCTATAAATGGGGAGTAATCATGGTGATACACATTTCTCTGGATGCTGTCTGGCTAATACAGTCCATTTTCCATAGCTATCACTTCAGACGGCTGCTCTTCCATTGTGTATCTTGATAGTTGTTTTAATTTAACCCTGTGCTTCCAGAAGAGAAATGGAGTGGCTTTGTAGAATGTTGTTCAGTTGCTAGAAAAGATGGGAGGTATCTTCTGCTTTAATATTTACTGGAAGAGGTAGGATCTTGATTCTTTTTATTCTGGCAAAAAATGAATAGCCCATTTATCCTATGAACCAATATGAGTGTTTACATAACATAAGCATAGAAATTTGCATGACATAAATGTGCTGCTGTTTGGACACTGCCAGCTTTCTAGTGTCACGTTTGAAGATTTCCTTTTTCCATTTCATGGGAACACGTGGGGGCTGTGGGAATATGTATGTTGATGCAGGTATGTGTGTGTGTGTGTGTGTGTGTGTGTGTGTGTGTGTGTAACTCTGCAGGTAGCAGAGGGAGTTATCCTTGATGGCTATTCTTTTGAGACAGAGTCTCTAATGAAATCTTGAGTTTATAAATAGAGCTAGTCTGGCTAACCAGCTTGCTCTGGTGACTCCCAGTCTCCACCTTCTAAGGCTGCAAGTACAGACAGCAGCTGTACTCATCCATCTTTTTACCTGGGTTCTTAGAATCTGAACTTTTTGGGCCCCTCTGCTCTCATGGCAGGTTCTTTAACCATTTTAACTCCAGCTCATACTGGATGTTTAGCTTGATCCACTGGGGCTGCATTAGGGCAAAATCCATGATACTTGCATGACATTGCTATCTGCTTATTGGCTCCAGAGTTAGAAACCATCTATACAGTTTACATTTTTACCTGTTTTATCCACTATTTGCTCATACCTCACAAAGCTAAAACATTTTTCCAGTCAGTGAGTATTAGTTACTTATGAACTGACACTCTCATCTGCATTGTAATTCGTGTTTAGTTTTCCCCCTCACAAGTCAACTGAGAAGACTCTGGTAGAGTTGCGATGGTTTCTTGACCCATTGTTGGAATTACCTTTCTCCAATGGCCAGCCTAATGTACAAGGATTTTTAGATTATTTTTTTGAGGCAAGATGCTTAATGAACTCAGGATTTCCCTGCCTCAGTCTTATGAGTGCTTTGATTAAACACATGTGGCTCTGTGCCTGGCTCTTCTGTTTTTAATTTTTGAAGAAGTTCCATACTGTTTCCTGTATGGCTATACCAGTTTTATTTCCACCAACAGTGTACAAGGAAGGGTCTTATTTCTCCACCTCCTTTCTATGGTTAGTCTTCCTTTCATGATAATACATTTCCTAATAGGAGTAAGATTAAATGTCATTACATTTAATTTGTATTTCTCTGATAATTAAATATTTTTTCATGTGATGGTCATTTGTTTTCTTCTGAGGAAGTTATATTCACAGGTTTTATCCATTTTTGTTTTAATTTATTTTTATTTTTGTGCATCTATATGTGTGTGGAATACATTTGCATATGTATATTAGCATGTTTGTGGACACATTAATGTGTACGGGTGTATATGCATGTTCTATGTGTGTGTATGTGTGTGTGTGTGTGTGCATGTGTGGGCATGTGTGTGTGCATGTGTGTGTGCATGTGTGCGTGCATGTGTGTGTGCATGTGTAGACTTAATGTCACTGACAAGTATCCTCTTCAGTCACCCTATTTTTTTTGTTAAGGCAGCGTCTGTTTGTCCAATCCAGATCTCACTGTTGACTATCAAGCTTTCCCTGAAGATTCTCTGTCTTTGCCTCCAAAATTCTGGGATTTATTGGCACTTCAAAGCCCAACTGACCTTTTTGTGAGTTCTAGGGATCTAATCTCCTGTGCCCACTGTTGCATAGCAAGCACTATATTCACTGAGCATTTGCTAGCCCTTCTTGTCCACTTTTAAGTCAGGATTGCTTTCGTGCTATGAGTTGTTTTGAGTTCCTTACATATTTTTGATATTAGCCCCTTTTCTTTCATTTTGTAGCATGTTCTGTCAATTGACTCATTGATTGATCTTGGTTGCCTTCATTTTTGCTGCATACGTTTTGGGACTTATATGCAAAAACACATTGCCCAAACGACAGTAAAGTAGCCTTTTCCTGCATGCTTCCTTCTAGTAGTTTTACACTTTACATATTACACTAAAATTTCTAATACACCCTTATTCAGTTTTGTGTGCATTTATTTCTTAAATTAATTTGTATTACTTTGGAGTTTTACACATAAATACAATGAATTTATGTCATTTTCATCCCTTATTACCTAAATCACACCCCTTTCTTTTTCCCATTACAAATCTTCTTCCCTGCCAGTCTCCCTACTACTTCCATGTGTTTTTGCATGTGCAGACCACTGAGTTTCATCCAGGTTGCCTTTAATTGCACATGCCTAGGCACTTATTGACATTTAGTTGGCTTTTATAAAACGGATGGTAGTCCTGTTTGTTTCTTCACCAAGTGGATATCTACTTTTCTTAACACTATTTAACAGACTGCCCTTTCTCTATTGTAGGTCCTTAACACCTGTTGAAATCAACTAAGTGCAAAGCACAGTTTTTGGACTCTGTTCTTTTCTAATGGTCTATATATCTGTATATGAAGCTGTGATTATTAGTTTATGAAGCTTATCTTTAGATCTGAAAATCTGATTGTTCTGGCTCTGCTCTTATTATTCAAGATTGCTTTGGAAGTTCTCAGTATTTTTATATAAACTTTAGGATTGTCTCACCCTATTTGTCTGAAAATATGTCATGGGAATCTTGACAAGAATTTCAATGGATCTTTGATTTACTGTGGCTTATGTGGACATTTCAACAAATTTTTAATTCCTACAAGCCATTAACATGGAATACCTTTCTATTTATTTATGCCTTACCCAACTTCTTCAGTGTTTGAAGTTTTGTGTATAGATTTACCCTATTGTTAAATTACTCCCAAGTTTTCTTATTGATGTTATTATCATTCTAGATAGCTCATTCTTAGTGTGCAGAAACACTACTGGTTTCTGTACATGGATTGTGTCTCATAACTTGGTTGAATTGATTTACTAGTTCTAATAACTTTTGGTGAAGTAATTACAATTTTTGCATATTAAATCATGCCATCTGTAAACAAAAATAATTCAATTTCTTCCTTTTTAATTTGGAAGCATTTTATTTCTTTCTCAATAGTTCTGGGTACAATTCCTTGTACTATGTAGAACAAAAGTGGTGAGAGGTATTCTGGTAACAGATCTCTGAGGAAATACTTCCATTTTCCCCATTGACTGTGGTATTAATTGTGGGCATTTTTCTTTTGAAGAAACTTCCTTCCCCCCTAATTTGTTGAGTTTTTTCATCATGAAAGGATTTAAACTTTAATAAGCAGGTTTTTTGCATCTGTTATCACATGAATTTTACTAGAATGGATTCTGTTAATGTGCTATATCATGTGAACTGAATTTGAATCATAGGAACATATTCCACTTGGTCATGATATATAATCATTCAAAGTGTTATTAGATTTTTTTCTGCTAATAATATACAGAGTATTCTTTTTTAACATTTTTATTATTATTTCCGCTCATACAAACTTAATAGGTACACCAGTTCCCTCCCTCCCTCCTCCTCCCCCCTCCCCTCCTGCTCCCCCTCCCCTGACCCCTCCCTTCCCATCCCCCCGTGCCTCCCCTCCCCAATCCCTGGAGAATCCTTTAACGTGCATGCCAAACTCTCCTCTGGGTCCTCCTCTCCGATGACATACAAGGACCTAGTGGCATTTCCCTGAACCCTTTCCTGTGTTCCCCTTAAGCATAGGAACACTACTGTGGCTGTCAATCCCTTGCCTCCAAGGATCTTGGTGCCTTTAGCAAATGCTAGAGTTTGTGAGGTCAATAGTGTGTTGGATATTGCGCAGGGCATGCAAAGTCCAATTATGATTGCTTCGGCCGTAACTTGTGTGGAGTATCTTGCATATCATTGCTCCTCCCATCCTTGTGCTCTTACAATCTTACCGACCCCTCTTCCAGAAATGTCCCTGAGCTTTAGGATGGGGAGAGATTAAGCTGGCCTAGTTCTAGGTGGTTGATATAGAGTCTCTGAAGTTCTGTATTATGGTTTGTTGGTTTTCTTTTGCAGTTTCGCTGCTCCTGCAATGCCCTTCACTCCATCCTGATGGGTATTGGATGTCACCCCCTGGCCAGAGATAAAAAGCTGTTAAACTAGAGTCTTGTTATGAGAGTATATTCAAAGGTAGATGTATAAAAGTAGGAAACCCCAGTGAGGGAGGGGTCAATCACCCATTTGCAAAATGGTTACTTTTTATGTGCCAGACTATATGCCCTCCCCTTCTGGTGAGATCATACCCCCTCAATTGTAAATGATCAGGAATTAAAGTCTAATATACAGAGTATTCTTGCATCCATGTTCCTCAGAGATACTAAATCAAAGCTTCATTTTTTTAGTTTTATTAATTAATTTTTCTTTGATAATTTCATGCATATATATATATATTTCATTCTGATTATTCTCATTCCCTTATTTTTCCATAAACCCTTTCTTACCCACATTGTTTTTTCTGTGACCTGGGCTGTGCTTGACCATGGATTTGCAATATGCCCCTCCCCTAACAAAGATTGGCTGCTGACAGGGGAAGAAAGGCTTGTGCAGGTCCAGTGCAGTTAACCACAGTTACTATGTGTTCAGGATTACAATGGCTATGTCACGTGCAGAAGATGACATTTTTCAGCCTCTCTACATAGCTTCTGAATCTCACATTCCATGTATTCCTCCTCTGTGATGTTGTCTTTAGAAGGAGTAGGAAAAATGTCTTCTTTAGATTTGAACACTCACTCAGCATCTGTTCCCAGTACCTTGAACAGTCCTGAGATTTTACATGTCATTCTGTTTATTGCAAAAGGAGTAAGCCATAGTTTTCTTTCTTTCGATGTCTAGTATTGGCATAAGGGTGCCACTGACCTAATAAAGAGTTTGGAACGATTCTCACTAATTTCATTTTTTAAAGAATCTTACAGATTGGTAGTCAGTCTTTGAATGTTTGTTAGAATTCAGTCATGAAGTCACCTGATTCTGGGATTTTCTTTGTTAGGTGTTATAGTTTGAGTCTGAAATGTGCCCAATAGCCTTATGTTTTTAACATGTATTCTGCAGCTAGTGGATCTAACCAGGCTGTGAAACGTTTGTGGGGGTGGGGCGTATCTGGCAGATATAGGTCACTAGAGACAGGACTTTGAAGGCTCTACCCCACCCTTGGTTGCAGTCCCTCTCTGCTTCTCTGGTTCGCTAAGATGTGAGGAACCTCATCCTCATGCTCCCACTGACACGAACTGATCCTCTCACCATGCCTTCCCTGACACAGTAGATCAAAACCTTCTGAATCCACATTAAATCTTTCCTCCTGAAGTTGCTCTGTCAAATATTCTGTGACTAATACAGGGCTTCTCTTCCTTGCTTCTTTTTTTATTTGATTACTGAATTCATCTGCTGCTCATTATTTGTCCGTTGATATTTTCAATTTGTTCATGATTTGATTTCAGTAGATTTTATCTTTGTAGGTATTTACTAATTATAGTTTATATAATGTGTATTTATGTAATTACTCAAATTCATAGTTACAGCTACTACTTCTATGTTATCAGTTATAATGCCTATTTTGTAATAATTTTGAGTTTTCTTTCTTAGTCTTATTAGCATCTGTCAGCTTTTCCATCTTTTCTAAGAACCAAATCTTAGTTTCATTGATCTTTCTTATTGCTGTTATTATCCTGTGTTATTTATTTCTGTTGAGAATTTTATAATTTATTTACTTTTACTGTAATTGTTCCAGGTTTTCTTCTTTTTTCAGTTTCTTAAAGTGAAAAGTCCAGTTGCTTATTTTAGAACATGTTTCCTTATGCAAGCATTCATCATGGTGAACTTCCGTCATAGAACCAGTTTTTCTACATTCCATAGTTTGTGGTACACAATGCTTCCATTTTCATTTGAGATAATTTTGAATCTCCCTTTTGATTCTTTTTTGACCCTTTGGTTATACAGAACTATGTTGTTTAATTTTCACATATTTGTGTATTTTCCAGTTTTTTTCATTCCCACTTTCATTGTGATTGTAAAAGATACTTGATATAATTTTAGTCTTCCTGAATTTGTTAAGACTTATTTTGTGTCCTAACATATGATCCATCCTTGAGAATGTTGTATATGTGTACTTAAAATCAAAGTGCATTCTCCTGTGGTTAAATGGAGTGTTCTAATACATGTATATTCAATATATATACAATAGATCGTTAGATACAATTGGTCTATTACATTGTTTAATCTTTCTATTTCTTTGCTGACTTTCTGCCTTAATAGTCTGTTTATTGTTGAAAGAAGGATATGCAAATTCTCCACTATTATTGTATTGTATTACTTTCAGTCTCTGTTATTAAAGTTAAATAAATTTCTTACAGGTAGCGTTGACTTAGTTTATTTTTAACCTCATTCAGTCATTCTGTTTTTGACTGGAGTATTGGTTGTGTGCATTTAAAGAAATGACTGACAAGGCAGAATTCCCCACTAGCTCTCTGTTAATACTTTTTGTTTGTTTGTTTCATAGTTTTTTGCTGCATTATTCCTAATTTACTTTATGCCTTGATTATTTTCTCTTTATCCTTTGTGTAGTTATGTCAGGATTTTTCTTGGTAATTACCATGAGTCTCACATAAAACGTTGTATAGTTATTTCAATCTTGTTTTAATCTGGGAACAGCTTGCCATTGATTGCATATCTAAAACTACCTTTTAGCTTCTCCTGCTACAGTTTTTGCTGAATTTACAGTTTTTGTATTTTATATGCCATATATCTATCACCAAGTGATTGCACTACTGGTATTTTTTAATAATTTGGTCTTTTAATTTAATTCTTTTGACAAGGTGCTAGGAGTCAACGCAGGGGCCTTAGGCTTGACAAGCAAGTGCTCTACCACCGAGTACACATTACAATGCTAACAGTTCACACACTTCAGTTACAATGTAAAGGCATTCTAACTTTGATTATCATTTTCCTTTCAATTGAGGTTTCATGTGCTTTCAAGCTGTCTGTTTTCTCTTGTTTCAATTGTAGGACTCCTCTTTAAAATCTCTGGTATGGAAAGTCTATGGCTTTCATTTGTCTGAGAAAATCACTTTCTCTCATTCATTTCTGAAGGACTCTTTATAAGATGTAGTACTTTTTTAGTACTTGTGATAGACCGTTCTTCTCTTTTCAGTATTGTAAATATGAGATCCCACATTTTCCTGGCACGGAAGTTTCCTGCTGAGAAATCTGTCAATAGTCTCATAGAACCTCCCTTGTAAATATAATCTGCTTTTCTTTTGTTGCTTTTAAAATTCTTTTTATTTGTGATTTTTGAGGGTTCGATTGTCATTTTGTATCATGCTATAATGTTTCTCTTTGTATTTAATCTTCCTAGAATTCTTTGGGTTTTATAGATTAAACATAGTCATAACTTTTTTCAGATTTTAGAATTTCTTTAAACAAAATTTCAGCCAATTTGTCTTTCTTAAGTATTCTCAAGCTTTTAAAATTCATATATTAGTATGTATTATAGCATCTCATAGTTCTCACAGACTTTTTTTCTCTCTTTTCCGTTCAGTTTTCTTTGTGTTCCTATTACATTTTGATTAACTCATCCTCTGGGTCACTCTGACTTTTACTTGATCGAGTCTGGTATATGGAATGGAATCTTTCAGTTCAGTTATTGTGGGGTTTACCTCTAGAAAACCTCTTGGTTTTTGTTAGCTTTTATTCCTATTTATTGAATTTATCATTTATTTTACTAATTTCACTTAGTTGTCTATTTTATCTTTTAAAAATTATTTTATTTTGCGTGTGTGTGTGTGTGTGTGTGTGTGTGTGTGTGTGTGTGTGTTTCTCTCTCTGCCTGTGTGTGTGTATGTTGTGTGCATGTGTGTTTATGGTATATGAGTTATATGCACGGATATTTGGCTGTACATACCATGAATGCACATGTGGAAGCCAAAGATCAATGTCAGGTGTCTTCTTCTACCATTCTCCATTTTATTTTCAGAGACAGGTGTCTCATTGAACCTAGAACTTGCTTCTTTGAGTACACAGTGGGCCAGCAAGCCCACGGGATCTGTCTCTGCACCACCTCCATCTCTGAGGTTATAGGTATGTACTCCCATGACCAGCTTTATACATGAGTGCTGGGGATCAGAACTCGGGTCTGCACAGCAGGTGCTTGCCCAGGGAGCCATCTCCCTAATTCCAATTGTCTATTCTTTTACAGCTTACTGAGCTTCTTTAAAATCATTACTTGAATTCTTTGCCCTAAACTTGTATTTCTTTAGGATCAGTTAATGGCTCTTTATTTTACAGTTTTAATGATGTCTCATTTCCCTGATTATTCATGGTCTTTGTGGCCATGTGTCCTTGATGTGTATCTCAAGAAGCCATCTCCTAGGCTAGTCTTCAGAGCCTAGCATTGATAAGGAAAGCCCTTCCCCAGTTAGTTGGTTTAAAGATTCTATGTCCATGGGACGCTTTCTCCTAGAGTCTTTGGGTATATATGCCAAGCGTGGAGGTTAAGTCCATGAGAGCATTTGGAATTTGGAAATATGGAGCTGGGCCTAGACCTAGCATATTCCTAGAGGCCGGGTTTGCATGCTGGGTTTAGAGAACCCTTTGAAACTGCATGGATATTTGAGGCATAAAATGACTGGCTGGAGCTTGTATTAGGAGGAGTGGGTTTCAAGGTGTACCTGTGAGTTTCGACCTATGTTATGCCATGGTAGCCTGCCAGGAGTCTTTAGAGTTCTGGGAGTTATTTGCAGGAGTGGACTGACAGTGTTGGCTATAGGGCTTATTGTAGAATAGACAGTCTTTGAGCCTGGGTCTTCAGGAGCTGGCCTGACAGCAGGGCTGACATGGATACTGGGTCCCCAGAGCCTGGTCTAGTACCAGGGCGTGCTTCACTCCTGGGGTTAAGGGAATAATCACAGCAAGGTCAGATCTTCTAGTTTCATTTCTGGATTCCTAGACTCTGGTTAATTTATTTTCTTGCATGGATTGATGTTGAAATTGATGTTTCCATAAGAGGATGCATACTTGAAAATCCTATTACACTGCTCTACTGATGGCACTCTCCCATATCTCAGATATTTATTTGTTAATTTTCCTGCAACCCCCTTCTACATGCTCTGTAACAAGTCTAAGAATTTATTTGGGGTTTCAGAATTCCCAGCTAAAGACTGTCTGAAATATAGCAGATAAAAAATTTAATCACTAGAAAAATACTACATTTAATCATGATTTGTCCTATGTATTGTTCCTTAGAGATCTTACAAATATTTTAAGTTCTTTCATTACTACTCCTTGACTACAGTTTTTCCTTTCCCATCCTCATTTTGTCATGAGAATTTTCAGCCATACTCAGAGGACCTCATTAATATGCATGCAGCTGCTACTTTGGTGTTTGCTGTACTTGCCCCATCACCTATTTCTCCATTCATCTGAATTGCAAAATACCCTTTAAAATAAGACGGAGGCATATAAACAAAGATAGGAAGCTCCAAAGCGTGCTGAGTTCATTTCAGTATGGTTGTGCTAATCTATGCTTCCTCAGCCCCTGCTGACAGGCTTGGAGAAGATGATCATCTTGACTGGAAAGGGGATGACATGTTTGCCTGGTGAATCTCCAGAGATCTCTCTTCATTTGATCGATGACCACTAAGGTCATGCATCTGTGTGCAGGGTGTCTCCTATGTTATTTTCTTGAAAAATGTTCTGATGTAATAAGACCTTTAGAAGTCTACAGGAGAAGCTGTGTCCACAATTGTGTCCATGTCATGCTGTCATCACTATTCACCTGATATAATTAACCCAGACTGTCTTTTCTTCTTGTTCGAGTTACAGAGATCCTTTTTGCCACCATCAAGACCCTGAGCTCTTTAGACTGAATTTCAAATTTGTTTTCTGTAGTTTCTGTATCTTAAACTAGCTTCAAGCCATAGTGAATTTCCAGAGGAACAGAACCAAGGGATACATACAATTATAAGATATGCTAATCTATGCTTCCTCAGCCCCTGCTGACAGGCTTGGAGAAGATGATCATCTTGACTGGAAAGGGGATGACATGTTTGCCTGGTGAATCTCCAGAGATCTCTCTTCATTTGATCGATGACCACTAAGGTCATGCATCTGTGTGCAGGGTGTCTCCTATGTTATTTTCTTGAAAAATGTTCTGATGTAATAAGACCTTTAGAAGTCTACAGGAGAAGCTGTGTCCACAATTGTGTCCATGTCATGCTGTCATCACTATTCACCTGATATAATTAACCCAGACTGTCTTTTCTTCTTGTTCGAGTTACAGAGATCCTTTTTGCCACCATCAAGACCCTGAGCTCTTTAGACTGAATTTCAAATTTGTTTTCTGTAGTTTCTGTATCTTAAACTAGCTTCAAGCCATAGTGAATTTCCAGAGGAACAGAACCAAGGGATACATACAATTATAAGATATGATTTTTTTAAATTATCTTACATGATTGAATCCTGAATCATTCCAGAATAACTGTCTTCAGAATGGAGGGCCTGGGAATCCTGAGAAACTGGGAACTTATAAGTAAAATGGACTGAAGAGACATCTCCAGTTTAAAACTGAAGGCCAGAAAGATCTTTGGAGATAATATCTAGGTTCAGAACTTGAATCTGGAGGAGGGGTCCACAGGGGTAAGAACATCAGAAAAAAAAAACACACTTGCTCAATAAGTTCAAGTGTGTACATGTGAACCTCTTTTTTCTACTGCTGTTCTGTTCTACTTGGACCTCCGTTGTACTGGTTGGCGCAGCAGTGCTCTGGGCTTGGTCTCCTCATTGAGTTGATTGACCCACATATAATACAAATCATCTCTGGAAATACCTTTACAGACTTCCCAAGTGTGGGATGCACAGCTGTTAATCTATTTACCATCATAGTGAGGCTCCTTGGTGATTAACTAAAGAAAACAATTCATGGCCATGGGTGAATCAATATGTCTCATAGTTTCTAGTCATGAGTCCATATATGTCATTGAGGAATGGAGAGGACTGACGGGTGTGAGGAAGGAGATTTTAGATCTTAATGCAGGAGATCATCCTATAATCTAGTTTTTCTCAAGTGAAGTAATAGAAATTCTAAACTGGCAGTTCTCAATGTGGGGTCCTCATCCAGAAGCATTGGCTCCATTTATGAGCCTGTTGGAGATGCAAATACTCAAGTCTTATTCCATTCCAGACTTTGAAAAGCTTTGGAGTGAGACCTCACAGTGTATGATGTGGCCAGCTTCCAGGATTTTCTGTAGTCTCTTCCAAGTGTAAGAACCCTTGGGCCAAGCTACTGTACACTTGGCTCAACTGCAAGACCTCAGTCTTTGGGTAAGGCCTTGTCCAACCATAAGAGGACTTACTAGCTTTTGTGTCTAGTTATTTCTCAAAACAAGGAGGGTTTGTGGTGTTATTTTGCTTTGTTTTGTATTTCCTAAAAAGTATCAGTCCTCCATTCTCTGAAGCCCATGTCCGAAGCTATATAAAAAGACCTTGAGAACTTGGTTCCTGTTCCAGCTGGATATCAGGTGTTAGCTGGTATATGGCAGTATTACACTCTAAGGGAGCAGATGTTATCGCTACTAGCATATTGCCTGTCTCTCTTGGAGAAAATGAACTTCATTAGGCTAGGGATGGGGGTCTCATCATTTGCTTTTGTGTGGACTGATGCAGAGAAAATGTATAATAAATGTTCTAAAATAGCAAGATACATGGAATTTAGATGTCTAGGGGTCAGGAAAGGAATTAAGATTTTCATTTCAACAGTTACTGAGCTGTGATTCTTCTTGGATAAGCAAGCAGTAGCCCCTCCTAATGTTCTGTCTCCTGGGTGCTTCATGTCACCTGGGATTTCAAGTGAGTAGAAAGGTGGCCACAGAAGGGACGTAGTACCTGCCAAAGCCTCTGTCTGCATATATGATCCAAAATGCCAGATTTAATGCCAGATTCCTTGAGGGTAGAGGCTGTAGTAACCTGTCTTGTGCACAAGGTTTGGGGAAGTATTTACCAGGTGATGAGAATCATTCCAGCATAATTCCTGCTGTTTATAGTGTGGTTGTAAGTTTTTCTGCAGCTTCTTCAGCAATTTGTGAGCTGGATGCTGAACAAAAGCTGCCTTAATGCAAAAATCAAAAATTGAGATTGGCCATGCCGTAATCATGTCATAGATTACTCCTTAGGACATTTATTATTGGTCACCTGTGACTTCTGGGATAATGATTCTCCTCCTGTCTTCACTTGAGTATTTACATTAGGTAAGAGTGAAAGTTCTTCAACTATTGGTGTTTAATATGCAGATGAGTCATCATCTTCATTTCTTTTTTGAACTTTATTATTTCATGTGCACATATGAGTGTGTGTGTGTGTGTGTGTGTGTGAGAGAGAGAGAGAGAGAGAGAGAGAGAGAGAGAGAGAGAGAAAGAGGGGCACTATGTGTCCCTATGAAGGACCAAAGATGACTTCTGGAATCATCCTGGATTGCTTGCATCTTCATTTCAAGTGACAAATGCTAGTGTGGTACTGGGAATGCAGCTCAATGGTAGAGTGACTGACTAGCATGCATAAGGTTCTGCGTTTAATACCCAGTACCACCAAATAATTAAAATAGATCACTCTGAAATGTGATTGTGACATGGAGGTAAATCATCAGATAATATATTGCTGCAATGACATATGATCATATAACATTAATGAAGTAGACAATAATTGAGTATCAAGATGAGAAAAGTTTGTAGTCAAAAAATATATAAAAAAATCGTTCCTGTGTGATCAATCCCCATTTCCTTTTTATCTCTTTTCTATCATCAGATCTAGCTATAGTTGAGCAAACAATGCACTTTTCAATGAAGAAATTTAATCATGATCTATTCAGTGGATTCTTTTTGTTACCTGAATTTTTCATTCGATTGTAAAAACTAAACATCATTCTGCAAGACATTTTAAGAAATGTATATTGAAAATATAAAAAAATTAATACCCATAATTAGTATACACAGTGGTTAAAAAAAAGAAAGGTCTTTCTCTAACTAGAACAAGATGAGGATGCCTAATTTTACCACTTGCATTCAGTCTAGTAATTAAAATCCTAACAGAGAAATTTGGCAATTTTAAAAAAAAATCCAAATTCAAAAGAAGGAAAATTATCTATTTGGGCAGCATAATCCTATATATATAGCAGGCTGGAGAGATGGCTTGGGGATTAAGACTACCTCATAAGCATCTAAATTTAAAAAACATAAAGCTAGCTAAAATAAATCAATTTTTAAAAGGCAAAGGACTTGAGTAGACATCTCCAAAAATAATGTATTTCTTTCTCTACTTTATTTTTATTATTCATTCAATTGTGCATGTATGCGTGTGTGCGCGTGTATGTATGTGTGTGTGTATATGTGTAGAACCACAGACGAATTTGGGAACCACCATGGACGCCTCCACCTCCTCTTTGTTTACTCTGCCCCAGGATTCACAGGCTCCACCCTACCAAGACCAGAAACGCAGGCCGCCCCCGCTTCTGCCTGGTGTCTATACATGGGGTCTAGGATCCGAACTCAGGACCTTCTGCCTGCAAGGCAGAGGCTTAACCCCTGAGCCACCTCTCCAGCCCCTTCTTTCTCTACTTACCCATGAAAAGATACTTAACTAGAATCACTATTCAATGCAAAAATTTGGATAAAAATGAGATAGTATATCATATATATGGGTATGGCTACTATATTAAAAAAAGAAAAATCTGTGAACAAATTTGCTCACATGTAGCTAGGTTAAAAGTGTACAATGAGACAGCTACTGGTAAAAATATTGTGATAGTTTCTCAAGAATTAAAAACAACTGCTAGATGATCCCACAAACTCACTCTTAAATACATTCAAAAGTAATTGAAAGCAGGAACTCAAATGGATACCTGTGTTCCTTCATTCAGAATGGCATCATTCATATAGCTGGGGGTGGCGGCACCCTCCATGTCCAGCCATGGCTAAGTAGAGAAATAAGATGTGGTGTTATTGTGATACATACTACAGTACATATGAACTTTGGGGAACAAGCTAGTCATAAAAAAGACAAGCGCTATGTGATTTTACCTATATGAGGCACCTATTTCAACTCATCACAGTGGAAATTTGAATACTGGTTGCTAGGGTCTGGGAGGAGAAATCACAGGGAGGTAGTTTGATAAGCTTCAGTTCTGAAAGTTGAAAAATTCTGTAAATACATTGTGCAATGAATGACATTCATACAGTTGCCACTACTGAACTTAGAAATAGTTGCAATGGCAAAATTGATGTTTGGACATTTTACCACAATTATTTAAACTCAATATCCCATCTAATGTCACCTCCAGAACTGTTCACTGTTAACACTGAGTACATAACTCTTACATTTTTCTCTCCCATGTGTATGTGCAGTATTCACAGAGATGCACACACAGACACACCAACAGAACACTTGACTATTATTCTTACAGTGTGGTCCACCTAGAGAAAGCTATAAATTATGTGAGAAAGCATTCACTTCACAATCACATAATTACTATGAAAACCAGCTTATCTTAGTAATTAAACAATAAAAATGGAGGACTATGGAAGCAGAGTAAGTTGAGTTTTAAGTGGAGGGGATATCATAGTAGAATTTTAAAATGCAAAAAGAAGTTTCATGGATGAAGAAAGGAAATCAGTATTCTAAAAAGAAAAGTATGTGAAAACGGGCATTAAAGTATGAAAAACTGTGATGTGTTTTGGAAACATTGCAGAAATCCAGGGATGTTTTGGGAGCATTAGGGCGGGGCAACAGTGGCAAGGCATGAATCTATAGGACATGGTTTGGGATCAGAACTTGGGGGCTTCGGTTTTCTAGCTATTTACCCTAAAGAGGTGTTCCACACTTTTAAACTCCAAAGTGGTTTGCTTGCTTTAAATCTGGAGAATGTTTTGACTGCAACATGACCCTCAATGATCAGCAATAATCAACACCTAAAAGCAACCATGCATAACTCTGAAAAAGGAAATTGCCAATTTCTTGGGCGCCCAAAGATTAGACTTGTAACACATGCGGGAATTGACTCTCAACCAGTAATGTGCATTTCTCGTAACTTTTAACTGCATGTATTTTACAGCAGACCAAATAGTGAAGGTCATAAGATTATTCATCCTCATCATCATCTAGAATAGCACTGTTTGAAGAGGTGTAATGCAAGGCACAGAATTTACATTTACTGTCCTTCATAGCTGTTATAAAGAAAGTAAAGAGCAACAGATGAAACTGACAGAAACAAAAGTACTTTATTTTACTCATATTTAAATAGTGTCATTTCAACTTGAAATGTTAATGATCTTTTTAGTTCTCATTTTAGCTATAATGTTGAAAATCTAGTTTGTTTAACACTCCACAGCACATCTCAAAGCAGACAACTCATATAGTGAAAACTCAGGAGCTGCATGCTGCCAGTAGCTATGCATGAGACAGAGCAGGTGTAGATCATGCAGTGATTTCAAGACAGTTATAAGAGCCCTGTATTTTTCAATGTGTCGGTTGAAATTGAACATGATCAGCATGAGCATGTCTTTAAGTCTCTGCTCATAAGTGCGGATCAAATGACTTCCCTGATGCTTTGGAAGGTTTAAGCCGATGGACTATAATCTTCACTGACACTGTAGTTTGCCAGAATCATATAGAGTGTCTTAAAACTATGCAGTCATGTCAAGTCATGGTAATTAGCATCAGGAACAGACTTGTCAGGGACATGCAAACAGACTCTTATCACTTCTCCTTGCCAACTTTGTGTTTGGATGTTCTGTGTTTGGTCAAAGAGCTGAATTTCTCTTGAGAATGTACACATGGTCTGTGTTAACACTGGAACAATGAATGTAGAAGAGCTTGGCCAGAGGTCTAAATGATACAGGAGAAAATAATCATGAACAATACCACATACCAAACTCAGCAAACACATGAACACATGTAAGACACTTTAATGTACATGTTTCTCTATGTATATTTCAACTCAAGTCACCTATGTTCTCTCCACCTTCTCCTCTTCACACATCTGGTGTGTTTTTTAACATACTGACTTGGAACTCTCAAATTATGCATTACTTTTTTCTCTTTAGCAAAATTTCCCATAAGCATCTGTTTTGATCTTTGCAAAATGTGATTTGTTTTCATCATCACCCCTTGTATTCTTGCCAAAGGTATGAAATACTTTCAGAGATTGCATATCAAAGTCCAGCCCTTCAAGATGGCAAGCTAGGTAGAAACCACAGCAATTGGAAAGAAAACAAGCCCAAGAGTTTAATTGTGTTTCCAAACTTTGAGAGAAAACACAATCCTAACAACTGAGCACATAAAGCATATTTATTGTTTTCAATTTGTTGTCTCCTATTTCTCTGTACTTTAAAAATGATAGTCTTTCTTATGAATAATGATGAAGGGAAATATTAGGCTTTTTGAAATTAGTAATTAGATAAAGGGGAAAAGGTATACAGATTCTAAAATGTGAGCTGACAAAGCCAGTTATTCTTTCATCTATTGTATAATTTGGAAGTTTCCAATAAGGAACATAATTTGGAACTATATTGTGGTGCTGAAAAGTCTTACATAAATAATTCTTGAAATTATAAGAGTTTGAACGACAGGTATTGCACAGTAGGCTTTGCTTTCTAAAGATACAGGCAGCAACAGGAAGTGAGGTTCCAACAAGGAACTTCCTGTTCCAATAGCAAGTGAGATTCCACTGGCAGGAAGAAGCATGGTTGCTTGCAAGGAGCAAGGGAGAGGATCGTTTATGAGGGAAACCAATACCGTTTTAGAAGAATGCAGTTTACCATACTAAATTCTAGATACAGTGTGATTCTTTCGTCTGTCTCAGCCTCTTTGTCTTAAACCTTTATGCTTTATATATCTCAACATTTGGAACCATTCTCTTCCCTCACTGATGATCATTTTTTTGGTTTATAAATAAATTTATAAACTAATCAGTTTGCTTTCATTGTTTAATTTAACTTTATATACTATCACTCTTTTTATCTTTCTGAAAAGAATCTGTTAGGCTTTGATTGAGAATGTGTTGAATACATAAATCAAATGAGAGGAAACAGGCAGCTACCTAATATAAGCCTTCCAATACATAAATGTGACATAGTTCTCCATTCATTTAAGTGTTTAGCTACTTTCTGCAATCTTTTGTAATGTTCAGTGAATAAATATTGCATTTATCATATTGTTAATAATGAAATGTGTTGCTTTTAAGCTCTTTAGTTGTGATATTCTGTTCTATTTTAAATTTTACTTGCTCATTGATAGCATTTAAGACAGGATAGATTTTCATATGTTAATGTTGCTTTCTGTAAACTTACAAAGCTCATATATTACTTCTAATAGATTTTCATTTGCTGCATTAAGTTTTCTGGTCAGAGGGTCATAGTGTCTGCAAATAAAAACAGTTTTACTTTAACTTTCCAATATTAATACCTTAATTTATTTTGTTGCCTTACCAAATTAGCTAAAAGTTGTATAATTTTTAACAGAACTAGAAAAAGTACATATTTTTGTCTTGTCCTTTGTTTTAGAAAAATGGGTTCAGTCTTCACTGTTTAATACCATGTAAGCTGTAGAATTTTTTATGCTATTGCAATTTTAATTAAAAGCTTGGCTACATGCCAAGCCATATTGATTTCAATGTGTTAAATTTGTAACCACATTTCTTACTACATTCTTTCGTTTGTAAGAACTCCTCTTATTTTCTCTCACATTTTCCAGATGTGTAATTTTCTTTTTTAATTTTTTCACAGTTTCATACATGTACGCGAATAATTTAAGTCATATTACTTGATCCTATCCCGCTTCTTCTCCCATTGAAAGCCTTCTTCTTCCAAACCAGTCTCCATCCTATTTTTTCATGTCTCGTGTATGGTTTACTTTTGTAAGTGATGCCTGCATTAACATGTGCCTGGGTACTGACAGGAACAAGAACAAGATGTCAATAGGTATACCACTGAAGAATGTCGCTCCCCTTCTCAGAGCCAGCATTTAGCCTCAGTCCCTCAAGGAAGGACAATGCCTCATGAGGGCTCACCCCTCCCTTGATGAAGTGCTAACAGGCCCACATTTGTGGAGATAAGCTCAGCTTTACTGAATTCCTAAGTGCCCCCTCATAGTCAAAAGTCACTGTTTGGTGGGACTCCTTACCTTCCTTTTCGCACTTACTTTGTGATTTTTGTTGTAGCTGTCATTATTCAAGTGAAGAAATTCCCCTTCGTTCTTATTGTCATATTGTCTAGAAGCTGGATCTGGGACAAATGCAAAAACCTCCACTTTTTTTTTTTTTTTTTGAGCTTTCATCCTGTTTTATAGGGTTGGTATGAGAGCTCATGGGCTGGTGGATGTCAGGTGCTTTGAACACGCCTGGTTCATAACAAGCATCCTTCTTGCATCAGAGCTGAGAAATCACAGGGATGGTAACTTTCATTGTTTTTTTTAAAAGATTATTAAAGAAAATCATCAAGGTGGTATCTAGAGTCACACAGTTAGCTGAAGTCCTTGGACATCCCAGAGACAACATGAGCCTCTGTCATCTCTTGGGGTAATTTCAGAAAATGAGAGCAAACTTCACCCTCAACTACCCTCAAGTGACTGGGGAACCTGGACAAGGCTTTAACTTTTTTTTCCTAGTTTTATAAGCACATTGACTAATTATCCTTGCCCTCATCCTCGCCCTATTCCCTGCCTCTCTCCTCTTACTTCATCAATCCATCCTACTCCCTCCCACTTTCCTACCTGTCTGCTTTCATGGGTCCCAGGGTTCCCTCTGGATCATTTACTCTAGTGGAGGGTCAGGCCTCTGTGATTGATCAAATGGCCCTTCTTTGGGCAGACCCACTGATAGGAATACTGCCCATCGTCTATCTAGCCCTAGCCCCTGAGATTTCCACTGCATGTGATTATTTCTTCTAAGATCCTTGCTACTGTATGGGGGCATGTTGTCATGCCTGCCATTATGTAGATCTGGTAAGGACAAGTCTCATTGCAATGAGTTTCTGGATGCAGCACCCCTGCATTGAGTGGAATGCCTTGTCCAGCGGAGCACTTTCCGGTCTTTAGGCTCTTAAAATCTTATTGCCTCCTCTTCCACAAGGTTCCTAGAGCCTTAGGATGGGGAGAAATTTGATTGGCCTGATTATGAGTTAGCATTGCAGGGTCACAGGTATTCTGAATTCTGATTGGCTGTTGTCTGTTTCATTGCTCTTCTACTCCACTAGGCTGTGCTGGGCAAGATTTGTAAGTCAAGATCTTGTTGTATCTGATGGTGCATTATCAGGCTTGGGGATGATGTATGGTATCAACTTGGATACCTATCAAAAAGATATTTGGAACCTTAGAGAAACTACAAAAGTTTTCATAACTTTGACGATCCACTACTTTGGATCTTTTATTGAGTAGTCGAAAAGTATCTTTCATGAAACATTTTCCTGTAGATGATCAGAAACCATTTTGGGACATAGTGTTTATTACTGCTAGGACCCTGTCCAGAGCCTTCCGCCTCTATCATTTCAGGGCAGGACGTCTATGTCCTGCTTAACAGCAGCCACATTTCTTTTTATTCACATGCATTCCTTGTAGCTGCTGTGGAGCTCAGTGTGTGATTTCTCTCTCTCTCTCTCTCTCTCTCTCTGTGTGTGTGTGTGTGTGTGTGTGTGTGTGTGTGTGTGTGTGTGTGTGTCTTTTGAAGCTTTCTCTGACTCACAAAGTATGCTAAGTGTCCAATGGAGAATGGAGAAATAACCTCAGGCCCAGGAATCACCCTGTCTGGATGACTGTGGAGCTGGGTTATTTGCACGTAGGCCTCAGGAGCACATACTTTACATTGCAGCTAGAATTCCCCATGGAGTTCAGTCCTGGATGTGTGCCCTGTCACTGGCTTCCTAACATTCCTTTCACTGATTTCTTTTGCTTTACCTTCTCATCCTCCTCCTACTTCCTGCTGGTACTTCTTCACCTCAGCTCCCCAAAGCATCGCCTGCCCTTAGATCTTTGTCTAGGTGTCTGTTACTGGGAGAACCCAGGCTTAAGGCAGAGACTACATGGGGACGTTACAGCCTTTAGGAAGGGCAGAAATCCCTTTTTAATGTAATGTTATGAAAGAGGAAAGAACGAATTACTGCTCTAAAGCTCTAATATAAAGATTAGACAGAAGCCTTGAAAGAAATGATCACAAAGTAATCAAATCCATGATGATCTCAGTTGGAATAAGCCAGCAAATGAAGAGGGCTCAGCCAGGAAATCAGATTTACTAGGTTTTTCTATCCACAGTCTCTCTTCCCACATTATGTGAATGCAAGTGAAGGATGAATGCAGATATCAGAGCAGTGGTTCAACAGACCGAAGCTTGGCTTCATGGAGAACCTGACCAGGAATCTGGAGATATACCTCAGATGCTAAGGTACCTGCCTATCATGTACAAAGCTCTGGGTCTGATCTCCATCACTGCATAAAACTGAGTGTGGGGCTGCACTTCTGTAATCTCAGCACTCATGAGAAGGAAATAGGAGGAACAGAAGTTCAATGTCATCCTTGGCCAGAAAGAAAGAAAGAAAGAGAGAAAAAGAGAGAAAGAGAGAGAGAGAGAAAGAAAGAGGGAGGGAAGGAGGAAGGGAGGATAGAAAGAAGGAAGGAAGGAAGGAAGGAAGGAAGGAAGGAAGGAGAGGAAGGAAGAAGAAGGAGGAAGGAAAGGAAGGAAAGTAGGAGGAAGGGAAGAAAGGAAGGAAAGGGAGGAAGGGAAAGAGAGAGACTACAGAGACAGAAAGGAAGAGAGAAAGAGGAAAAGAGAATAAAGAAGGAAGGAAGGAAGGAAGGAAGGAAGGAAGGAAGGAAGGAAGGAAGGAGAAGGAAGGAAGGAAGGAAGGAAGGAAGGAAGGAAGGAAGGAAGGAAAGGGAGGAAGGGAAAGAGAGAGACTACAGAGATAGAAAGGAAGAGAGAAAGAGGAAAAGAGAATAAAGAAGGAAGGAAGGAAGGAAGGAAGGAAGGAAGGAAGGAAGGAAGGAAGGAAGGAAGGAAGGAAGGAAGGAAGAGAAAGAGAAAAAGATAGAAAGAGAGAGAGAGAAAGAAAGAGGGAGAGAGGGAGGTGGTAGAAACCAATTAGGGTCTCAGATATGCAGAAGTGGCAAGAAGCCAAAAATTCAACATGGACTACTGACAGTCGAGTGAACCTTGAAAATGAGTTCACATTCTCAAAGAGAAGTCAAATGAGACTGCCCAGTGGCAGAAAGGTGATAATAAGAGAGCCAACCTTGAAAGGCAGTTGGCAGCAAACAACATGAAAATAATGACAATAAGCAGGTCTTTCAAACCCATTGGGTAAAAGGATATATCAAGAAAAGTTTGTTTCTTTAACAAATGAAAGCTTTTTAAAATCTCTCCTCTGTCTCTTCAGAAAATATCAGCAATAAATATTTGACTCTGAGAAATTGTAATTGTCACATTCAGAATAAATCTCAAACAGGGAGCAGTACTAGCGACTCAAAATATAGAAGATGTGGAGTTTAGAAGAGTCTGGAACAGTGACCCCTGTTCTATTAGTAGAACAGCCTGTCTCACTGTGGCTAAGAAAGTAACCACTATAGCCTGAAATAACTTGAATATTCAAAAAACAACTAGAATGAGTGAAGAACCAAGTTTTAAAATTGTGTTTAGCTTTAATTGCCATAAACGAAATAAACACACGTGGGTGGAAGGCTTTCAGTTAGATGGCCCAGGGTGTTCTGAGAGTCATTCGATGTATTTCAGAGGGGTTACCAGCCTGTCATTCTGAGAAATCATGTAGATCACAGAGGGAATTGGAGCTCCCATGAAGAGCTGCTGTTGTCTTTTCCAAGATAGCTGTGTCCTGAAAACCACAGGTTTTCTAAGCTATTTCTAACCCTTATAGCAATCAACTTATGCAACATATCATACAGTTCTTATGTAATACTCTACCTACTCACTTTTCTTTATTGATGAATTTTGGCTCTTGGAAATTTCATACATGATATAATGATATAACACATTCTGATTACTTTCCCTTCTACCTCTTCTGATCTCCCCCTCTGCCAGGCCCCTTTCCCTAAGAATCCTCCTCCCATATTCATGTCCTTAAATTTTGTGTCGCACTGGGTTTAACTAGGGCATTTTATGTGATCCTGGGCTTGGGACTATCTCTTAGAGCTTAGTAGGCTTCATGGGTATGTAACTGGATGTTTTCTTTCTCCCTCATTTTATTTTTTCCTAATCATACAAAGCTCAATAGGTACCCTCGTCCTCTCCCTCCCCCCTTCAAAAGTGACGTATCTGTGGAAATCATGAACTTACAACAGAAGTGATCACTGGTGTTAAGCCTATGGTGGACCTACTTGGCCAATGATGAGCTACGCGTGGGGCCCTACAAAGTAGTGATGTACAATCACCAAATAATATATTTTGGGGGCTTGCATAAAAATATCCAGTTATGACTGGAAATTTGAGGGCCTTTAGGACTTCGCTCACCTACAGCCTGTGCTGGCACTGGTTCTGCGCGATGCATCCTGAGGCTGATTCTGCTATCCCTTTCTTCCCACTGCCTGGAAGGTTTTTTCTTTATCAATTTTTTCTTTTATTGTAAAAAAAAAAAAACTTCCTTCCATCTTCCTTCCTTCCTTCCTTCCTTCCTTCCTTCCTTCCTTCCTTCCTTCCTTCCTTCCTTCCTTCCTTCCTTCTTTCCTTCCTTCCTTCCTTCTTTCCTTCCTTTCTTCTGTCCATCTGTCTTATGTTATTAGGATTGAGCTTAATCCCTTACTTATGCTACTAGGTGAGCACTCTACCATTGAACTATATTCAACCCCACCCCCTTTTTTAATTTTGAGACAGGGTCTCATAAATCTGCCAAGTTTGACCTTGAACTCATTCTGTAGCCCAGGCAGGCCTTGAATGTATTATTCTCCTGCTCAGTTTCCTGAGTAGCTCGGATTATACACCTGTGCTGCCAGGCATGGCTGCAACATCTTAATGCCTGTTAAATTTGTCACTCATTCATTTATTCCTTCAGGAAATAGTCATTAAGGCATGAGTTCAGCTGTGGGGACACGCACCCAGTCTGTCTTCGTGCTCACAGAGCTGAGGAGATGATAATTTAGCAAGAGGAACAGACGTCAGACCAATAATTACATTGATTTATTTAATTATGACTATAAAAGTACCATATAAAAGTACAGAGTACTGTGAGAACCCGTAATGGGACTCAGACTCATCTGAAAGTGGCAGGTGGCCTTCCTGAGGAAGTAATTTTTGAGTAGAAATTAGTCTGGCAGAGATGCAGCAGTGAGTGGGCAGAAAAGAATATTCCAGATCAAGGGAACAGAATATGTACTGGTCCTGGGGAACCAAAGGCTTTGAAATATTCCAGAAGCCATAAGAACAGCCATGTGGTCGGGATGAAATTAACAGTATATATGTGTGTGTGTGTGTGTGTGTGTGTGTGTGTGTGGTCAGGCTGTAGAGCCTTTAGGTACAATAAATATACCTCAGTGGTCTTTCCAATTATTTATTATCAGCAGTGAAACCCTGTAATCAACAAAACCTTACAGGTAACCCCTAGTGGATGCCAACAGGCATGTTTGGCTTTCCTGTGTACTCCTGTAGGGAAGAGACCTGACAAACTCTGGGTCTGGGACATCATATAGATAAAATACACTGCAGAAAGCAGTCTTTCATACTTCCAAGGTGAGGACCCTGAAGTTCAAGGCACATGTGGGGCATGGCTAACATCATATAGTTTGCCTAGAGCACAGAAAATCAACACCCGCATCTCATGGTACAACTTTACTGCGAAGGAAAAGCACATATCAGGCACCGTTTCTCTTGGGAACTGGGACTGTACCAATGAATAAGTCATATCCCTTCTGAAGCAATTTTGTGAGCTTATTTTCAGACATGGAATATCAGGCTGGATCGCCTCTCTAGTTCAGCTGTGGGAACATGGACCCAGTCTGTCTTCATGGTAATCATGTTGTTGTGACAGAACGGTGGACCAAAAAAATAAAAACCCCTGCTCTCTTGTCATGGTCAGATAGGCAAAATCGAAAAAGAAGTTAGTGAAGATCACTCAGCATAAAGTATTTGATAAGAACAGTTTGGACAGATAACTACCAAGAAAAAAGTCATGTACAATGTCCAGAGTATCAATTTTCTGTCTGTTCTTCTCTTCATTCTTTCAACCTCCTTCCATGTACATTTGTTAGTCTTAGATATATTTTGATTGTTTGGGCACAGGTTTTAATCCAGCTCCACACACACTTCAGTGTGATCCGACATGGTTGCTGGTGGAGTCAGTGGGGGGTCTAGTAAGGTGCGGTCTGTTGCTCACCTGAGTTTATCCCCTGTGTGTGCTGCCCATCACCCATCATTCGGCGCGACTGAAGAAGGTTCCTCCACAGGGGCTTGTTCTTCCCCAGTTAAGTGGCCACTCTTTCATCTGACATCCAAGCAAGATGTTCCTTCACTCCTGGTTTCTTCTTAACCTGTTACTGATCATTTTAAGAGCCTTAATTTCACCTCACGATATTCTTGCAGTACCTTGCACAGAGATCAGATAGTGTGACATTTCTATAGCTGTCCTTCCCCAGTGGTTCTTACCTGGGGCTTCAGAAATTTTCCAAAAATAGGTTAATTTCTGGCTGAAAATTAGGAATCGCACCTGTACCCTTTGCCAATCTCAATGTACCTGGAGTCTTGAATCCAAGATCTAGTGTGTTTCTCCATGGCTCTTGATCACTGAGGCAGCAGCATCCATATGGTAGCTTTTAGCTTTCAGTTTGTTGGTGGTTCAGTACTGAATTGAGATCTTGGGATCCCATCTTCCCATGCTTCTTCCAACAGCTGTCTAAGAAAACCAGATGTCAACCTCTAGTCAACCTCAATTCCCTCTTTCCATTCATTCTTCTGCCAAGTAAAACTTACAAATAAGGAGTCTTTTACCAATATTAGTTTGCCTACTTCGAATTCTTTTCATTTTGAGGCATTAATTGAAGAAACAGGCAGAATACCCGATCACATCTATAGAATAATCACTGAAACAAACAAGGCAGAGAAGCAACTTAAATTTGGTCATTACAGCACAAGTTTATGCTGTGTACACTTTTGCAATGGCTGTTTTCTCTGTATTTTCTCTGAAAACCAATCTGATATAAATCACCTAATACCCAACAGTATGTTTATTATAACACCATCTCCAAATAGTTTAAGACAAAAAAAGAACAAATCTAGAAGTACTAGAAAATTTTTAATATTATTTCTAATAAAATAAAATCAAGTTACCAAACAGCATAGCTTCCTGAGCTAATGGGACTGTGTCCATTGATTAGGATGAAATGCAGGTGACTTTTAGGTTCTTTTTGTAGAGGGGACTTTGGGTTAAACTAATGAAATGACTTTAGCACATGGATTTGGAAAAGTATTCAGGTTTATTCAATGAATGATTTCCTGTGCTGAAGGATTGCACTAATAAACACTCTGTCAGCAAATGGAATTTCGAAAAAGGAACCTCTGAAAATCTGAATTTTTAATTGCCTGTGGAACTTGCTAGAATCTTGTGTCTGCCCTTCTTCTCTTCTTTGATTGCTTTGAAAAATGCTTAGAATTTAGCCTAAGAGGCTTAACTGACTTCAGTAATATTGTGATCCTCAAACCAAATTATTCAGTATTTTAGCAGAATGCCTAGTATTCTTAAATATGTATTTTATTTATCATTATTATTAATTATTATTATTATTGTGTGTGTAAGAAAGAGATAGAGACTCCATATAGAATGTTCCTTTTCAAAAATTTTACAAGTGGTCTTGTACTTAAATGTGAAAAGAGTCATAAAATTATAGAGGATTAGCAAAGTTGATTTAGAATTGAGGGACTTGGTTGATTTAGACTTGATCTGACAGCTTTTCTGTCTCTTTTCTTTTTTAATGCCTAATGCAAAGACTAAAATAATTCATTGTTCAATCTTCATCTAAAGAGTTCATTCAACTCATTCAAAAATCTTTGTTAAGCACCATGCCAGTCCATTCTGAACAAACAAGATGTGTGATTCCTACCTTTAAGGATTTCCCATTCTAGAGGAGATGAAAACACAGATTGATTCATTTATTACAAGACAGAGCAATAAATGTGATGAGATGGGTAGGGACAGAGTACAGAAGTGTGACCAAAAGAAGGAAAAGCAGTCAGAGGAGAAATGATTAAATGTGAGGGCTGAAACATAGCAGGGGTCATAGCTGTCTCCCTGCCCTCAGTGGCCAGGTCAGCTGTGAATCCTTCTGGTGTGACAAGGCAAGATCATGTCCTTGACATTATGATGCATGGGTGAAATTAGTCTCAGCAGACAGCATTCATCATGGCGCCTTTTCTGCCGATTCTCACAGGATGGTCAACCAGGCAGTTTTTAATCAACCACTGAAATGTTATTAGCAGGCTACCTTTATAGTCAGTGTTCTGTCACTGAGAAATGCCTGAGGGAAATAATTTAAAAGAAAAATTCATCTTGGCTCATGGGGTCCAATCCATGGATGCTACCCTCTATTTTTCTAGGCTTATGAGAGGCAGAAAAAGACCTGGTGGAGCGCAACAACCTACCACGTGCAGATACGAAACTAAAAAACTAGAAAGAGGCCAGAACAAGGAATAAGCTTCAAGGGCACACTTTCCCCCAGAAAACTTCTCTCCCCATATAAACCTGACTTTTTGCTTTGAACCTCCCAATAGGTACCTATATATTTCGAATCCACTGAGAGATGAATCAATTGGTGAAGTCAGAATCCTTGGGATCTAATGGCTTCCTAAGAGCCCATCATGTGGCAAGTGGGACATTAGCACCTGAGCCTTGGGGAAGCATTTCAGATTAAGTCCTGTTACCTGTTACTGTGATCAAAGACTCCATTTCTGGATGCTGGGTAGGAAAGAGGGGCTCACTAGATCTGTTGATCCAGGAGAAATGGAAGCTTTCAGCACTCGTTCTTTATAGAATCCATGGGTAGAGGATAAGTCATGCCAGAGGTACCTACAGGCAGCTGTTCTAACAGGCTTCCATGGGAGATTCAAGGTCTGGAAGAGTTTTAACATAGGAAATTTCAGGATATTCAAAAATGCCCTTCGGATGGAAAGTATTTGTAATTTTTACATGCTCTGTGTCCCAGAGCTGTGTCCTCATTTTTGACTCTCTCTCAGGAGTTGAAGACAAGGCAGGTTGTGCCGTGGGTATCCAGGGAGGCCACCTGGCAGGGCGGAGCTGCCTTGCATGTCAGAAGCAGAGAAAAAAAAATAACAACAAAGTTTTCCTGACTTTAGAAGAGCGCTGCAGAGAAGCTTCTAGGAAAACAAATGAATCGCAGACAAGTCTATTTGGAAAGACTTTGCTTTTGATTAATTTTAGACACGGGAAGAAAAAAGATAGAGAAAAGGATGAATAAGAACAGCAGCAGCAATAGTTGTCACTCATATTTGTAGCTTTCCCCTCTTGTTGCTTGCTATGTATTTATACTTTCTTTGATCACCAAGACATCCGTATTTTTGCAAAGACGTAATACCAATAGCATGTTTCTTTTTGTGGAGGGACATGACTGGCTTGAAAAGAGGAGGCGTAGATGGGAGAGGATGGAAAGAGAGGAAGGGAAGTGTGTGGAGAGGAGTTTGGGGCAATAACATAAACTCATTTTGTTTGTTTATAAAAATTCGCAAAAATTAATGTAATTAATTGTACAAACTAATAAGTTTCATATAACATTTTCACTTACACTTCTAATGTAATGTACTTTGATGTTATTCAGTTCTATTACTCTCTCTCATCCTTCTACCCAACCTGACATTACTTTTTCTCCAGTTTTCTCCCTTCTACTTTCTTAATTTAAGAAAAAGTCCAGCTCTTGCATATGAGAGAAAACATGCGTTGCTTATTTCTCCAAGACTAGCTTATTCCATTTAACATGATGACTCCAATGCTAACATATACCTACAAATGGCAAAATTCCATTTTTTAAAGCTGAATGAAACTCCATTGTGAGGGCTGGGGAAATGACTCACTATGTGGAAGCAATTGCTACACAAGAGTGATAGTTCAGAACCCTTGAAGCCATGCCACTAAGCCTGATGCCATAGCACAAGCATCTGTAATCTGTGCCACAGGGAATGTGAAGAAGAGACAGGAGCATCTCCAGAAGCTTGGGGCCAGCTAGTTTGGCTTGCACAGTGGCAAAGAGACCTTGTCTTGAAAAGCTGAAAACATGAGAAATGAATACCCAAAGGTTATCCTATGACTTCTAAATGCATATAGTAACATTCATGTTCTCAGCCCCCCCACACACATACACCCACTCATCGTACACATATACATGCAACAGCAACAAAAATTTTATTGTATATGTGTATATGTATATCACATTTTCTTTTTTCCATTCATCTGTTGATGGGCATCTAGACTTCTTCCATTACTTGGGTATTGCATGTGATGCCATAATAAACAGATGTATAAGTATCTCTATTATATTCTGATACTGATTCCTTTGAATATATCGAATTACTTCTAAGAATGTAGAAGGCCAACTGTCAGTGCTTTAAAAAATAGAGGAAAATGTGGATTACCAATATCCAGGAATTGTAAGATTTCTCTATTATATTCTGTCTTATTATAAAAGAAAACTATATATTGAGAAAAATTATAAACTCACAAAAGCTTAAAGAAAAAGCAGTAATCTTAAGTAATCTTATTACTAGGCTCTGCCATTAACACTTGGTACATTTCTTATCATTTTCATGTCATTCATGATTTTATTTGCATGCATGTATGCATATGTTCATGTGTACCTTCATGTGTGTATGCAGGTGTACATGCCTGAGTGTATACATGTGTGTGGTTGTTACACACATTAGGATGACTTCCTCAATTTGTTGTCCTTCTTCTTTTATGAGACAGGGCCTCTCACAGAGTCTGAGCTCACTGATTTGGTTAGACTGGCTTGCTAGCACACCAATCTTCCTGGGTCTACCTTTCTTAGGGAGCACTACAAGTGCACACTCCCATGCCTCCCATTTCATGTGAATGCTGAAGATCTGAATTCAAGTCTTCATGTTTCCTGGTACTTTACCAAACCAGTCTCCATTTGTGACACTATATACGCAATTTTATTTTGGCATATTTTTTGTTCATATGAGATTAATATGTGTGATAATTTCCCACTTGTTATATTAAGGTCACTTTCAATTTTTGATAGGTGCAGTGATCTGATGATCATCCTTGTGCTAAAACTGGTGTCATCTGTTTCATCAAGCAGGAGTCTCAGCAAAATTGAAATGTCTAACAAATATCTTTAAAAAATGCTCCACATCCCTAGATATCAGGGAAATGCAAATCAAAACTATCCTGAGATATCATCCCACTCCAGTCAGGATGGCAAAAATCCACAATACAAACAACACCAATTCTGGAAAGGATGTGGGGAGAAGAGAACTCTCATACATTGCTGGTGGGAATGCAGGCTCATACAACCACTCTGGCAATCAGTATGGCGATTTCTAAAAAAGTTAAAGATTGAAATTCCATATGACCCTGCTGTAACACTTCTGGGAATATCCCCCATAATGCAGAAATTCACTACAGTGACACAAGCACAACCATGTTCATTGCAATACTATTTATGATAGCAAAGTCATGGAATCAAGCCAAATGCTCAACAGTTGACAAATGGATAATGAAAATATGGTACATTTATACAATGAATGGAATACTACTCAGCCATCAAAAAGATGAAATAATGAACTTTGTCGGGAAATGATGGAATTAGAAAAAAGTTATATTGAGTGAAGTGTTCCAGACATAGAAAGTTAAACACTGTATGTACTCCCTAATAGGTGGATCCTTGTTCCAAACCCACTTAATGACATATTCAAAGGTAAATCTCTATAATACCTACTGTAATCACAAAAGATTATAAACAGGAGGGCTCCCTCCAAAAAGGGAGATAGGGATCATGTTTCAGTAGAGAAAATAGGTCACTGTCAAGTATTGCATGTAAGTAGCAAGACGTCTGGTGAATCTCACTCTCACTTCCCTTCCTGGTCACTTGCAACTGAACAGGTTTGAGCTCACTAATCAGGGATGGTATAGGGACTAGCAGATAGACGGTAACCATCCTGCAAATGGGACACTGACCCCCCCCCACACACACACACTGCTGTGTCCTACTCCTATTCTTCTATCTACCTTTGCATCTCCTCTTAAATTAAGATCTTTATTTAAACAGTTTTTTATCTTTAGTTAGGAGTTGACCTTTGATACCAATCAAGATGCAGCCAAGGGCAGTGCAGGA
Organism: Typhlomys cinereus; assembly: GCA_023101885.1. Lineage (NCBI taxonomy): Eukaryota > Metazoa > Chordata > Mammalia > Rodentia > Platacanthomyidae > Typhlomys > Typhlomys cinereus. The sequence continues at coordinate 11,276,837 of JALPQD010000012.1, forward strand.
AAAGCAAAACTGAAAACAACAAACCATAATTCAGAACACCAAAGATCCATTATTCACCTGGAACCAGACCAGCCAAATCTCTCCCCATCCTAAAGCTCAGAGAACCTTGTGGAAGACGGGGCAGCAAGATTGTAAGAGCCTAAAGATGGGGAGGAACAGTGATATGCAAGATACTCCATACAAGTTAAAGCTGCAGCAGCCAAAATTGGACTTTGCCTGACCTGCACAATGACTGACATATCAATGACCTCCCAGAGTCTAGCATGGATCACAGGGGAGAAGGCTCCAAGCAGTAGGATCCTTAGAGCCAAGGGATTAACAGTCATAATAGAATTCCCATACTAATGGAAAGCCCAAGAGGGCCCTGGGGTATGCACTGAGTCCTTACTCCTCACTAAGGTGGAGGACTCAGAGGGAGGTTTGGCATTCGCAAAAGGATACTTCAAGGGATGGGAATGAAGGAAGGGGGAGGTGAAAGGAAGGAGGAAAGAGGGAGAATGCAAGGGGGATGACTGGGGAGGGAAGGAAGGAGAGAGAGGATGGGGTACCTATTGAGCTTGTGTGATTAGGAAAAAAATGAAATGTGAGAGATAAAAAAGGAGTCTCAGAAGCAAACTATGAGGCAAAGACGTATGGATGTTTTCAAGATTTAAAAAATCCTCTAGTCGTAAAATACCTCCTTGGAATATGGCATATAAAATAAAGAGCATTTACCAAGGGAAATGAGATTTGTCTTTGCTATACTTGGATATAGTTTAATTGCCTTTCCAAAGGCTCACATAAGTAAAAGGTAGGTTCCCAAAGAGGAGGTGTGTTTTATAAGGTCGCTTTTGTGGTCTCCTTGGACATACGCCAGAAGATTTACTATAAAAGTAGGCCAACTGGTCCACCAGCAATCACTGCATCCCAACTCCTTCTGTGATCCTGCTCCCCAGGGTTCTAGTGTGCATCATCAACAATGGCTTTTGCCAGAACCACGATCTGTGCTAAAGTCCTAGGAACATTGTCTGGCACATGGTAGGTATTCAGTATACATGAGAACAAATGAAAGGAAGGAAAGAATCTAATAAGCATGAGTTTAGAATATCTCATTGAGGTACTTTATAAGTTTCATCTACCCATTGCTGAATGCATATAGAATCAAACAATTGGAGAAAACAGGATTTTTTTCCCCTCACTTACCATTCTTGGTTACAGTCTATTATGATGGCGGGAGATTTCATACTAACATCAGGAACTGAGAGGACTGGCCATACCGCATTCACAAGAGCTGAGAGAGGAACATACTCCTAACTTGCCAGTCTGCCGAGTTCCAACCAGCTCTCTCTCTCTTCTCTGTCTCTCTGTCTCTGTCTCTGTGTCTCTCTGTCTCTCCCTTTTAACTACTTGTCCCCAAGAGAATGGTCTACTTATTATGGGCTGGGTCTTCCCACATCAATTAGACAGCCTCCCACAGTCTTGCTCAAAGTTTGCCTTAACTAAATAGTTCTTTATAGATGTGCCTAGAGGTTGGATTCTCAAACGTCAAGTTTACGCCTGTATCTAACTATTACAAACTAGAAATACATTCAAAAACCTTTCAGTTTTTACCTGTCTGTCCTGACCAGCAGGCATGTTCTTATGTGTTTTTTAGAGTAAAAAAATGGGTTATTTGCTGGTTAGTTTGGAGGAAGCCTGTTGAGCCCAGAAACACCATGAGGGGAGTGACCTACTTATTTTTCCTCTATTGGTTGATGTGATAGTTAGTATTAATTGTCAACGGGAGCTGGGGATATGGCTCAGGGGTTAAATTCTTTGCTTCACAAGCAGCAGGACCTGAGTTTGTATTCCTAGATCCCATATAATAATGCCGAATAGATATGGTGGTAGCCTGTGATTCCCATCCTGGAATGTGGCCTGGGGAACCATAGAACATGAAAATAAGGATTAACAATCCAACATGAGTCCTGAAGTCACTCTTGGGCCTCCACAGGTACACATACTCAAATCCCTCTTGTACACACACACATACACACACACACACGCACACACACACACACACACACACACACACACACACACACACACATGTCAACTTGATATCTGGAACAGAGGCTTTTGGCTATACCTGTGATAGGTTCTATAGATTAAGTTTGGGCTGTGCTCATACTTGTAAGATGTAAAACGACCATTACATGTGGGGCCACTTTGCAGGTAGGTGATCTGGGATTGCACAAGATGGAGAGAGCCAACTAAGCAGAAATAAGCAATCAAAGCATGCCTTCATTTATGACTCTGTGCCCTTGACTGTGGATGTGATATGGTGGTTCTTTCCAGCTCCTGCTGTCATGATGGACTGTAAACTAAGAAGCTTGAGTCAGTATTCTGTTGAAGCAATGAGCAATTAAAGCTAAATTAGATGATGAATATACTCTGGGATCCCCAAATTCAGTTCACACACTCTGCCCTGAAACTGTGTTTCATTTTTTCAAGATTCTGCTTCAATTGACAGTGTGGAAGAAACAGTATCTCTGTGCAATAATGCCTTTTTCATTTTTCTACCACAAGTCTTTAGGTTTCTACAGTGTCCAGATAGTTGGCAGGACCATGAAGTCGATATTTGGGCTTGAAGATATATTTAGACTTTGTCTTGGACCTCATCAAGCAGAACGATAATCCTTCATTTCAGTTTTAGGATCTGGACTTTTTAAGGGTCGTCAGAATCAAGCAGTGAGTTGGATTCCTCAGGCAGTCAGAAGAGTCTTGCTTGAGGCCTGAGTGAGTCAAACAAGGCTGACATGGGAGTGATTTGAGAAAAGGAAATAGAATTAGGGTATCACTTAAGGTGTGTCTCGCATGCATCAGCTTCAAAGCTCTGTCAGTTTGAATAATGGCGGGCTGTGCATCCCACTGCAGCAGCCTCCCTCTGGTACAATGATCCCCAGCAGCTTCCCTGTATAGCTTAGGACATGGGACATTGAATTTCCCTTGCTATTTCTAAAAGAGTCAAATTTGTTTCTTGTATATATGATGGGTATTGTGTTCTTCTCACCACCTGTCACAGTATAAGAAGTTCACAGTGGGTGCATAAGCAAGGCTTCCGTGTCACCACCCCTCCCCCCGCCCTGCACTCTGTATTTCTCCATTCGCTTTTGGCTGTATTTTTAGCTGTGATCATGCACAGTGCTTTAATCATTTATACAACAGTCTAGGTTCACACTAGGAAAACCCCAAAGTCCAGTAACTCCAGGAAGGTAATGCATTTGACCTGTCAATTAATCTCAAAGCATTTTTGTTCAGATTCATTAGTTGCACCTTTACTTCAGATCTAACAAAATTAAGCCTTAATGAAATTATTCAGGCAGAGGGAATGACCTGAATACGGGTAGGGGGAGCTCTACTGGAGAAATTAGCCAGAGCCAAAGATTCCTAGAGAAAACCTTTCTATATGGTATCAGTGGGGAAAATAATGGAGGAGATTGTGCCTGTTCAACTTTGCTGGTATGTCAAGCTGAATAAGAGGAAGAAGAGAAAGAAGAGCAATGAAACCCCCAAAGCAATAGCTTGTCCTGATAAACTTGTTCAAACATCTCTCACAGCACATCTTATGGCTCTTATTTTCATCTAGTATCTTGCAGTGAAGAAGGAAATGGGCTGTTTGCTCACGGCCTGGATCTCCTACATGTTTCCATATGTGAATAACAACCAAACAGCTTGCAAATCATTACCCGATTGGCTTCTGGCCCCTAAACTCCCAGTCTCTGGCAAGTTGACATTACTTTGTAGGCATCCTTCTCTTTGACATATCTCTGTTGTGCACACTGTGGTATTTTCAGGATAAATATGATGATGGTACTCAGAATTGCAAACAGTGACCAAATGGGCAAGAGTGTGCAAACTTGCTATTCCGTACTAAAATGCACCATCTTGCTGGGAGTGCTCTAATTAGCAGCCACCTGGGACAGTCCCACCATCTGTTAGTGTCAGCAGTAATGTTTCCTTTTGCCTTTTGTTCTAAGTCATCAAGAAAGGCCAAACTCAGAAGTATATGGTTGGGGCAATTAGAATTCCCCCAGAACTGGCCTGACTTTGTAGGAAGTCATGTTTTAATGTTTGAATCTTTTTACTGAAAACATCAAGAAAGTGGGAGCCAGAACAAGGTTTAAGGTTTATGATGCTTTGTGGCATTTCTTGGATCAAATCAAGATGCAATGAGCATCCACTGTATAAAAAACATGGAGTGAAGCAAAGATAAAAACTCAGTATGCTTGTAAAGCCAGAAAAATAAAATAATTTTAAAAATTAAATTAAATTTAAGTAACTCTTTTGCAAAAAAAAATGTTGACTTCTCATTTTGTTCTTCAATAAACATTCCACTGATAGGAAAAAAAAGTGGTACTCAACATTGGGATTCTTTGTTTCTGTGACAGTGGTAGGGGAAGTAGAATGATACAAAAAAAGCTGGAAATCTAGAAACATTTTCTGAATCTACTTTAAGCAAAGGATCGCTAAGTTCTGGATTGAACAACTCGGAATCCATCTGGGAAGATGTCTTAAATCGAGTATTTTGTGTGCACTGATGCTCCTTCTTTTTGCTTGTTTGGATTTCTATTAAGGACACTCAGTCACCCCCTTTTAGATTGGTCCTCAACCCCACTTTGCAATACAGATGTTAGCTTCCCATCAACATAAAAAACCTGGCTTGAGAAAATTGATTCATAAAGAAAGGATATTCTAGAAGTTTCAGGCTATGATTAATTGGCCCCACAGTCTCTAGCTTTTATTAAGGCAACACCCCAAAGTAGAGACATAAAATGCTCACCTTGTGGCTAAGAAGAAGAGGAGTAGAAATGGGGGCAGAATTTTACAATCCCCTTCAAGGGCACAACCCAAATAACCTAAAGACCTCCTTTCCACCTCCTAAAGATTCCGCTACCTACAAGTAATGTTACCCCAAAAACCAAGCTACTGATGTAGGGTTCTGGAGAACAATCAAGATCTATTTATAACATTGATGGTTATATTCACAGCTTCCTGTTCTATGGCAGATGGATAGAAGGAAGCAAAAAAAAGGCTACTTTTTTCTACTTTGGTTCCTTTTGAAAATTATTCTAAAAACTCCCTGTGCTGGAGTTATGTAATGTAAATGCATTGAAAGTGTCATGGAAGCAATCAATAGGTTTGACTTCATTACATTTTAACATGTTTCTCCATCACACTCACTCGGGAACAGAATGAATAGGCAAACATTGAACTGGAAAGTATTTGAAGCAAGCATGACAGTATAGAAATATGAATATTCCTAATATTTCAAGAATTCACACAAATCAATAAGAAAAACATTAAGACCTAAAATAGCTATCTAGTTAAGGAACAACAAATCTCTAAGGAGGAAATAGAAAGGAAAATCAGCTTAACATAGACTCTCTAACCTCTCTGATTTTTGAACAACATGCAAATTGAAATAGCAAAGGGATATCATCTCCCTTATCAGTTTAGCAAAGATCCTAAATTAATGATCTAGAAGAAGGTGCAGTGAGGTAAATTGTTGTGTGTTACTCAGAAGCTCAGACTTTCTAAAAAAAATAACCTACTCATACACAAGAGCTTAACAGTGCATTGCCTCCTGGTCTTGAGTTGGTTCTCAAAATGTGTCATCTTATTTATAGACAAGGAAGATCACTGTAGATTGATTTATTTAAATGCATCAAAACGCACCAAGCTATAGCTGACAAAATATGTCTTACCGTTCAGTGCAATATAAATCCCTCAAGCTTGATATATGGGTGTGGAGTTGTTCATGACATGAGAAAACTCATAACAGCAAAAGCAGGAGAATGTCACAATTCATGATTTCACCTTTTTTTAAATGGAAAATGACTGATATAAAATACTTTCAATTTTCACATCAGTTATTTCAAGGCAACGAGAATTATAGGGAATTACTGTTTTTCTTTTGAAATCTTATCCCACCCAGATTTTCTAGAAATTATATTTTTTTCTTCTTAAAATAGAAAAAGAGGGATAGGGAGAGGATGCAATAGGCAAAGTGCTTATCACTCAAGTTTGATGACCAGAGATGGAATCTCAAGATGCTACAATAAAAGTTGGAAGGATACAATGTCATAAGTATCTATAAACACTGCGCTGCTAGAAATGGAGACAGAGACTGGAGAATCTCCAGAAGGTTCTGAGCAGCCTGCCTTACTCAGCAGTTGTGAAGAGAAAAAAAATGGAGGAAAGGACAGGAAAGATAGTTTGTGCTCTGACCCCCATATGAATTCCTTGAATCATGCACACACACACACACACACACACACATACACACATGCACACACACACGCACACACACACACACACACACACACACACACACGCACATACACACACGCACGCACACGCACATGAGGGAGAAGAGAAAAGTAGAAAAAGAACAATGACCCTCACAGGTGCCCTTTTCCAGATTACTGATTTGTGTGTGTGTATGTGTGTGTGTGTGTGTGTGTGTGTGTGTGTGTGTGTGTGTGTGTGTGTGTTTGGTTTAGCATTATCTTGTAACATATATTCTATCTGCGGACAAATTCAAAATATGCTTCCCTTTCTTCCTTGGCTACTAAAGATCTGAGACCATATACATTGCTCAGGACCAAATAAGTGACCATTTTTACTTTGCTTTGAGTTTGCTCCTCCTGTTTGTGTTGCTATGTACATTTTACATTTGTTCTTATATCCAGGTAGTGTCTAATTGTAATTAGGAGTAATTTAAGAATTGTATCACAATTAAATTTGTTAAGTAGATTAAGATTTGTGTCACAGTTCCAGTGTATGTGTATATGTGTGTGTGTGTGTGTGTGTGTGTGTGTGTGTGTGTGTGTGTGTTTATAATATATTGTTTTAAAGGCAGTGAAAAGAATCATTGAGTGTATTTGGTTTTAATGTGTCATCCAGCAGCAGGGTTATTTGGAATGGTGTAATGATGTTTAAAGTGTGTACATTCCCTGCTCTGCACTGTTCACTGTAGCATAAGCCTCATGACTGCATTTTGTTTTTCCCTGCATGCAGTTTCAGGAAGTGTAGGTGTAGGTCCCTATATTGTTCAGTGTGTGGCCTGCATGACAGAGGTCATCTCACAACGAATTCAAATTCTATATATGTGAGTGGGACAAAAATTTCATATAGCTTCCTGTCCCACACATGTCTACATAAAAATTTAGTTGGAAATAAGGATTTCAGCCAGAGCCAGACTATTCATTTTCCCAAAAGAAAAGCTAAATGGTAGTTCAATTGTCAATAAAAAATTCTGAATAAAACAATTTTCCAGAACTAACACTTGGCTTGCCAAATATATATCTTATATTTGTATAAATGTTGTGTATTAATTGTACCTCAATAAAACTTTAAATAAAACTCTGGACTCTGTTCTATGATTTCTACCTAACCTGAGGTGAGCTGGTGTTACTAATCTGCATTTCAGTTATTTTCTCTTACCAATGGATCTCTCTCTCTCTCTTGTTCAGATTCTAAAACAGAAAACTTAAGATCTACAGTGCATCCAAGTTCTCACAATTTGAGACATGTAAATAAAGTAAGAAACGGCAAAAAAAAAATCATACCAAGCTCTATTCTTTTGAACCTTCCATATCTTTCTTTCTTGATGTAAAAGAGTATATTGTGGTAGCCATAGCAGATGGTGACGTTGAAACACAAAATACTACCCATTTACTAAAGTTCATGAGTCCTATAGGTGGCACAATCCAGATTCACATTTAGGAAACCTGTCTCTGGAGCTTGTAGTCATAACCACCCTTTCTTGGCTGGAAACAGGTACCTCAATGGGATACCCCCCAGATGAAACCACATAACTGCAGTCTCTGTCACCCTTCATGTCCCAATTCCAGACAGTGACACCAAGAAGCAGTCATCTTTTAAGAGGGAAAAGCAACATGACTTCTGTATTGAATCAATGTACATGTTCAAGTAGAATTTCCATTAAAATTCTCTCACACCTTTGATCAGCTGGGAAAAAAATCCTTCCGAAAATGGTTTTCCTAATATACCTTATGCTGAAAAGCTTTTAAAAACTCATAAATGAAGGAGGGAGTATCTCCAAAGTTTCAGATTTGAGAAGAGATAGGGGCACAATGATAGTTGATTTTTTTCATTAAGAACAGTGACAAGCTTTTGACTGTCCTCTTGTGCAATGTACAATCAGGAAGCTAGCCCCACCTTCAACTTAGTCTAGCTAATCTTTCTCTGACTTGAACTAGAAACATTCTGCTCATGTAATCCAGGGCAAGGGAGGTGATGTGAAACATTGTATACAAAGAGTATAATCTTTGTACTGAAAGATGAGATCCCAGAATGATCATCAGACATGGAAGGTATACTAGAACTCTCCCGACACAACACTGGAGGATCCTTTGGGTATGAACCAATGAGTTCAGAAGAAGAGATAGACATACTGTTAGCATTGGATGTTTCCTGAGAAATTGCCAGATCATTTTTCAATAAAGCTACTGGGAGACCGGTTCTTCTCCATAGAGAGTTTCTGATCAGCACTTCAGCCCATTCTTCAAACATGAATGATCAACCAAGTAACAGCAGACATCTGAAGGAAAGAACCAGAAACTAAAGTGAAAAAGGAAGACAAAGAGGAATTTTTTGGAGACAGAGATTGTAGTGCACATAGGAAATATCAAAAAAAGATAGGTGATGGTCTTGGGTATAAGAAAAGGCTTTTCCTTATGGAACAAGAACAGCATGCTATAAAAAAGAAGCTGAACATGGTGTCTCTCTTAGAAATAAAAGATAGAAGAGCAAAAGCAAAAGTTCCATACTATGGTGGCAGTATAATGTTGAAATCTCACAGAAAATAGATTAAGTAAAAATCTAAAATCCAGATAAGTCATAGCTATTAATCAAATTAAAACTAAATAAAACAAAAAGAGAAAAGAAGAAATTATCCAAGAAAATTTCCTGCTCACAGATATGTGTTATTAACTTTGAAAGGATTGTTGAGTGCTCCTCACAGTGTCAATGCTGACCCTCATCTAAATGCTGCTTCACCATCAAGGAATTAGAGGTCACTGGAGAAAAGGTTGATTCTAGGCCTGAAACAGGATGGAATGTAAATGGAATATTATGTCAAACCAAACAATCAAACAGTCATGGCAGCCTGGGTGATGTCCTCAGAGCTCAGGAGCCAATTTGGAAGGATTCCCACTGGCCAGAAGTGCAAAGATGCCAAAATCCCTTAAAATAATGAGTGCAGTGCACCAGGTGTGTGTCAGACCATGAGTCCGTAATGAATCTTCAAAACAGGGAAACTTGTTAGCCACCATAGGAAGATGTGAAGCATCCAACTCATTATTTTGAAAGCCAATAAATAACAAAAAAGACTGGAGCATTTATTTTTTCTTGCTTGCAAGACTGTAACTGTGGTTACGAAACTTTTCTTTATACAAGTATTTCAACTAAGAAACAAAGAAGGAACACAAATAAAGTGAGAACTTCACCAAGAACAGCCAAGGCTGTTGATAATATCATGATGACAAGTGTCCATTTTGTGTCTCCTGATAGAAAGCATGCCACCCCTTGTGAGGTCCTGTTCCAAATTCTGTCTGCTATTGGCACAAACCTGGTGGTGAAGGAGCTAGTTTCTTGTGTTCCTGGTTACTTAAGATATAAGAGAATGTTTTAAGCAGAGGCACAGCTTATACTAAGTGTGGGAATAGAGATCTGGCTTAGTTACTGGCATGTGATTGATTTAATAGGTCATGGATGATCTGGTGCCACCAAAACGAAGCTCCTGAATCTCTGCCCAACAGCATGTTGGAAGTAGGGCCCAGCTGCCTATCCATCAGATGATAGTACTTCTGTCCTTCAGGTCACCCTAGGGGAGGATGCAGAAAGAGGGTACAGCTGGCTAGAGTGACCTTTCCCAAGCTGGGAGGGGGTGGCAGCATTCATTGCACCCTCCACTTAGTTTACACAAGCCGAGGCATTACCCTGAGGTCTCACAAGACTTACTTCTGTGTCCTCAACAGCTAGCCAGGGCTCAGAGCATGGGTTTAGGGAGCGCTTTGAAAAAGCAGGTGAGCTGGAGAAAACGAGTCAAAATGCTTCAGTGTCATGGAGGGAATAATTGCAATAGGTAGCTGTATCTCTGGTACCTCCGTGAGACTATGAGAAACATTCCTTAGTGTTTTCAAATCTAAACCTGATGAAGCAGGAATCTCCCCCATTAGTTCAGTGTCACTCTTAGGGTAGGTCACAGTTTGCCTACCGGTTGCCAATAAATTCACAACTAAGAAGTTTAAGGAAACAATGAGCTTTATTCTGGTTTACAATTGTCTGGTTATATTTCTTAATCCCAGGTTGGCATGGCAGGGGAACTCATATCAACATCAGAGCTGAGGGAACTTGCTGCACCATATCTAGAAGACTGCTGAGAGAGGGGCAAACCTCACTTGCCAAACAGCATGGCTGTCATTTCCTTAGTCAATCCCCTCCATCTTATTTACCTGTCCAGAGAAAAGTCCCATCCACCATGGACTGTGTCTTCCCTCATCAATTAGATAATCTCCTGTAGGCTTGCTCAGGGTTTAAAACAACTACTAATTCTTTACAAATGTGCCCAGAGCTTGGGCCTTCAATAGTTGACTTCCATAGCTAATTATCACAGCCTGCTCTCTGGAGAAGATCATGCTGTCTGCAGGTGACTCTTAGTCTTCCACTTCCAACCAGTAAGTGGCATGGCTCAGCAGAACCAGACTAACTCATTCTCAATGCTGGGCATCTAACTGCTACACTAATTCACTCTTTTGAAGGTCTTTAATAAAGTGCAGATTTGGATCTGGGGAAGAGTGAGGCAAGCAGATCCAGGAAGGGCTTGCCTTGGTTGAGCAGGTATCATGCTTCAGAGGAGGTATTTTGGTGGCCAAGTCAGTGAACCCTGAACAGAAATGAACCATTTGTGTTCAGCGACAAGAACCTAGGCAAGGACCTAGGTTCTGCCTGGAGCTACTGTCCTGAGTTCAGGGTCCTCTGCAGCCAGCCTTTAGTCAGACCTAATCCTGTCACTGGCCAGGCAGCTTTGGTAAAACACTGACAATAATCACTTGCCCTGACTGCACATTTAGGTCACCCATGATACATCTGTTCCTACCTCAGTGTTCGGAAGGTAACTGGTCTTTAGCAAATCCTGGCTTGGGGAGCTTTATAAATGCTTTGGCTGTTTTTTTTTCCTTCATTTTTCATGCTTATGTGTATGTGGGGTGTAAATATGTGTACATGCTTTTTCATGGGGAGGCACATGTTTATGCGCATATGAGGCCTGAGGTTGCTATCATTAATCCCTATCACTCTTCTGCCTCATTCTTTTTGAGACAGGTCTTTTATCCAATCCGTAGCTCATTAATAAGGCTAGTTTGTCTTGGGGATCCCTAGTTCCTTCTTTCTGAGGCTGGAATTACAGTCAGGTCATGCCAATAAACACAACTACCATTGTATGTGGAATCTGGGGACCTAAACTTCAGTCTTCTTGCTTGACTGTCAAAACTTTAGCTCTTCAGCCATCTTCCTAACCCCTCCTGAGGTGTTTCTAATGAGCAGCTGTGCTTCCAAGAAAGTTTGAAAAGTTAAGCAGGAAGTCCCTATGACAAGCAAGTATTATTTTAGCAACTAAGGAAGAATTTCTCATTTTTATAAGGCCCCACCCACTGAAGTGGGGCAAGAACGAGATTTCCACAGAGGAAAGTATGAGTTAGCCCTTTTTATATCAGTCTCTGGTAGATAGCAACATTGAATAGTGCACCATTAAGTGGTGAATAACTGATAACTCTGTCACCTCCTGGCCATATTGCTTACCATCCATGTTTTTTCATCTCTTCTGGCTTCATTTCCCATACTTATGAAATGGAACTATATATATGAAATGGACTGTTAGTTATAGCAGTCACAGGACATTCACACAAGGAGGCTCTTCTCCCACATCCAGCTGGACTAGCCAAGAGCAGTTCTATGTTGTGAGCCACAAGGAAGCTACGATTCCAATAAAGGAATGTTCAGATTTTTTTTTCCTGTACTGGTTAGCTAGACTTTATGTGAGGAGACAATTGAGGAACCAAGCCTCTCTCTTCTTCCAGCTTTTCCTGCCTTGTCCATATGGCCAGGCCCACAGACACTTCAAACCAACAAGCCTACAAAAGTGCCAAGTAATGAAGGGCCTCCAAAGAGGTTCCGTGGTCATGAGGACAAAAGAAAATGCAGCTAGACCACTTGTATACTTTGCAGCTTGCTTTCTCTCCCAAAGAGCAATGCTCCCTCTTTCAGGTGTTTTTAATGGACCTATGCAGCAGGAGAGTTTACACAATCGCTTTTTCAGATGCCACGGGTTCTATTTCTGTTTGGACCCAGGTAATGAATGATACTGGTCTTCCAGAGCTGGGTTTGTTATTAATAACACAGCATCATCTTGAGTTTGGCCCAAGGGAAGCATTGAGCAAAGCAGAATCCTGCTATTTGGGGAGGGCAGCATGTTAGGAACATTCCTGTAAGTTGTATATGTAGATTTCAAGAGTAGTTTTGTCAGATGGGGCTCTGGGGCTCAATCTGCCCAGAGATCTCAGGGAGACTGTGAGGAATACAATTCGGACTTGTTCCATCCTGGGTCATGGAAGCAACAATCTCTTTTCCTAATAGAATGAGGGTCACTGCTGGGATGCTACTGAGCATGGTTTTTGGCCAAAGATCATGTACAAACAGGGCCAGGCTATCTGCAGGTGACTTTCAGATGAATCAAGGCCTTGTATATCCAGCCAGTAAGTGTCAGGGCTCAGAGCAGAACCAGACCTATAGCCATAAGCATGTGTCCCCAATGGTAGGTGTGTAATGGCTACATTCAATCACTCTGTGGGGGTCTTTCATAAAGCTCACATCCGAAGGTCGGGGAAAGAGGCAAGTAGATCCTGGCTGAACTTATGTGGGTTAAGCAAGTATAATGTGTTAGAAAAGCAGGGCTCTTGGTGGCCAGGGTTGACAGCACAGTTCTGTAATCCCAACCGAAAGCCAGTTCTCCCTAGGGTGTTTGTGCAGGATGTCAAGGGTGCCCACAGTTCGTCTCAAAACACATCCCAGTGCCTGATACCAAAGCAGATACCTGCGCCTGGATGTGGGGGAAGGGTTGTGCAGAAAAGGCACAAAAGCTCTGGTCTGAGACAACTTTAAATGAAAAGAAGTAATAGGGAAAAAGAAGGAAGAATGGGAAAACCTAAGCCGTGGCTAAGCATGGAAAAAAGGCATACCTTGGTAAGAAGCAGCAAGCGAGTAGATGTGGCTGCAGCAAAAAGGGGAATAAGAGAGTAAGCAGGGACAGAACAGAACAGGGAGATGAGCGTACACCACACATCCAAAACCATTTCCTATGTCAAAGAGCCAAGACTTAAATCCCACTGGCTCTAACGTTTTACTCTGAAGCGTCCAAATCCACAAAAATTCCCAAGAATGCTACAGTAAGTAACTGTGTACCTCATGCACAAACTTCCAACATGTTAACAGATGCCATGTTGACTATCTCTCCTTTGAATTTCTTTTTCAGAAGCTTTGAAAGTAGGCTGTAAGCATTATGACTAAACGCTGAAACATCATTCAGTAGGAGGAAAGGATGTTGTCCTACATAACCACAATGAAATTATCACACATGTGGAACTGAACATTTCCTAATATATTGCATCTGTTACCCAACAAGACTCCCTGCAGGACCAGTGCTTGTCTAGAATTATCTCCCAATGAATTTCACAGGTCCCCTGATCTTTGTTTAGAATCTGGTCAAGGAAAATATATTGTGTGGGGTGATCTTAAGTGTTTATCAATTTTAAATGTAGGAAAGTCTTCCACTCTTTGGTTGTTTGGTATTTACATTTGTTAGCCTGGCATAATCGCCAACCAGTCCAGGTAATCTAGTGAGACCCTAATTCACATTTATATTTGAAAAGAGTTGGGATGTAGCTCAGTCATAGACTACTTGCCAACCAGATATGAAGTTATGAGTTTGAGCCCCCACACCACAAAATTAAGTAAGTAAATAAATAACATACTAGTCTGCATGGAAGTGTACAACTGTTTTATTGTAAGTAGATTATAGTTAAACATTTTCTGGCAAAAACACACAGAAGAGGCCATATTGTTCTTCCCATATTGTCACAGGGGAATCCCATGATGCCAGCTTGTCCCAGTGTTACTGTTCTAAAAGTGGTTTCATTACTCATGCTGCCACACCCTAGGTACTTTATAGATACATTTGACTCTTTCTAATTAAGGGTGATTTTACAAGGCTTTCATTCCCCATTTGGTGCTTTGCATTATTTTCTAAAGGAAAACTCTCACATGTTCCCTTTTAAGAAATTGTTGTAGATTTAGGTTCATTTGTTATTTACTGTATGAGTGTTGCTAAGTTTCTTGGTGCTAAATTTCAGTGGGAGCCCTTTGATGAGACCCTGTTTAATTTGAGCACATCTGGGCTTCCTTCCTTGCTTTGCACTTTCCTGCCTTGGGCTTGGGGTTAGTCCCTTCAGAGGAGCTCTGCATCTTTAGTGAGGATTAGTTGTAAGAGATCAAGGTCCAGATGCTGATGCACTCTCGGTGGCTACAGAACATCCTTGCTTTAGGAAGTGTGAGTGGAGAGTTTTAGGAATATATTCATGAATGTTTACATATGTTCAAGCACACACATGTATAGGTGTGTGTATGTATGTGTGTGTGTGTGTGTGTATGTGTGTGTATAGAGACAATGAATTCCAAGTTGACATCATGTGTCTTCCTTAGTCACTTCACTTATTTATTGAGGCAAAATCAGTTGAATATAGAATTCACCAGTCATCTAGATTGGCTAACCAGCTTGCCCCAGGATTATAAGAAGCTACTACACATGCCCAGCTCTGGGAATCTGAACTCCATTAATTGTGCCTACATGACAAGCACTTTATCTACTAAGCCATTTTCCCAGTCTAGATGAATGTTTTAAAAACTGACAAATCTGTAATCATTAACAAATTTGTCAAAGGTTTGTTCCCAGTAAGCATCTCTATACTACTTTTAAAGTATGGGAATGCACTTATCTGTTGTGTCCTATCATATGCACAGTGTTTTCAGATTACAAACAAAAGATTTCTTTGACTTTCTTCTTTCTTAGAATAAAGCCTACTATAGGTATACATTCAGATTGTCACATGGAAAGTTGGTGGAATTTATTATTTGTGTGAGATTATGCTGTACATATGTACAATTAGATTCACTTATTTATTTACAACTTTGTTGGGTTTTTTTATCTTCACTTTTCTGGTTTGGAAACAAAATACATTCCCAAAGTCAACACTTACAAAATTGTTTTTCCAACCAGTCTCTTAGGGGTGAGCATTTGGGTTCTTTCCAACAATTTGCTATCACAAATAATGCTGTGGTGAATAATTTCAACTTTAGATGTTTATTTTCTGGGTAAAAGAGAAAGTGGGATTTCCTCATGGGAAAGCAAAAACATATGTAATCTTGCAAGCTGCTATCAAAATTCTTCCCATATAGACTGCTTCAGCTGGCTTTTCATTGGTTCTACGTGAGACTGGATTTGAGAGGAAGTGATGTCAGACACAGAGGACGGGTCAGGATCTACTGTAGTTGTTCAGACGGTTTTTGACCCATGATGGTAGGATTGCAGAGGGAAGAGAAGAACTGGGTTCTTGATTGGATGTAGGTAACAAGGAAAGGACAAAGGCAGAAGGATAAAGGAATTATGGGATTGCCAGGAGTAAGAACAAGATAATAAGACACACAGAAAGTTTAGGCAAAGGTAAAGAATACAAACTAAGATAGTACACACGAGGAAGAAAAAGATACATGTCTATGTATGCATATATTATATAAATATAGTATGTATTATGTTATATATATATTGCTTGGCCATTTCTTAAATTGGTCACATTAGTAGGAGCACAGGGTTAGGCTTAGGATTACACTTGCATTGGTTCCCTTGAAAGATGGCTTTCAGCCTTTACTTCTGCTTTCTTCAAATTTGCCTACAGCAGCTCTTTTCATACTAATAAAAATTCCCTCCTCTTCTCATTTATTTACTGGTTTGAACAGTCAGCAGTCTTGAACACAGCTACTCCTTTGGCATACGAATGTTAAGTAGGTGTCATAAAACTCCAAAAGACTATGTAGGATTCAGAGTTGACAGAAAACAACAACTAAAGGAAATTAAAAAGAGTCTATTTTAGGCCAAATATGAATGACCAAGGCCCTAAGAATACAGATTCGAGTTACCTGAACATGTTCCACCATGGAAGAGGTTATAGGAGCACCTATGGTCAAACAGAATAAAATCACAAATCAACACATTTACCACATACAACACTGGGGACATCAGACATCATTGATCTTGTTCACAAGTTCCCTTATAACTTCATAGCTTTAGGGTTGATGGAGCTAGAAGTCGCTAAGCTTAGTGATACATTTTGAGAAATTTGGCCCAAAGGTGTTGGATTGGATAGGAGAATAAAAGTAATTGACTATTAAAAGGCATAAGATAACTCAAGTTAATATTGACTCTCAACATACAGCATTTTGTCTTTCCACAATCACAATGTCCCAGCCAGACAAGATTCAACACTCTGTAGGAGCTTGAATGTAGATGCAGCCTCTTTAGAGAATTTCAGTTCACAAGGGCACCATTAGCAAGGGATGAAAGATTCTCAGCTTAAGAACAGGATGTGGAAGAACTTTGACTTCTAGACAGTGGAGTCACAACACTGATACATGTCTATACTTATTCATTTCCCACAAAATGATAGTTCTTGCAGTGGGTAGAAAAGATATGAATCATTCATAGTTTTTACCTTGGAGACAGAAGAGAGGAAGCCCTAGATGGGGCTATGAGTCCTGACCCATCCCATGGTTCACCATGTCTTACCCCTAAGGTTTTGGGCAAGTTGGAACCTTCTTGTCTACATCTCCTTATACAGTAAAATGGACCAATTACCTGTCCTGCTAATGCCATTAGCTAATGGCTGTGAGATGGCTTTGTGCAATGTACCTTGGAAAGATTACAGATGTAGAATAGACAAATTGTGGTACACCAGTTGTTTTTGCAATGATGGGCTCATCATTTTTTCTTTTTTCTCATCTTTAAGTTCTTTCTAGCATTTTCCTCAGCTCTCTCTACCACCAAGAGTTTTAAAGGAAAATATAATGGTTTTTTAAAAAAATCTGAAATAGCTCCCCCCATGGGCTGCAATTAGCAGGCAACTTTGTTTCTCAGAAGGTTACCAAGTGCAAGAAGTGAAGTGTCTCCTCACTGTTCCCACATTTATTTCTATTAGGTCCACCCATAGGAAGCTGTCAATATTTGACCCCTTTAAATGTGAAAACCTGGCAATTTCCTGTGTTCAGACTAATGATTTCCATCAAAAGAAAATTACACTATTTTTTCAGAGTTATCCAAAGAAGTATTTACAAAGCAATACTATGACCCTCAGTTTTATGGTGGAAACTCTAGAGAGGAAAAAACATTTCAAGTGCCATGTAAATTAAATGCCAAGCTATACCACCACCATCCCCATTATTCTGCTTCTGCTTGCTCCAGAGATATGGCTCTTTCTTAAATGGTAATTCAGCCTAGAGAAGAGACATGTTCATGGAGAACACATGGGAATTAGACTTGGATTTACTGTGACTTTTTAATACATTGTTTCTTTGACTTGACAATGAGGTCCCCAGAGAACTGCCTCTGATCCCTGCTGATCTGCTAAATAAATAATGTCTCCCAGCCACCAATCATCCATATGCCTCCTCCAAGGGCATCATAAATCTGTGCTCATGGGTGATCAGCCGTCCAATGACTCCATCTTTATTTCTGACCTACCTGTAAAAGGCATCCTCCATGCTGCTGATTATGAGCTCGTTATGTGATTTTAAGTGATGTAGACCTAAAGCAGAGAAATTTCCTCACACTAAATCTCTCACTTTTAATGGAAAGCTTGGGGAATTCCTGTGTGCCCAACTGAGGAAAAGGAGAGGGCCAGGCTGTAGGGAAGTAGGATTGAGACCATCAAGCAGCTACTTTCTAGCTGCCTTGGGCATTCTGGAGGGCTGCAGTGGGGCCAGAGGTTTGAACAAAGTACACAGAAGGGGATTTCCACATTTGTTCCTACGTGAATCCTGCCTTTGAGGTAAGATTCTGTCATGGCTGTGATGGAGCCCACTTTGGAGCTATTGGCGTCTGCCAACTCTGACTTTATAGACCACAGCCAAACACACTGTGTTTGTATTGAAGGTTCACAGACTAGATCCAGCAGGACTGAAACTGAGGAGATAAGTAATCAAAAAAAAAGTTTACATGGCTTAGTACATAGGGAGATGCAGTGTACAAGACCAGTGGTCCCCATGACGAAAGAAAGAAAATAGGAGGGAAGTTCAGGATGAAGGAGACAAAGCTTGGGAACAGAGTAACAAAAAAGGAAGATTTGTTCGAGTTCATTGGGTAGAAATCAAACAGAACCCGTACTGAAGGATTTCTGTAGCCTTCAGGGAGAGCAGTACTGAGGAAAATAGTGCATTAAAATGCAACTGGATGCCCTGTCCCTTGAGATACTTCTGCCTCAGATGGTGAGTCTATAGTGCACATACATATGTGCATATGTATAAGCATGCACATACATACAAGTCACTCATGATGTGTGTGCATACACAGACACACATGCATTCACATGTATATACACACAGGCACATGTACTCCTAAGCACACATGAGTACACACATAAAAGTACAATTCCACACTCCCCCATGCTTCCAAATTTATCCTGGCCAGTGGTGGAGTCTGCACAGGAAAAACATGCCCTTCACCCTCTGCGGATGCCTTCAGAACCCCAGTTCAATCAGACATCTCAGCTGGATGGAAAGGAGCCATTCCTGCTGAATTTGGGATCAGAACTGTAGAGTTATCTATCTGCAACTGGTGAAGGTTTCAACCGGCTGATGGTCAGTAGAAAGGGAGTGTTGAGGGCTGCTGTCCCAAGGTCATCCATCTAAGAGTTTAGTGTGTAAAATGAGATACAAAGAGAAGATGAAGCATGCAAGGCTTCTAGTAAAAACAAAATAAAACAAAACCCTTCAAAGAGCAGCAGTGAGCTGGGGGACTCTGGGAGAAGTGACAGAATATCGGATTGTCTGATCTTGAGTGAAGGAGGGAGCTGGGGAAGCACAAAATCTTCTGGAGGAATCCTTAGAAATAATTGTACAGTATAAGGTGTGTTCCACTGAGACTATCAGAGTGTTCTGAGGCCCTTGGGTTGCTCCTTGTGCTCTGGCACCAACATGGAACATCCTGGCCAAGGGGCCACTAGCCTTATCATCTTTTGTTCAGTGGGTGAGGTGTGTGTCACCTGTTAAATTAGCTGCTCCAACCTCCTCTCCCTGCTGCTGCTGGAAACAGCCATTGAAGGAACTGAGGAAGGGGTGAGATAGAACCCAGCCCTCATCAGCAACAGTGGCCCAAATCAGTTTTGTACTAGAAACAAGAGGCCAGCTGCTCACTCAAGAAATGGATCATTTTCATTTACAACTAAGGGGGTATGAACTCACCAGAAGGGGAGGGCATATAGTCCGGCAGATTAAAAAGTAACCATTTTGCAAATGGGTGATTGACCCCTACCATTGGCAAATGCCATATGACCCTGCGATTCCACTTTTGGGCATAAGTATTACATCTACCCTTGAATGTGCTCTTATAATAAGACTCCAGTTTAACAGCTTTTTGTCTCTGGCCAGGGGGTGACATACAGTGCCCATCACGATGGAGTGAAGGGCATTAAAGGAGCAACAAAACTGCAAAAGAAAATCAACAAACCACTATCCAGAACTTCAGAGACTCTATATCAACCACCTAGAACTAGGCCAGACTAATCTCTCCCCATCCTGAAGCTCAGGGACATTTGCAGAAGAGGGGTCGGTAAGATTGTAAGAGCAAAAGGATGGGAGGAGCAATGATTTGCAAGATACTCCACACAATTTAGGGCCGAAGCAATCATAATTGGACATTGCATGCCCTGTGCAATGTCCAACACACTATTGACCTCACAAAGTCTAGCATCTGCTAAAGGCACCAAGATCCTTGGAGACAAGGGATTGACAGCCATAGTAGTGTTCCTATACTTAAAGGGAACACAGAAAAGGGTTCAGGGAAAGGCCACTGGGTCCTTGTACGTCATCGGAGAGGAGGGCCCAGAGGAGAGTCAGGCATGCACAAGAAAGGACTCTGGGAATTAGGGTGGGAGGCACCGGGGGATGGGGAGGGAGGGGTGAGGGGAGGAGGAGCAGGGGGTTCGGGGGAAGAGGGAGAGAGGGAACTGGTGTACCTATTAAGTTTGTATAAGCTGAAATAATAATAAAAAATGTATTATAAAAAAGATATAAAAAAACAATAAGGGGCCGGAGAGGTGGCTCAGGGGTTAAGCCTCTGCCTTGCAGGTGGAAGGTCCTGAGATCGGATCCCAGATCCCACGTATAGACACCAGGCGGAAGCGGGGGCGGCCTCTGCTTCTGGTCCTGGTAGGGCAGAGCCTGTGAATCCCGGGCAGAGTAAACAAGAAGGAGGTGGAGGCGGTCCATGGTGGTTCCCGAATTCGTCCGTGGTTCTACACACACACACACATGCGCACACATACATACACACACATGCACAATTAAATAAATAATAATAAAAAAATTTAAAAAAAATAATAAAAGAAATAGATCATTTTATACAAACAAACAAAAAGAGAAACTCAGCCAAATGATCACTTCATGACAAGATTTTTTTTTCTCTATGAGAATTGAGGGGTATTTCCCTCTATGTGCATCTGGGCAGCACATAAGCTGTAGTAAGATCGGCATGAGATCTTACTCTCAGTGAAAGATCTGAACTGTAGCAGGGAGCACGATGAAAAGATTTTCTAGATCTTGAGATGCCTTAAGTATGGCAAAGGGATATAGAATTATTTGATTTCCTTTCTCCCTGGTATCTGGTTAAGGTCATCAGAAGTCATCGCTGTGGTTCCAAGAGAAAAAGGAGCAGAAACTGAGACAGAAAGGTCGAAGAATTCTTATACTTGATGTCTAGCGGAACTTTAAGGCAGGTGTGCTGAGAAAGAGCAGTCACCTTAAATCATTTTTGCAAAATCAAGCATATTTCTATGTACTCTTAGTAATCATTCTAATAGACAAAGGAAATTTCCAGAGCTAAAATTCCAAAGGTTCAATCCACTAAAAGGACAAGAAAAATGCCTAAATCTTTTTAAAGTATTTTTCAATGAAGCCATTGAGCTTTCTCTCACTGTTCACATTCATTTCAGTGGAGAATTCTGATCTGATGTTTGATTCCACTGCTATCTTACCTGTCCCAAGCTCTAAGATAGTCACAAGTGGAAATAATACCAGCAACAAAAGCTAGCATGTTAAGTAAGAAATCTTCAGCTATAGGCTTGGAGTTTGTCCCCGCTAAATAGAACACATGGCGTAGTATATTGCAGAGAAGTGCTTGGCTGAGTGGCTTTGGCAAAGCAGGTTACTCCTTCCTGTGCCAACTCTTTACTAACCAGATTTATTATTTAGTGCATGTTCACAAAAGCCTTTCAAACACTGATGCAAAGTCCACCATCGAGTTCCAGATGAAGAAGGTGCTGTGAAGAAGGTGCTGTGTCTGGCAGTGGCCACTGGTCACGTGAAGATGACAGATGATGAGCTAATATACAACATCCACCTGGCTGTCAACTTCTTGATGTCATTGCTGAAGAAAATTGGCAGAATGTCTGGGCCCCGTACATCAAGAACACCATGGGCCAGCCCCAGCACCTGTATTAGATCACATTCTAATAAATTCTAGAGCTACCAAAAAAAAAAAAAAACACTGATGTAAGAGAATAAGTGATCTGTTGAAGCCCTAAACAGGACATCTAAATCATCCCCTGCTCAGGAAACAGAAGAGGAAGTAGTAAGAATGTAAAAGCTTGAGGGTGGGGAGAGGTGCTCCCAGATCTAGGCATAACAAGGTTGCTGCACCCAAGAACTCAAGATAGCTGGATCTATTTCCTGCACAAAATTTGCCCTATCAAACATTTGCCTTGGAAAGGGCAAAAATCTTAAGAAGCATCACATTATCCTGAGAGACAATTGAGGGTTAACTCAAGATAATAGGATGCGGTAGGGGAGTACTTTCCTCAAGGATATACCCACTGATGCATCTACAATGCTCCAGTAAATGCTCAGGCGCAGATTAGTGCAGATGACCCAGGTGAAACTCAATGGGCTACACATGCAAGAGGAGAGGAAAGTGGGAGGGACACTGATTGGAAAGATTTGCAGATTTGCGGTAGGAAAAGGAAGGGGGGATGGAATTGGTAAATAAGGGGTGAAAATGGCATAAATTCATTGTATTCGTGTATGAAATTCCAAAAGAAGCATAAAATCACACATAAAATAAGGGGGAAAATGCTGCTGTAAGTTGTGAAAAGTATGAATCCATGTGAATGTGTGCAGCTTTCCATGATGGGATAGTTGTGTTGCTTGCACATTATGCAACTTTATACAAGAAGAGAATAGGTCTGTTGCAGTTCACATGCATTGTTGGCAATAAATTCACCATGAAACAGCTTAAGGGAGCAAGGAGTTTTTATTTTTGGCTTGCAATAGTCTGGTTACAGTCCCTTGTCCAGGTTGGCAAGAGAGCCCACATCAACACCAAGGACTGAGGGAACTGACATAACAACTGAGAGAGGGACAATCCTCACTTACCAGACCAGTGTGTTTGGCCAAGTATACGTGAGAATGCTGACTTTCTCAACCAGCTCCCTCCATCTTATTCACCTACCCAGGGGACTAGTCACACCCACCATTGGCTGGTCCTTCCCCATTAATTAGACAATCTGTCTAATGCAGGTTCACTCTGGGCTTAACTACTAATTCTTTCTGAATGTGCCCAGAGCCCAAATCCTCAACCGTCAAATTGACATCTACATCTAACTATGACATAGTCCATTCTTCAGGTAATTCCAGTTAAGATCCCAACTATTTTATCCAGGACAAGTAGCTATATCTCTAGTAGCTATATCTCAAAGACTTAATGGAATATTCTTTTTCTCTCTGATGTACCACCTATGGCATTTTAAATTCTCTATGTAGCAATATTGCCTATACTTTATTTGTAGATTAATGATAGATGACTGAATCCTTGTGCATAAAACATTTATATTTTATTTCAGACTTTGGGAATTGAATCTGGGTCAAATCACAGAACGCTCTTCCACAAACTAATGAGCTTACAGGATCCAAACCCTGGGAAATCATGCTTGTGGTGGTTTTAATGAATGTTACACAGGGTAAATTACACCGAGGTCTTTCCTTGGGATTTGGCGATGACTAAACTTAGGTCACTTTAGGCAAAATTTTCTCTATTATGCAAACTACAAACCTGTATCTGTATATCTTTGAGTATTTTGACATTTCTTTCCATTACAGTGTTTGGTGGTCCTCTTTGAAAAGGAAGATAAAGATGAAGCCACCAATTTTTTTGCATTTTTTGTTGTTCAGATAACCATAGTCCAGGAAAGTTTACACTGTAGGAATAAATTACAACCTCTGGGTAAGATTATGAACTCAGTAGCATCTTATCTCTACTCTTGGCATTGATGATAAATGACCTTTAGTGGAGAGCTCATGGAGAGGTTCATGTGAAGGACTTTTTGTTTAGGAAGAGACAAAGGCTAGCTTGTCACAGCACATCTTATGGTATAGTATATTATCTACCATTCCACTGTCCCTCCCCACACCTGTAGTGGACTACACAAGTATCTCTAGGGAGTTATTTATTCTCAGTTAATTACAGCACAAAGGAATTTTACTGTCTTTCAGAGAGGAATCCACATTTAGCACTCTTTTTTCATTTTTACTAGATAAACAATGCGACTAATCTGATGTCTAATTAGAAAATTGCATATGTAGGGAGAGAAAAATGCTAGCTGTATATTAAAAGGCAAGGTCCACCTTCATACAGCACGCTACCTCCTACGAAATCCTTGAACAATCCAGTTATCCAGGTCGCAACCAAGATTTATCTTCCCTTCACATTGCCACTATACCAGGATATCCTGCACATCTTTCCATAGGTGTTTTTAAATTAGCTGATTCCATCAACCCCAGCTTTGGATTTTACATAGTAATGCTGTGTTCTTTCCTTTCATGATAGTCTGTCATGAAGAGAGATGGGCTCATAAATCAGATAAGTTCAGTTTTATATCCTGGTTAAGCATCTTAGCTTCCTAACTGGACCAATGTAGGGTAAGTTTACTCAGTTTCACAAAACTTGCATTTCCTCATCTGTAAAATGAGTGTGGCAGCACCCACACTATAGCTGCATTGAGATGGTCTAGAAATAGCAATTGTAACAGCATCTGCCATCTTGTAGACATGTTTCATTTTCTTTTTAATTTTCTGTATCAAAACACAGTTGAGACCTTTTAATTTAATTTAAAAGAGACATTTATAAACTTATAGTCTATTTTAGCAGTAAGTGAAATTTCAAGGAAAAATGCTTGGAGAGACATTCATCTAGCTAATAAAACAAAACAAAACAAAACAAAGTCCCCAAACCTAAAAGGTAGATTTGACTGCATTACTCCAGCTCATAGATCTACTCATGACGCACTTGGAATGATTTATATCCATATAATTCCATATAAATTTTGTTGGAGCACATAAGTGATGCCTTAGGGCCTGCATACTCAACATGAGTAATGCGCTGATTTACCCAAAAGCAGATAAAACCCATTTCATTCCAAAGACCTCCCAATCTTTTGCATTTTTCCTTTTTTTCCCACTCTTCCTTTTTATATCTTCATGGTGTCCACATGAAGTCAGAACACTTAGATTTAATCTGGGTGTCAGGAGGCCTTTGTAAAATTAACAAGAGGATGTCTTTCTAGTCATAGTGTGCTGTGGCATGACCTAGCCTCTCATAGACATACTGAGTCCTCATGGGGATAAGAAGAGAAAAGGTTGAATTCAGGCACAAATCATAGATATCCATGAATCTCAATTAGCCAGCTTTGAGAGAATAGGGGATACTAGTGATTGGCATTCTGACTAGATGTAGAAGTTTTACTCCTAAATAAAAGTACTTAGTTATATGGGTTTATTGTATTTCACTCCTTCAAACATGGGGGAAGTTATCAGATTTAAACTTGACCATTTGTCTTTGCTGAAATATAATTGTCTTAGAATTGGTAGGCATTAGAAACACTCTAGAATTTATATTTCCTTCTTATCATGGTGAATTTCATTCATTTCCAAGTTCAGATACACTCAATGTAAATTTATGAACAAAATTCACATTCCACATATATCATTTTTAAATCTTATTCTACCTGACCATCCATTCACATACCATGCCTACCTGCAACTAGTTATACAATGCATTATGTGGTTCAAATAGGAATGCTTCAGTTTGTATAGTAAGAAGGATCTGGGAAAGAAGATAGAAGAGAGAAGTGGAACAGTATCCAGATATCTGTTAGGTGTCTCGCTGTGGCCAGTGGTTTGAAAGTCTTCTAAGCTATCACGAAAACATTAGCAGTAGATTATTAGTAGTCAACTGCTGCTGCCTCCATAGTCACTGGGGTTTCATATCACGCCCCTGAATCAGTACTTCTCACAAGGCTGTGGAACAACGCCTAAGTCAACACATTTTGAAATTTCAACGGCAGACTTGTATTCACCAAGCTACCTTACCAAGCCAGGGACAGGTTAGTCTCTTCCTGGGGTTGACCCTCCATCAGAGTAAGAGCCCTTTGAAGTCTAAGCCCTGATACTGACAAACCTTGTGGCCTTAGTTAAGTCCATGTCGCCAACATGGACTGGGAATGGTGACATCTGACATCCCAATGCTAAGTGCAAAGCTGCACAACCTGACCTAGACCTTCTACCCTTTACCCAGGGATATATATATCCCAAAGTAAGGAAATCCACAGCAGTTAAGACAGAATTACAAAGCTCCAGCTCACATTCCTTCTCCAATCACAACAAACTTCTCAGAACTTCAGAAACCAGGAACACACACACACACACACTTGATACTTTTTAAATTAATTTTTGGAGCAACTTCAGATTTGTGGAAAGTCCAGAAAACATTAGTGTGATACATTTATTATAATTAATAAACAAATTATAAATGCAATCTTAATTAAACCTCATGGTTCAAACCCAGGTTCACTTTTGGTGTGCAGTTCCGTGGATTTTTGACAAAAGCGTAGTGCGCCTACCATTGACTGTGCCTGCAGAATAGGTTCATTGCCATAAAAATCCTCTGGGCTTCTTCGTCAGTTTACTCATTCTTTTCCTATTCACTAGCTCCTGGAAACCACTGATTCTTCTCTTTTTCCATCATTACTTCATTGGGAATGCTTCAATAGACCCATGCTGCCTTCGGTCTTTTAAGATTGTCTTCTTTCACTGGGAAATGTGGACTTAAGTTTCTTCTTTGTCTTTTCCTCATCAAGACTAGTTCATTTCTTCTTGTCATAAAATAGCATTCCATAGTCTAGTTATAACACAGTTGATTTATTTGTTCACCTACTGAAAACATCTTGATCATTTCTAAGTTTTGTCAGTTCAGAATCAGCTGCCATGAACATTCATGTATAAGATTTTGGGAGGGCTAAGTTTTCAGCTCATTTGGGGTAATTCTAGTGATCCCACAGATCTGGCTCAGGGATTAAAACCTTTGTCTCACAAAGGAAAGAACCTGAATTCAAATCCCCAAATCCCATGTAAAAACACCGGTCAGATATGGTAGTAGCCTGAAATTCTGGCTCTGTAAGGCAGAATCCCAGAGCAAAACAGTAAGGAGGTACAGTAATGCAAGATGATTCCCAATGTTGACTTTGAACCCCCACAGGCGTACATGCTCAAGTATCCTTTTGTACACGTATACACACATGCGTGTACATGTGTGCAAAAGAAAAAAAAACAAGACTGAAGAATAACTATTAGAGTCATTCCCTTTCTTAGAGAGAGGTTCTATTGCTGTGGTCCCTTCTCACATCTGGGGCTACTGAGGCTTTGAATTTAGGCCATTGCTATTCTAATTTGTATTTTCGTGGTGTCTGTTGTGTGACTTACTCTTTTAAGGGTTTATTAGCAAACTGCATGTCTTTATTGATAAGGTGCCTTCCCAGATATTTGTCCAGTTTTTTTGAATGAATAAAGTTTTACAAAAAAACCTTACACTTCATAAAATTTGATAATCAGAAATAAATGGATGATTTTCTAAGTACATACAATTTAGCAAAATTAAATCAGGATAAATTGAATTATTATTTTTATTTTTATTGTATTTTTTCCCAATCATACAAGCTTAATAGGTACCCCAGTCCCCTCCCTCTCTCCACTCCTCCCCATTTCCCATTGCACTGTCCCCCCCTTTTCCCCTTCCTTTCACTCCTCTTCCTCCCTTTCTCCCAATGCCCCTCCTTCCCCCATGGCTTCTTTGCTTCCTTATTGTTAAATTTCAAGAATTCTTTGAATATTTCACTACCAAGTCCTCACTCATATATTTGTTTTGCAAATGTTTTCTAGCAGTCTAGTGCATCTTTTATTCTCTGAGCATCTTTAATGGAGCAATTTTTAGTTTACTCGCGTTCAATTGTATTTTCTTTTCCATCAGAGAAGTTATCACCAGAGTCAACATCACCTAGATTTCCTTAATGTGTTATCTTTTATAGGTTTGTAGTGTTAAACGAACTACATTTGGTCTCTGATTCATTTTGGTCAATTTTTGTAAAAGTAAATGTGTCAGTGTCGACATTCACTTCTTTTTACACATGAATGCTTTCTCCCAGCATCCCATGTTGAAAATGCTGTCCTTTCTCCATTGAATTGCCTTTGATACCTTCTCAAGGTTGGTCGACTATACTTGAGAGTTCTAATTCTGGTCCTTCTATTTTGTTTTGTTCATCCTTTTGACTATTTCTTCCTAAATGTAATAAGTGTTGAATTTAAGTATTGTTAACCCTCTACTTTTGCCTTCCCCACAGTTGTGTTAGATACCTTGAGATTTTTACCATAAAAGAATTCTGGAATCATTTTGTCCATATCCGAGGAGTCATTTTTAAATTTTGTTTGGAATTACAGAGAATCCATACATCAAATCTGGAAGAACTTACACCTTAACTATATTGAGTCTTCCATCCATGACGGACATCTTTGGGTTCTTTTTATGATTTTGTCAGTGTTTGGATTTTGAAAATGTAGAGTTTATATATAGCTCAATAGACCTATACTTAAATATTTTTCCTTTTTTGTTGGGGTGTAGGATTTGATGATGTAAGTAACACCAACTGTTGCAGTTCACCTGCAGACGGCTTGAAGAAACAAGGAGTTTATTTCTTTACTACAGTCCAGTTACAGTCTGTCCAGCTTGACGGGAGAGCATAGACCAACATCAGGGCTGAGAAAGGGACAACCCTTATGTACTAGACCAGCATTTCTGGCCAGCTATACACAAGGATGCCGACTTTCTCAACCAGCTCTCTGTGATTTATTCTAGGGCCTCATCCGAACCCACCATAGGCTGGGCCTTCCCCATCAGCTAAACAATCTTGCTAAATCAGGCTTGCTAAACAATCAGTTAAACAGGCTTGTTCCGAGCTTAACTCAACCACTAATTCTCCACAAATGTGTTCAGAGCTCAAACCCTCAACAGTCAAATTGACAACTGTGCCTAACTATGACACCAAGCTTTTGCCTTCAGTTTCCAACTTCATTATCCTAGTCTTAAGGAAAGCAGTTACTCACTATTACTTTTACATAGAAAAGGTTTCTTTGGCTACACTCTTTTGGCATCCACTTGGCTCTATGTGAAGGCTTTGTGTGTGGGGGGGTGTACATGAGTGTATACAAGAAGTCACCTGAGTATGTGTGTCTGTGGATATCCAAATGTGACTTGGGAATCATCTTGGGATTGTTCTAGGGCCAGAATTACAGACTGCCACCATATCTGTCTAGAATATTTTTGTGGAATCAAGGATCCAAACTCAGGTCCTTTACCTTGCAAGACATAGGTTTTAATCTCTGAGCCATTTCCCCAGCCCTCTGTGAAGACTTTCCAGAGAAGACAAGAAGTAATAACAAAATAATACAATATCTAGTTTCTCACTAAGTACATTCACTGTAAGGTTTTTTTGTAGATTTCTCTGCCAGGCTTCTTTCTACTCCTAAATAGCTGAGAGTTTTCATCATGAATAAGAGTCAGATTTTTGTCCAATACTTTTTCTGCATCTATCGATGTGATCATATGACTTTCCTTCTTTAGCCTACTAAAGTGTGTAATGAATTACACTAGTTGATTATAAATGTTAAACATTCCTTGCATACTTGAAACTAGTTTCTCTTAGTGATAACTTTTATATATTGTTGAATTTAATTTGATAGGATTTCAATGAGAAATTTTTTGCATCTATGTTCATGATAGATATTGGTCTGTAACAAAAAACTTTCCTACAATTTCTGCCTATTTTTGATATTTTACTGTGCTCAAAGAACAAATTAAAAATATTCCCTCTCGAAATTTGCGGAAGAGGGAGCAGTAAGATTGTAAAAGCAAAAGGATGGGAGGAGCAATGACTTGCAAGATACTCCACACAAGTTAGGGCCAAAGCAATCATAATTGGACTTTGCATGCCCTGCGCAATGTCCAACACACTATTGACCTCACAAAGTCTAGCATCTGCTAAAGGCACCAAGATCCTTGGAGACAAGGGATTGACAGCCACAATAGTGTTCCTATGCTTAAGGGGAGCACAGGAAAGGGTTCAGGGAAATACAACTGGGTCCTTGTACGTCATCAGAGAGGAGGGCCCAGAGGAGAGTCTGGCATGCACATTAAAGGACTCTCTGGGGATTAGAGGGGAGGCACTGGGGGATGGGGAGAGAGGGGTGAGGGGAGGGGGAGCAGGAGGTTCGGGGTGAGGAGAAGGGAGGGAGGGAAGTGGTGTACCTATTAAGTTTGTATGAGCAGAAATAATAATAAAAATGTTAAAAAAAATTCCCTCTCAAAGTGTGTCAGCTGAAACTGGTCTGAGAACTTTCTCCTTGCTGGATAGGTTGTACAGTATCAAGGAATATTGTATAAGCTGCTGGGGGAGAGAAATAATTACAACCCCCTTCAACAGCATGATATCTGTCAGTTGCAATATAGATACTGTATAAGCTGCTGGGGGAGAGAAATAATTACAACCCCCTTCAACAGCATGATATCTGTCAGTTGCAATATAGATCACCATGGCAACAGGTGACCACCAGGGTAATAGTGGTATGAATACCAAGGAGACAACCAACAGCTTTCTGATTGGACTCAAGACCTGCTTGTCAAAATGGTACCCATCCCTGTTACTGTAAACTAGAACAAGAACCTAAAAGAGGGAAGGAAATAGATTAATAGGGAAGACAGCCAATAAACCTGTAAGTAGTAAGACAGTACATCAAACTGCTCTGTAGGCAGCTGTTATTATAACCGTAGAATGGGACTTCACAGTGTATACCTTTGAATCTAAAGCTGGATGAGTGAAGGGAAATACACGTATCAGTGGGATAATTTGAAGAGCAGTAAATTGTTATACTGTGGAGGCCTGAGCCCCCACAGGAGTAGACAAGCCAGAGTGAACCCTGAGGTCCATTGAGGCATGAGGGCGGAAGGGTGGGAGCGAGTGGGAGGAAATACTGAAGGGGAGGGGGGATGGGAGGGAGTAAAGAGGATAGGAAGCTGGAATGAATACTCAACATGCTTGCAAATGTAGAAAAAAAATAAAGAAGTATTCCCTCTGCTTCTGTTTTCTGGGAAAGATTACAAAGAAGTAGTGTCATTTCTATTTTAAATATTTGGTGCAATTCACTAGTGAATTCATCTGGGTCTTGTACTTTTTTACAAGGTAATTAATTTCTCTTTTAGGATATTAGTTACTGATTTAATTTCTGAAATGATATGGATCTATTCATATTATATATTTCCTCTTGCTTGAGTTTTGGTAGATTTTATATTTTAATAAATTGGTCCATTACATCTAGGAGTTCTAAATTATGGGCAGAGTGGTGTTTGCAATATTCTTTTATTACTATTTTAATGTTCCTGAGATTAATAGTGGTGGCTGCTCTTTCATTTTTAATATTTTACTTATTTATTTGAGTTGTGGAGTGAACTTGGGGCATCATACATACTAAGTAGGCACTCTGCATCAAGTTACATCCTAGCTCTCTTCTTTCACTTTTAATACTAGTAATTTGTGATCCTTCTCATTTTTCTTTCCAACTATTTAGAACTCTATCAGTTTTATTGATTTTTTCCCTAGCCACCTTTTGGTTTCATTGATCTTCTCTACTGTTTCCTGTTTTGATGTCTGCTCAAGTTTCTGGTATTTCTTTTTTATTCTTACTTTTTACTTGCCTTTTTTTAGTTTTTATCTAAAATAAAAACTTACATTATTGATTTTGAACTTTCTTCTTTTCAAAAGCATAAATTTCCACCTAAACAGTAATTTTATTGAATTACCATCAATTTTACTTGAAAAGCATTTCCATTTTTTTATTTTATTAGGGACATTTTTAAATTACCGAAAGTGGGAAGTAAATTTAACTTTTTTTTACGCTTTCTATTTTCACAAATATATGTGGGGGGGTGCATGCATGTGTATATGCATGTTCCTGTATGTGTATATGTGCATATACATGTGTATATACATGCATAGGCCTGAGGTTGATATTGGGACTAGCTCATCCTAGATCACTCTTTTTCCTTATTCTTCTTAAGGCAGGGTCACTAATCAAACCCAGAACGTATCAATAGGGCTAGTCTGGCTTCCCAGCTCACTCTGTACATTCTCAGTGGCTACCTTCCAAAGCTGAAACTGCAGGTGTGTTGCTTTAACCAATCAGCAATTTATGTGGAATCTGGGAATTCAAATTTCTATCCTTTTGCTTGCTCAACAAGTGCTTTAACCACTAAACCATCTTCCTCTTTAAAACCTTCAACCATAAATAATCTTGTCATCATCATATTTGTCTCATTTCTTTATAATAAAAACTGATACCATGCAACATGTGATGTGGACATGATCCTCTTGCAATCATCAGCTCTCATCACCCCTCCCCTTTTCCTCCAGACATAGTAACTCTCCTGAAGACAGGGTGTTTTTTCCATTCCAGTTACAAATGCTGGGTTGGTTGACCACCTCGATTATTCCTGAATAAAAGATGATAGACTTCAGGAAGCCAGAAGGGAGAACATTTACAATGCTGAAATATCATAGAAGCAGGATTTAGGACTAAAGAGAGAGCTCAGGGATTAAGCCTCTGTTTCTGAAGCAAAAGGCCCTGAGTTCAAATCCCAGATCCCATGTAAAAAGTTAGGTGGAAATGGCAGCAGCCTATACTTCCAGACCTGGAAGGCAGAACCTGGAAAATTCCAGAGCAAAGCAAAGAGGAAGTAGTGCAATCCAGGATGATTCCCAAAGTCATCCTTGGGCCTCCGCAGGCATACATAGTACCCTTTGGTATACACAGACACATGTAAAAAGAAAAAAAGGAAGCAAGATTCATAGATCCAGTCCAGAATCTGGTCCTGAAGGCATGGACGTGTATATATGCATACATATGTTTGTTTGAGATATCTAGCAAGCAGACCCAAGGTCCAGAATTCAAGATCAAACAAGTTATTTGGCAGTGTGGGTCAAGAAGTAATATGAGGTATAGAAGTGAAAGTCATGTGAGAAAAGTCTCATTGTCAAGAGTTTGGTTTTTCTTGGAACTTGGCCACCTGTAAGAAATGAAAACACACAATATTCATCCAGATCATCTATCTGCTGTTAATTAAGAGTAGATCTCAGGTTCATCAAAGCCCTGGTATTTCTATCCAGAGACAAAGTCAGCTCTCCCAGCTATCTCAGAGACAGGCACAAGTTGCCAGAAGGAAGGACTTAAGCAGTTGTACATTGACGTGATCAGGTTAAGGGGCGTGGAAAGTGCACCAACAGCATCTGCTATAACTTCTTGCAAGATGTTCTTTTTCTGAAGTTTATTTTTCTTAGTAGGTATCTAAAATAGATAAGAGCCTCGCCCCTACTGTGTGCCACGTGCCAGGTTCTGGGATCTTACTTCACTTTTGCAAGACTCCT
This sequence comes from Typhlomys cinereus, assembly GCA_023101885.1. Taxonomy (NCBI): domain Eukaryota; kingdom Metazoa; phylum Chordata; class Mammalia; order Rodentia; family Platacanthomyidae; genus Typhlomys; species Typhlomys cinereus. The sequence continues at coordinate 11,310,055 of JALPQD010000012.1, forward strand.
AGAGGAAGTTGCTGCTGTATTTATCCCCATTCCCAGGTCAGGGATGCATGTGTTCAACACTCAGCTGTGACATATTCCAACACTAGAATTCTGATGCCAGGAACCCTGGGCTTCAGAGAGTCTGGCTTCAATAAGGAACTTTAAAGAACATTCAGGAAGGAAAAGACTGTAATGGCAAAGAATACTTATTTTTAGCCAATTTTTGGAGGTTAGAATATAATGAGTTCAGGGAGGCTTTTAATTAAACATTGAAAGTGCAGGAGGTTGAAAGCTAGCTGCTTCCATGAGAAAGCTAATATTTACAGATTAAAAAACATGTAAAAGTCTGGAAATTCAGGTCTCTTGTTAGATATAATACAATTGCTGAATTTCTGTCTCCTAGCAATAAGGAAAACCTGTTAATTCTCTGTCCACCGACAACATTTAGGCAGATCTTGGATTTGGTCTTGAAGTCTGTTGCCAGGGGACATGTCTTTGGATGCTTTGATGGAAGCCAGTGTTCCAGGGAATCATTCTGGAAAGAAAAGAGTGGCTCTTATTTGTAAGATTTGGGTGACTTGAATGAGCCATTTGAACAGCAAATGTCATTTAAAGGAAAGTGTTTTTTTCTTCAAGTGACCTTGAGTCATTATACTAAGAAGAATTCATCTACAGAATGAAACAAAAGAAAAGAAAAACAGAGACCTTACTCAGTTTTGTCACTAGTCTAACATGGAACTTAAGATAATTCCACATGGGTCTGAAGGTTAAGCCTCTGCTTTACAAGGAGGAGGACCTGAGTTCGGATCCAGATCCCATGTAAAAACGCTTGGTGGAAATGAAGGTGACATTTATTTCCAGTTCTGGAAGGCTGAACTTGAGAAACCCCAGAGTGAAAGCAAAAAGAAGAAGGAAAAAGGAATGAGGTTGAGCAATCCAGAATAATTCCTGAAGTCCCCTTGGGACTCCCATACACACACACACGCACAGACATACACACACACACACACACACAAGAATGGATATAATAAATGTGAAGCATGCTTGTAAAAAAGATAATTTCACAAAACTTTCCGGATGTAGAGTGATTTTGGTGTGTGGTCCTATTGAGGTCTTTTAATTGCATATGGCAGAGAGGTAACTAAATGAGCAGCAAGGACTGTGCCAAAAAAATCTTTGCATGTGTTCATAATGTTTATTGTCAGCTGCGGTCACCATTCATCTCTAGTTCATTCCAACTTGACCAAGCTTAGTGATTTCCTAGAGTTCCCAATGTCTCCTGCGTGACTTCCATTAAGGCACTGAAATCATAAAAGAAGAGGAACAGAGAGTACCTTGTATACTTAGTTACTATAATCCTAGATGGTGTTAATAAATGAGACCACCGCTTAGGATACAACCCCCCCCCAGCTACAGTGAGACAAGGGATCTCAAGTATGGCAATCTCCCTGACCTTGGATGACCTGGGCTCTGACACACCTTGTCAGGAGAATTGATGAGATGCTATCCTTGTGTTTGGAATGATGAGAGTGTCTTAGCATTCATTCCAGATGGAAAATAAAATATCTTAGGGTTATCTGGGCGACCCCCTGGCTTAGGCCCACAATCTTGCACCAAAGTCCCCACTTCTACCATTATTGCACTTGAACATTCCAAGTACTGTAAAGTATGTGGAAGACATATGAATGAGAATGTTCTCTGAGAAGTTGTGTTTTCAAACCCTCCACTATTGAGCACAACTTGGATCTTGGGAGAAGAGGAATAACCTAATGCTCTAGGTCTTCTGGTATATGTGACCTCAGCATGCACACTGCTCTACAGCCATGGGGTTCAAACCCTGGCCTTGGAAGGGCTGCCAATTATGCATTCCAGGTATTGGTTATTTTCATACATTTAGGAGAGTAATGTTAAATAGAAAACAAGGAGAAATGGAATACCTTTATATGATCTTAGCATTTATATATCCAGTTATTATTTCTCAAACATTCCCATCTTTCCCAAGGAACAATGCTATGAAGTCCATAACTCAGAATAGTCACAATCAGAGGAGAAAAGTGCAGACTGCATGATTCTGAGGAGAGTCAATGTGTGCTTTCATCCTGAGAGATAGTGAGAGTGTTGTGGTTCAGAGGAGCTGGGTCTCCACAGATGACTGTGGCCACTGTATACTCTTAATTGCAATCCACAAGAAGTTAGATGAGGACTTTCAAAAATGTTGCCATAGTTACATGCAGGTGTCAAATTAATGATTGAGGGTAGAGAATTAGTAGTTCGGTTAAGCCAAAGCAAACCTGCAGGAGATTGTCTAGTGAATGGTGAAGGGCCAGTTCATTGTGGGTAAAACTAGTTCCTGGGGAAGGTAAATAAAATGGAGGGAACTCTTTGAGAAAGTGGTTATCCTTCCGTATACCTGGTCAGACATGGTGGTCTGGCAGTATGTTTGTCCCTCCCTCAGCTGTTACATGGATGTGGTGTAGCCAGTTCCCTATACCCTTTGGTGATGGTACGTGTTCTCCTGCCAAGCTGGACTAAGAATTGTAACTGGACAATCACAAGAAAAAACAAACCCCTTGTTTCCTCAAGCAGTTTTGTCATGATTGTATCAGCAACCATGCGGAATAACTGTTACAGACATGATGGTAATCCCCTCCACTAACAATAGTGGATTTACTTCCAACATCCAGACAGTGATCAACAGGCAGAATCGAGACTCAAGACAGTTGTCCACATAGGATGAGCCACATTCCTCATCCCATTATGCCTGTGTCTGCTGTGCATTGCCAATAACATTCTCACGCTGGTCCTGTCTCTCCAGCTCTGATAATGATATGAAATTTACTGTGAGAACAAGAAGGCAGAAGAGTAGAGAGAGGATGGGGAAGACAGAAGAAATCCTCCCTCTTGCCACATTCTTCAGTGCACAGTTGTAATTTCTCACCATATGTTATGTCTTCAAGGACGTTGTCCACTTTTCTCTTGACCCTTCTGTTCTGGAGAGGGCTTTTGTACAGATTTGTAAAAAATGTCCTTATGGTGTTCACAGTCTCATGGGCCTGGTCACAGTGAGCAGATGGCATGTTGCTTCAAACTTTTTCAAGGGTATCCTGTAGAAGGGTACTTCCTGGGATCTGTTAACATTCCATGTCTTGACCCAGTGATGACTGCATGGATGTATTCAGTTAGCAAAAATCCATCAAGCCTGGAAATCACAGATTATGCCCTTTTCCTTTATGTTTGTTATAGTTTGAAGAAATTTGCAAAACAGGGAATTAATAAGAAAATTAGCATTTTTAAATACCCAAGGAAAGCTTGGCAAGAGTGGTTTATGGTGAAATTCCAGCACCCAGTTTCCTCTTTAGCCAGTCAGCCAGTCCTTTCACATTGCACACAACCGTGCATGATCAATCTCAGCTTGCTCAACATATGATATCTCTGTGGGATGTGGAGAAGATGGGCTTTCTGTTATGGCACTTACTGCCTAAGGAGTAGAACCAGCTCATAATCTCCACTGCTAATAACAACTTCGTTGTGTGAACCAGTGGAGAGGTGACAAGAGCTCAGTTCCTTGAGCTAGTCCCCCATGTTTGCAGAGTAAATAAAAAGTTTGGTACCAGCTCCTTGTGGTAGGAATGGTTGGATGTTGCCTTAAATGCATGTAGATCTAGGAGACTCTCAAGATCTTGGAAAATTACTTTTCCAGCTGGTGATCTGTAACATTCAACTGGGTTGTTTCCATTCTATCTCTCATGATGCTGTTTTTCTCTTCCTTCTTTCCTGCACACCTCTCAGGAGTGAACCACACAGTCCTTGTTATATAATTGGCATCAGCTCCCAGACAAAGCAATCAGCTTCGTCTCTGTCTTACTCTCTAGCAATGCTCAGAAGGGCTTTCTGCTTCAACAGAGTGAAGGAAGGAAGTGTTTACTAAGAACACTTCCTTTCTCGCTTGCTTTTCTGGACTGCCTCAGTGTGTCCACATGTTGAAAGACAGGATTCTTTCCCTGGCTATTTTCAGAAGCCCAGACCACAGCTCATTACAGTGCAAGCAAGAACATAAGTCAAAAGAAGCCCAGCTCTACTCCTGGGAAGCTTTGCATGCAAGAGATAAGACGCTCAAGGCTTATCCCACAAGTGCACCAGGGTGGCTGCAGCCACAGTCTCACATTTGAGGAACCCCAGGGAAGAGATGTTCTTTTTAAAGAACAAAATTAAAATTTCCCAGGGAGTGGGAGAAGAGTATGGCCATTATCAAAGGTTCCTATCAAAACCTGCTATCTTGCCATCAGACTCCCAGCAATATTTCTGTCCTAATTGTCACAGTTTATCATTGTACATTTTAACAATGAAAATCAGGTGGCTAATGTGAAGGATTGAATGTGTATGCATATATGTATGTGAATGGTCTCTCTCTCTCTCTCTGTGTGTGTGTGTGTGTGTGTGTGTGTGTGTGTGTGTGTGTGTGTGTTGGAAAGAACATCGAATAGAAAGGGAGAATGATCAGAGAGATGGAACACTCTGGATCTCACTGAGGTCAGCCAAGGAAGTTGGGTGTGGGGGCTGGGAAACAGCCAGAGAAAAGCAGACTGCTTTTGGTAAGAGATCTATGGATCACCTTATGTTCTCTGCTTCCCCAGAGCATTATCTAGGCACAGATCTGTTTCCCTGCTCACCCTGATCTATCCCTTGGGAGAAGAGTCTCTTTTGGTGGAATCAAGGAGCATCCGGTTGGCCACTGAAATCCTTCAGGGACTTGAGCAAATTCTGGAGACCCTTAACTTCTGGCCTCAAATGAATAGCTGCCAAGTGTCGAAGGAGACATGGGAAGGTGTTGATGGAGCAGGGGTCCTGGGAACAGAGGTGGTCAGGGATCTGGGATGAGAGACTCAAATTTTGCTTCATATTCAAAGGGTCCCTGTCATACTACCCTGTGCTGTACCCAAAGTGTGATTCTCTACTTTCTAAGAAGGGCTCCTGTGAACTCCCACTCCCACCTGAATTGGCTGTCCTTCCTCAGATCACATGCAAGCCATGGCCACGTCAAGGTGAATCTAATCCCCAGAGGGAGCTGAGGTATTCCCGAGTCGGCCTGTCTGCCTTAAAGATACAACTGTGCTTACATATGTAGATCTCTCTCTCTCTCTCTCTCTCTCTCTCTCTCTCTCTCTTCCTGTCTCTCTGTCTCTATTGATCATATATCATTTATCTATGATCTATATGTCTACTACTACTATTCTGTATCTATAATTCATCTATATGCCCATCTACCTATTAATCTACATCTCTGAAAGTGTTCTGTGTCTAGAATACTTCACTCAATATAATTTTTTAAATTGCATCCATTTCCCAGCAAATTTCATTAATTCATCCTTTTTGATGGCTCAGAAATATTCCATTGTATAAATGTACCACATATTCATTATCCATTCATCAACTGTTGGGCATTTGGCTTGATTCCATGACTTTGCTATTGTAAATAGTGCTGCAATGAACATGGTTGTGCTCCTGTCACTATAGTGAATTTCTGCATTATGAGGGATTATTCCTAGAAGTGGTATAGCAGGTTTATATGGTATTTCAATCTTTAACTTTTTAGAAATCACCATACTGATTGTCAGAGTGGTTGTATAAGCCTGCATTCTCACCAGCAATGTAGAGAGTTTCCTTCTCTCCACAACCTCTCCAGCATTTGGTGTCGTTTATATTGTGGATTTTTACCATCCTAACTGGGGTGAGATGATATCTCAGGGAGGTTTTGATTTGCATTGCCCTGATAGCTAGAGATGTGGAGCATTTTTAAAGATATTTGTTAGACATTTCAATGTCATCCCTGGGAAAGTTTCTTTTGAGTTCCTAGGCCTATTTTATAATTGGGCCATTTATTTCCTTGGTGTTTAGTTTTCTAAGTTCTTTGTGCACTCTGGATAATAGAGCTCTATCAGATATGTGGTTAGTGAAGATTTTTCTACCATTCTGTGGGTTGCCTTTGTGCTCCAGTTACAATCTCTTTATCTGAACAGAAGCTCTTTAATTTCATAAGATCCCATTTGTTGACTATTGGCTTTAGTGACTGTGCTATTGGATTTCTGTTTAGGAACTGTTGGCTTAGTCCAATCAACTTGAGGAAGTTCCCTAACCTTTCAACTAGAGTTTTTAGTCTCTGGCCTAATATTGAGGTCCTTGATCCATTTGGAATAAAGTCTTGTACATGGTGATAAGTACAGATCCAGTTTTAATCTTCTGTATGCAGATATCCAGTTTTGCCAGCACCATTTGTTGAAAATGCTGTTCTTTTTCCATTGGAATTTTTGGGCCCCTTTGTCAAAGATCAACTGGCTGTAATTGTGTGGGCTCACATCTGGGACTTCAACCCTTATCCATTGATCTACATGTCTATTTTGGAGCCAGTACCAGGCTGTTTTTATTACTATGGATTTGTAGTATAGATTAAGGTTTGGTATGATCATGCCTCTAGCAGTGTTTTTGTCACTCAGGATTGTTTTTGCTCTCCTGGGCCTTTTGTGCTTCCATATGAATTTTAAGATTGTTTGGTCAATTTCTTTAAAGAATTGCTTTGGGATTTTGATTGGTATAGCATTGAATTTGTATATTGCTTTTGGTAGGATGGTCATTTTTATGATGTTGATTCTGCCAATCCAGGAGCGTGGAAGGTCTTTTCACCCTCTGGCGTTTTTTGTAATTTCTTTCTTTAGGGTTTTAAAGTTTTCATTATAAAGGTCTCTCACTTTTTTAGTTAGATTTATACCAAGGTATTTCATTTTTTTAGGGGATAAAGTAAATGGAATTGTTTTTCTTAGGACTTTTTCACTTTTTTCATCTTTGATGTTTTGGGCTGAACTGAATCAGGCAGAATTACTACACTTGAGCAGTTATTGCTAGTGTTTGCCTTGGAGTTGGGTTTGCTAGTGTTTGCCTTGGAGTTGGGTATGCCTGTCAGGTATTGGTGTTATATCCTAGATGAGGCTAGGCTGATGTTAGTACATCAGTTAAGGTAGGTTTAGTAGATAGGGATTGAAGATTAGTATGGTAGTGTACTTTTTAGGTTTTCTTCCTTGGTGACTTGTGAGTGTGAATGGTATAGGCCCTGAAGTTGTATGGCATTTTTGGGTGACTGTATGGAAATGTTAAACTATAGTGACTAATAATTGAGAGGAACAAGAAGGTAAAAGATTTTACTTATCTTAGAACTGGATGTGAAGAATCTCTCCCATACAATGGGATGATTTTAGAAATCCTCACATGTATGGTGTTGGTCCCCTAGCACTTTGCTTGGGTTTTCTCTGGAATCTGTTGAATTCTGAGGAACAGGGAGTCTGCCCAGGGACTAGGACAAAAAGGCAGAATGGTTAGTGGGGCACACAGATGATCTGGGCTCTGGAGCATGGTCTAGGGGGCTTACCTGAGGAGCAGGGAGTCTACCTGGGTCCAGGTCCAGAACAGAAAGCCCAGGCAGTTTTGCATTTTGAGTGACTGAGGTGTTTGTGGTGCACTGAGGAGGTAAAGTAAGCACATCCCGTCCAAGAAGTTCTCTGAGGTGTCAAGAGTGACCTCTCAAATGATTCTGGTGCATTCCTCTGTATTTATAATATTTTTCTCAACTTTACAAAAAAGACATTTTTTAAAAAAGGTATTTAGTGCCCACAATTAGGTAGCCTTTGAAGGCAGCCTATAGCAGTCAATGTTCTAGAACCATTCCTTCCAAGAACAAGCATTTAACTGTCCCTTGGGGGTACCCCCTAGTCTTGGGATCACCAGCAATAAGTGATCAGAATCTCTCCCAACCCTGTTCCTTAGCCAGCCATGGCTCAGAGATCCCCAGAGACCAAACTTGTCATTGGGCAGGGTAGGCTGACAAGGGGCACAGGACTGACTATGGGTGACTTCAAGCCTTAGACAGTGTTATAATCTGAATATGAAGTGCCCCTCCCCCTTAAAGGTTTGTGTATTTAAAGGTTGTTCTCTAATTGGTGGTACTACTTTGGGAATATCAGGAAGCTTCATGAAATGCCGACTGTCAAAGTTTTCTTGCATGTTGCTAATAAATTCATGATCAAACACCTTAGGGAGAGCAAAGGGTTTTATTTTTGGCTTGTGATTGTCTTGTTACATTTCTTAGAACAGCTTGACAGGAAAAGTCCACACCAATACCACAGATCAAAAGAACTGGCTACATCAATTGGCTGAAAGAGGGACAAATTTCCCTTGCCTAACAGCTTGTCTGTCCAAGTACGCCAAAGAATGCCAACTTACTTAACCAACTCCCTCCATTTTATCCACACACCATGAACTGGACTGGCCCCATTGATCAGACAATCTCCTGCAGGATTGCTTAGGGCTTAACTCTACCACTAATTCTTTACAAAGATTCCCTGAGTTCCAGCCTTCAATTGCCAAGTTGACACCAATAGCTATCTACCACAGAGACTAACAGGAGGAAGTAGGTCACTGGAAACATGTAAGTGGCCCCTTCCTGTTTGCTCTTTCTGCATTCTATCCATTATAGGTGTCAATATCCTCTAGCATGCACTTCTGCCATCTTGATATACTTCCCAAATACATGGGGCCAAGCAATACAGACTTGGTACTCTGAAACCATGATCCAGAGTAAACAATTCCTCCCTTTAAGCTTTCTTCTCCATTATTTAGGTCAAAACAATGAGAAGACTACTGTACACAGCTTTGACCAATGAGTTAATGTAACACACTCGCCACCCCTGAGCATGTAACGCTCCACAGCAATCACCTAGGCAAGCATGACGTGTTCATAGAATCAAAAAATAATGACTTTTTGTCCAGCCAGAACCTCCCCGTTCATGCCATGTTCAAAGCTTGAGCTTTGTTTTGGGATTAATACGAGAGGAGATACATGCCAGATATGGCTCCTCATGTATTATATGATGCTATAAAAAGAAGCACTGCAGAGAATCCACTAAAGTGTCTGCACATGAGAGAAAATGCATAATGTAGTGCTTATTACCCTGTAGCCTGAGGTATGCCAGGAAGCCCTAATTCAATAATCTCAGACATGCCGACTATGGGTCTTCATATTTATGACCAGAGTCTAACTGTGGTGGGAGAAAGTATCCAGAAGGACGGTGTTCTGGTTTCATTTCTGCTACGTGACCTGAGTGAGTCTGGGCCTTTGCTTTAAAATGAAGGAAGTAGACTGGATCATTTTCAAGCAATGTTTTTTGCATAATACAAATTCATACAAAAATAAAAATGTTTTATGTCCTACTTTTTAGAAACTGAAAATGAAAATGCTCTATTGATTTACTCTACTGTATAGATGAAGGCCAATGAAAAAGTCAACACTGTATTTCAACCTCAGTGATGTTAATAGTTGGGCATATTTGAAAAGCGATATAATGGGGAATTTTCTAATGTTCTGCTCTGAAAGTGAATCTCTGGACAGGCTTGTGAAACCATGCAATCCTGGGTATCCTCACAGATCCAATTGCCCCTTGGTTCCCTAAACCCACAGTTTCTTTTGAGGACTCCCATTGCCTGGTCTGGAATGTTTACATTTCATTTGGAGAAGTTTGAGGATGTCAGCTGAAGAGCTGAGCAGTCTTCAGAGAAAAGACCCAACACAATTCATGTAGGAGTACCAATAGTTATCTAGAGTGACAACTCCAGCAATGGAGCTCAAAGGCACAAAGTCTTGGGATTGGGTTATTCCAGGCAAGACACATAGCATAGGTTGGAAAGAGCATGATGCCTTTGGTTCTCTAGAATCTAAGAATCTAAACTGTACGAATTCTATACTTGGACAATGTTCTTCCATTCATGACTTCCACATGCTTGAGTTGTTAAGAGTGGGTAGAAGCTACAGTGCTTTGTGAGCCTAGGTGTCAGCTTGGAAAGGTGTTCTGGACTCGTCAATCCAGGTAGCTGCAGGAATAATGGCTTTGAGCTTCCCTTTTTGTTGCAGCTATTTTTTTTTCTTTTTAGCTGTACACAGTGCTCTGACTCAAACAACTTAGAGCAGAAAGTGGTGTTCATTTGGCTTTACAGTTCCAGAAGAGATATAGTACATTATGGTGAGAATCACATAGAACTCACCAGGCAAATACTCTACTGATGAACTGTACTCCACTCCTGTTTTTGTAACTGATGTAGAATATATACAAAATTTACCATTTTAGATACTTTTAAATTCATGGTTCTGTAGCATTAAGTACATTTACACTGTTTGCAGACATCACCACCATCCATCTCTAGACCTTTTTCATCTTCCTACACCAAAATTCAATATTCATGCATTTCCCAATCTCTGGTCATTTCAGTTTCTGGAACCGCTATTCTCCTTTCTAGATTCTTCAACTGCTGTGGGACTCTCACCTGCACAGAGTTGTGAAGTATTAGTCTTTTGTGACTGATTTAACTCATGTGATAGCATGTTCTTAAGGTCCAGCACACATGTGACAGGATTTTTTCCTTTTAAAAGCTGGACAATGCTCTAGCGTGTATACAGACTACATTTTATTTATTCCAGATTATTTTCCTATGTTGAATGAGAAATCACATTTTGATTGTCAATATTCATCCTGTTATGATATGTATTTTAAATAAGAATCATACTTAAATCTGCAGAGACAGTGAGAAAAATAATAAATTTTTATTGAACTCTGTCAAGTCATTTACCTTGACTGGCTTAAGGACCCTTGTGTGTAAGTACCTGATGATTTAAGACTAGCTATTGTACTTGTCTTGATACATCAGATGGTTAAAATGGAAAATGACAGACAGGCTTGTTCAAAACTCACTTCTCCCCTCCAGCATGAGCCTAAGGGAAGAATCACTGAAATATTCTGAGGTATTTGAGACTTTGGGCCCCAGAACCTATCTTATGGGACGGAGCAAGTCCAGTGTGTGTTGAACATCAATCTTGATTGACTTGAATTGAATGATGAACATGATTTATTGGGCTGAGTTAATTTTAATGGGAAGTACATCTATGACTTGTATTGAATATTGAATGTTGCATTCACCAATGTCCTCATCTCTCTGTTCAGTGTTTACCTAATGCTTCCCCATCATACTGTATAAGAGTTCATCAGATAAGAATATCCAGCATATGTAGATATTTTATGATCTCTCAACCCTTTGTATTGATAACTGACTAATTGCCATTCTTTGCATCTTCCTATAATAGAAGGCAAGTAATTGAGACTGTGTCTAATACATTTTCCCTTTATGTTCTTGGTATACTTGAGATACCACATAAATGCTTATTGGTTTTTATTGCAAGGCTATATTGACATAATGCAATATTAAACAGAGTCTTAGTGTTGGGTGAAGCCTTCAAGGGTGGGTATTCCTCTATCCAAACATATTGCTTTGCTAAATATTTAATAAATGGTCAATAGGTATTTATTTTAATATCAATGTGGTGTCTCTCTGGAGGCTGAATATAGATTTATGATCTCCAAGTGGCCAGAGAGAGATGCAGGGAAGCCCTCAGGGTATCTCCCTTCCATATTATCACTCTCAGTGTGACCAAGGCACAGATAGATGGTCAATACTTGATGAGTCTGGGGTTTCTGCCCATGCCCTGGTTCGACCACCTCTGAACCCTTATATTCTCAATGATAAATCACTTGGGAATCTCAGTAGTGTTCAGATTATGACTCAGAAAGTCTGGAGTAGAACTCAAGGCTCTATTCATGTGACAAGCTCCTACGTGGAGCTACAGCTGCTCATAGAAACAAAAGGTCTCAGGAACTATTCAATATAAAGAAACAGAGTCAGAACCTGACATAAAGGTATAATCTTCACTTGGGAAGTGGAGGGAGATAAGAAGACCATGTTGCCAACCTGGACTACAGAACCAAACCTTACTTCAGTCACACACACACACACACACACACACACACAAAATCTCAAAAGAGGGCAGGATGAAGGTAAGGCAAACAAGATATATAGGACATATTTTTTTTCATTCTTTACGTCTTCATGTGCATATATGAGAGTGTGTGTGTATATGTGCATATTACACATGTGTGGAGAAGTGCACGTATGTGTATGTGTATATTCCCATGTGTGTTGGCACATATGTATATACAGATGTGCATACACGTGTATGTAGACCCACTTATAAGTATAAATTACCCTTGATTGGTCTTCCACCTTATGTTTTTAAGATACAGTCTCTAATGAAAGCACACTGATAGAGCCATTGCTCTGAGCATTCCCAGTTTCCATTTTAGGAGACTGAAATTACAAGTGTATCCTCTACATTTTGGCATTTCCATGTGAGATCTAGAGATCCAAATTCTGCTCCTCTTACTTGCTTAGCAAGTGCTTGAGCCATTGCCCCAACCCTATGGCACAAAATTTAGGGAGTCACCTAGGGTTTCCTTTTGGGATGGTGCAGGTACATGGCGGCATGACCCTGAGAGCAGAGAGCCCATTGCCTCACACACCTTGCCCTACTTCTGAGCCTAAAATGAAGCATTTGGTCCAGAGGATTCAGATGCTATTGCCTGACCTAGAGGTCAATAAAACAGAAACCTCTGCCTCTCTGCCTGCTCCCTATACCATCTGTGGTCAGAGACCCAGGCTTGTCTAAGTGGTTTCCATAGCCTAACCAATGACAGCAATACCCTGCCAGCTGAGTCCTTTTGGCTGCTTGGCTGGTGTGATACATTAAAGCAAGTACAGCTGCACATTTTCTTTCCTTAATGCTCCAGGGCATGATGGGAGCGATGTCCCCATGGCAGCACAGTGCATTAGCAGAGAGGTCAAGGCTTGAGGCAGAGCGTGCCCCCTCCTCCACACACACTTTGTAACTTCACTGCTTCATGGATTATGGTCAATGTACGTTATTAATTGGAATACTCCATCTCCTACCCTGTGCTTATTGTTAGTAGCTGTGTTCTCTTCAGCATGCTAGCATGTGGGCGGAAAAATTGCAAAGCTTTTTATTACAGACACTCTCTTGCTCCCTAACCTACTTTTTTCCTCTCAGTAAGTCTGTACCAATCCAATAACATTAAATTATTGAAATGAAAGAGGAGTGACAAAGTAGCTGACAAATGCCCAGACCTCCAACTGCCATTTTTGGGATGCCCCAGTGAATGAAGTGAACAGTAGTCCCAGAGCAAATCAAATTGTGCTTGCTTCATTATCTCAGTATTTTACTTATGAGACAGAGACAGAGAGAGAGAGAGAGAGAGAGAGAGAGAGAGAGAGAGAGAGAACACTTACACATGCTACAACATGTGTGGAGGTAAGAAGACAACTTTTGCAAGTTGGTTCTCTCTTCTGCCAGATGGGTTCCAGGGATCAAACTTAGCTTGTCAGATTTATTCATCTTTACTTGCTGAGCCACCTCTCTAGCCCTGTGCTTGCTTTAAAGATTAGGGTTTGTTTCTTATGGTAGAATTTGGAGGTATCCCTTCATACCACTTCTAGAGTCTGGAGCTTCTAGAAGGGAAAAAAATGAGATTGGTAAACTTCCACATATAATAATGCCCCAGGCACCCTGACTCTTCCAGGCACTTTCTCCTACTTACTGTGTTTGCTGCCTTAGGAAGGCATAAAGGTCCAGCGAGGAACTTGAGATACTTAACCAAGTTCACTACATGCTTTCTAGCTGGTCTCACACACGCTGCTTTTCCTCCAATTTGAGTTTAGATTCTGTTATAGAGCAACTCAGCACTGAAGAGCAATAGAAAATACACACACACACATACACACACACACACACACACACACACACACACACACACAGATACTAATTTACAATGCTGAGTTACTTATATGAAATGGTATAGTGCTTGTTTTATTGATTTTTATGCTATACAAATCCTCCTTATACTGTAGCTCATTTCTGGATGACTTATGCTGAATGCAATATAAACACTGTATAATTATTTGTTATACTATATTACTTAGGGAGTAATGATAAGCAAGAGTAGTTTATCCATGTTTAGTGCAGATGCATTTTTTCTGAGTATTTCTGATCCATAGTTGACTCAACCAATCTGTGGATATGTAATCCATGGTAAGAAGAGTGGATTTTACATACATCTATATATAAATGTATACATACATACATATATTTGCCTTGTATAAGCACATATATGTATGTTTATGATGTGTATTTGCTATTTGTCAGATATTGGGCTGAGTACTTTAGCTATATAACTTACATATTTTAGCAGCAATCTTAAGAGAAAGATAGCAATAGTCTCTTTCATTTCCTTCCAGGAGGTCAAGAAAAAATATCATAGATTAGACAAATATTAAATGATTGATCATGGATTTCAATCCAGGTATCCTAACTCCAGTGTCTTGGAAGAAGAAAGGAGAGGGGAAGAGAAGAAAGAGGAGGAGAGAGTAAGAAAAGAGAAAGGGTGAGAGTAGAAAAGAAAAAGGAGGGGAAAAGAAAATAGAAGAGAATAGGAAGGCAAAGGAGAAAGTCTATTGGCTGGCTGGGCTGGCTGACCTATCTGTCCCTAGAAGTTTAGAAGTTTAATACTAACTTGAGACTCTGTCTCCGAGCTGAGCTGCCTGATCCTCTTTTGTCTTAGCAAAAAGTGTCACATGCACCTCTGCTTCTTCCCTGCCAGCATCTGGGCTGATTTCCTCCTCTATAGAGTCAAGAATGTTCCCAAGGGCACTGAGTATTATCGGGAGGTCCCATTGCAGAACAGGCATTCAGTGGAGAGAAAATAGTTTATCTGTGGCTTGTTGCTTAGTAACTTGGGACACTGAGAGCTATTTGGAAAGGAGACATTTTCTAGTTATTTGTTGAAATATTTGAGAAATGAAGAATAAAGTTGCCAGAATAAAGCCGCTTACCTGCTTTGGCATCTGAAATGCAATCCCAGGCAAGATGAAGAGGACTGAGCAAAGCACCTCTCTTATCCCACCAAGGGGTAAGGGAGCTGGGATGTTTGTCCACCACTCCCATCAGTCAGCCAGCAATGCTAGTTCCTGGGTCATTTCAGTTGGCATTTGCAGAAGTAAGAGAAGGTAATAACTGCAGAGGTACATGCACAAAAAGGCAGGCGAAGGCACTGATGCATTGGGGACATTCATAGAAACAAGGTGGCTAAATGCATATTCTTTTGTCTCCAGGAACCTAGAGACAGGGACAGTGCAGAATCTTCTTTGCTCCTCTTTTCAAGTTAGGAAGGTCGCATATAGAAACAGCTTTGCCTCCATTTAGCCACAGTTTTAGCCCTGGACAGCCTCCTGCCCTCAGGGTACTCCAGGGCTTTGTGCCTTATCACAGAATCATGCTTCTGACTGTTTTCTCTTTGATGTACTTCTAGTAGCAGGTAATCTACAGAAAGTCAGCTTCAGATGTACCTGTGTATACCAGGGATACAGGCAGAGTCTAGCAATACCATCAGTGGTTGACCACCTCCACTGTAGTGGGAGCTTTAAGAGACTAAGGAAGAGAAAAGTGACTGAGGATGACGAGAAGCTGTCACCAGCATCCAGGAAGCCCTGACTCCTGCCACATATATAAGGGAGAAAAGTCAGTGTCAAAAAGCAGAGAAGATATGCCAGATACTCCACACACACAAGTTAGGGCTGCAGCAGACAGAATTGGATTTTGCCTGATCTGCACATTGGCTGACATGTCAACGACCCCCCTCAAAGACTAACATGGATCACAGAGGAGAAGGCTCCAGACAGTAGGATCCGTAGAGACAAGGATCTTAACAGTCACAATAGAGTTCCCATACTAACAGGGAGCCCAAGAAAGGGTTCCGGACTTTGCCACTGAGTCCTTACCACTCACTAGGGTGAAGGACTCAGAGAAAGGTCTGGCATTCACACAAAAGGATGCTCCAGGGGATGGGAGGAAGGAAGGGGGCGGCACTGGGAGAGGGGAAGGGAGGAAGGGAGTAAAAGGAAGGGGAAAAGGGGGAGAGTGCAAGGGGGGAGTGGCGAGGGGAGGAGGGAGGGAGAAGACGAAGGTACCTATTGAGCTTGTATAATTAGGAAAAAAAAATGTGGGAGGGAAAAAAACAGCAGAGAAGAATCCCTTGCTTTTTATGTCTTGTAGCAGTGAGGCTAGCTTTTCCTGGGCCCAAGATGTACCTGACCCTCCAGAACATGACTTTTTGATGCAGGTGATTTACTGCCACTGAACAAACTAGGATCACTGCACTCCAAGGACCCAATGTAGGGAGAGATGTTTTTTCCTTGTTCTTTTGGCCCATGCGTCTCCCACTTCTTTGTAACCCACCAACTACATCAAGGATGTGCTTTATACCAATGACTCTTCTTTTCTTGACCTTCCCATTGTACATTATACCCTGCAACTTTGGAAAGGATTTTTTTCCTTCCTGACCATTACTCACCTTCTCTGTAGTTTCCTAATAGTGTGCTCCTCACCTCCAGACACAAGGCAGTGAGACATTCTCAATTCTCCAAAGTCAGGTGTGGTCATGTGATATGTGTTCGGGCATTGAAAGCTGATCAGATGTGAGGCCTGTTGCTCCAGATGGAAGCTTTAGGAGGTAACAGGTGGTCTGCATCTTCCTCCCTCGTGCAATGAATCATGGAAACAGAGGCTGAAGTGAAACTCTCCAATGTTATTTTATGAGCACATCCCTCTTGCCAACCTGGACACTATTGCTGTATGCATGGGGATCCTCAAGTGCTATGTCAAGTTAATGAGCTTCTCAAGTTCTGTATTACTACAGCATCACCCCCACCTGCTCTGAGCTAAACCATTGTTGATAGTTAAGTGCAGTTTCCTGTATTCAAAGAGTCTAGAGGTCCTGCTTCTTCTGTTTTGTGAGCTATGTGCAGAGTATCTCACTTCCTTACTGTCTTAAACCTTTGCTTCTTTTTTTTAAATATTTTTTCTTTTTTTAATTTTTATTATTATTATTTATTCAACTGTGCACATGTGCATATGTATGTGCGCGCCCGTGGTGTGTGTGTGTCTGTGTGTGTAAGCGTGTGTCTGTGTATGTGTAGAACCATGGACGAATTCGCGAACCACCATGGACGCCTCCACCTCCTTCTGCCCTGGGATTCACAGGCTCTGCCCTACCAGGCCAGAAGCGATGATGGCCCCTCGATGGCGGTGGCTACTTCCCATGCTGTCCATTTGTACAGGAAAAAAATTGGTTTGTGGAGATGGCTGGAGCATAGGAGTAGGTCTACAAACAGGTGGAGGAGAGGCCTAAGGCAGGTGGTCCTAGCTGGGTGGAAGTCTTGTGCGACTGGAGCTGAGTACCCTGGGATGCTCAAACAAGAGCCTTGAGGGCTACAGCTAGGAGGAGAGATACCCTGGCACCTTTCTACCCACTATTAAAGCATGGTTGAAAATAGAAAAGTGTGCATGCAGTTCTCCAGCCCCAAAGGCTTGCTCCTGTCTTGTCAAACACAAAAAATGAAATTTTGCTGCACTGTCACTGAGGTCTGTGGGAAGTTAATGGTCTTTATTGACCTGTAAAAAGGTCAATAGACCCTGTGCAAAGGTGCCACAGAAGGTTCTTTATCTCAGGAGCTCCCAGGGCCTGCCTTGACTCCTTGCTGATGCTGGCTAGGAGGGACCCGTGGGCTTTCTTTTGTCGCTCCATAGCTAGAAGATCAAATGTCTGAAGTGTCTCTGTTGTGTACCTGTGATTTCCTTACCCTCTGTGGACTCCTGAGGACCCCAACTCAAGCATACATGTGCATGTGCACACATCTGCACATATACACGTGCATACACAGGCATATATAGACGCTCATGTATTTGTGTGTGTGTGTGTGTGCATGTATGTGTATGTAGTTGTGGTATGTGTGGGTGTGGATATGCATAGGCTAGCATATTCAAACACATGCTCACAAAGGCAGTTCCAAAAAGGAGAAGCGGAAGGACTGTGTGATGTTCTGTCTGGTTGGCAGCACTGGGGCTCTGGACATGTTTGCTCACGTGCTGTTTGTAGTTTCTAGCCTGAGACTGATTCTGGGAGACTTTTGCTTAATACTGTTCAAATCAGCAATAATGGGAATACATTCTATGCACACAGCTGATTTATAAAATATGTTTGCATTATATAGCCCTTTTTGCATGCCTTCTAATATACTGGCATCAAGAGAAATGAACAAGAATATGCCAGGTAGTGTGCGTTGTCATATGCTCATAATAAAGATGAAGAAGTGGGGGTCTGTGACTCTGCCTCACTCTTCTCCTAGGAAGTCATACACTACTCTTAAGCTTTTGATGGGTCCTTCACTTCTCCAGCCCCAGCCAGTGTTTCTCCAGAGTCCTCTAGTAGGAGCCAGAAGGTCTCAGCAATGCTGTCCACTAGAACTCAGGTGCTGAAATACTCTCAGCTTGGCTGTCCAGTTAGTTAGCACTAATTGCCTGTGGATGCAAACACTCGAAATATGGCCAGTACAAATTGAGGAAATTTGATTTATTGAACTCACTTAAATTCAGATGACTTGCATACTGAACAGAGCACAAGATTGGAAGAGTACATTTCATAGACTAGAGTAGCCAGCTCTCCTGTGCTTCTTCCCTTTCAGTATTTCTGGAGTCAGACAGCATTGTTGCTCATAGTTGTGGAAAATTAACAAAGAATCCAGTCCTCAGGAGAAACCTCATTTGGAACAGATTCTCCCCCTAAAGAGTAGGAATATGTTTTTTTCCCACTAAGACTCAGAAGAAGACTTCTACCAAGGTGTTCTACCATGGTTTGCTTAACATGTATTAGTTTCTTAAAATACCACCAATGGGCAGTAAAAAACCATAGTTAATAATGTGCTTGTTAGGTTACTCTCTCTGTGTGCAAGATGATAGATAGATAGATAGATAGATAGATAGATAGATAGATAGATAGATAGATAGATAGATAGAGACAGACGATAGATAGATGATAGATAGATAGGCAGATAGATAGATAGATAGATAGATAGATAGATAGATAGATAGATAGATAGATAGATAGATAGATAGATAGATAGATGTGAGAGAAAGAGAGAGAGAGAGGGGGAAAGAGAGAAACTCATACATGAGTCTGTGGCCTTCCAGGCAAAAGGGAAACCTTGCCTATCTATTTCTGCAGACCAACATGTAGTGTGCCTTAGCAGAAAATGAAATTGCTGTGGCTCAGCATGTTTCTCTTTTGTCACAGATGTCAGAAAATGAACAGGAATGTCATTGCCCAATTGTACTCATCTCTGGAACATAATAGAATCTAGCCCTACTTCCTCTGGGCTGATACTTCTCCCACTGGAAGCATAGGAGAATCAATGGTGAGCTTTAAAAATAACACCCTGAAGCCCATACTCCATCCCAGGACAATTAAACCAGAGTTTCTGTGTGCAGCCAAGAAATGACATCTTTTTAAACTACTCAGGAGCTTCTACTGTGCACTCAGACAACCCCATGCTTCAAGTGACCTTTCTCCACATTCCCCCTAGCCACCAGATTTGATTTTTGGTTACCTAATAAGATGTCCATAGTCTTATAAATATTAAATAAAATTCTACATTAGATTCATGAAAATACAAGCAAGCATGTTTTTATCACATATGCAGAAACTTGGCTTTTCTTAAGTACAGGAGCCCAAATAATGGATCTAAGCAGAATGTCTGTAAAATATTTAATGATGTCATTATTTCAGATCAATAGTCTCTCTGCCCATACCCTTCCATATTCCTTTGGACTAAAAGTCTGATTACCACAGGGAAAGATACTGCAGCAAAAAGAAGATTGAGCAATTAAGGTCCCCCAAACGGTGCTGAACAAGAGCGTTGTCTGCACCACTTTCTTTTTCTAGCTGATGTGCAGTGGAAGTTGTGTGTGGGTGTTTGGTGTTTTCATTGGAGAGCAAAGTGCAATGTCTGCTCTAAGGGAAGCTTCTGGCGCCTCTATAATATTTCCTTGGTCACACTTTCCTCAAAAGGTAATAAAGTATGTGCATGTGTTGATTAGGAACAAATGTCAAAGTGCCCACTATGATGGAAGTCTCCGATTTCCATGCCTCTGATAAATCGCGGCGGGAACTCATGAATCTTTAATGACTGGCCTATATTTAGGGGCTTTCAGTTTCTGAGGGCGATGAAAGGTTCTGCAGCAATGCTGTTCTCCCAGTGCCCTGGCTTCTACCAGGGACCAGTGCCTATTTATAGCACATCTTGTCTTTTGAATGCACAGAGAATCTGCTGACAACAAGAAATTTCCCTAGCCCTGAAGTCAAGCAATAAGACCTCCCACCTGAAAAGAGACCACTAATTTATTCAAAAATATGGCATGAATTGTCCAATATGCATCAGGCTTTGTTCTGGGCATGATGGGGTGCTAAACAGGGGCCCTGACATCCTAGCTTTCACTCTAGTTGGGGTGACAGTAGATACGAAAACAAATCATCAAGGTAATTACAGACTATGATAATTATGGTGAAAGAAATAAGCAGGGTGGCATGATGTGTTTTCAAGCACAGAAGTGACATGAGCTGATTTGCATTTCGAAGCATCACCATAACTGCTGGTTAGGAAAATGGATTGTAGAGGGCAAAGGTGAAATCCAGGGCACCAATTAAAAAGTCACTTCATTGATCTAGGGACCAGTTGATGATGATAACAGAGAGGAGAGGAGGGAAAATTGGAAATGTTTGCATGTGTGCTCATGTATGTGTGTATGTGGGGTGTGTGTGTGTGTGTGTGTGTGAGAGAGAGAGAGAGAGAGAGAGAGAGAGAGAATGTGTGGGGGTATGTTTTGCTGAGTAGCAAACCCAGAGTCTGGTACGTGATAAGGAAGCATTCTCCTACTGTACCACAGCCTCAACCCAGCAACTGATGTTAGAGAATGAAAGAGAGAGACAATTTGCTATATAATGGAACTGAATTGTCAAGAGGAAAAAAGCAAGAATTCCTGACCATGTGGATTAATAATCTAGTGGAATGTTGTATACTTCATAAGACAGAGAAGAGCAGAATGTAGGTAGAGAGGGGAGATTTAAGAGACAATGCTAAGTGTTCTGTTACCCATTTGCTTTAAGCATATGGAATGCAAATGTGCCTAGCTAGCACTATAAAGGTCAAGCTTGAAGATACATATTGTGAAGACAGAAAATGTTCAATCATATTGAAAGCACTCTTAGGACTGCCTTCCTTCTCTGAGAAGGTGGAAGCCATGTTATGCTGCCCAAGTGTCAAGAGAGCTCTTCTATTTCCTGAGTAGAGTTTACTCAGACCCTCAAATCTGTACCACATTACAGTCTGGGAGCTGACAGTTAGATGTCCAGAACCATGTTTTTACAATGAATTACTCCCCTCCTTTGTATGCACACATACCTAGTCATGACTTCTTTGGGCTGATACTGACAGTCAGTATAACATAATGCCACTCACCTTTGCCTCAAACAGGATTTGGCACCAAGAAGACACATATGCATCCATACTAGGTCATTTATTTTGTTTATGGAGATAAATATCTCTATAGAGATAGAAGATAGATAGATATAAATAATGCTAGTTTAGTAAGAGAAGAACAAGTACAGCAAAATGCTGTAGAGTTTGTTGCAGGATGAACTTCTAGAGAGGAATTAAGAGAACTACAGAGGGAGGTAACCTGAGGATGCCTGGAATTGGAGCTGGCAGAGTCTCAGAAGAGGCAGAAAATACACGGGAATTCTCTTGTCATCTGTGCCTATACTGGTAGTCTTGGATCTAGATGTCCTAGGGACTTGAAGGAGAAATTGAATCACAGGGGAGTGTTAGTGGTGAGGTGGCAGCTGGCAGTCTAGCTGTGGATTGTGTAGTGTGGCTGTGCAACCCTTGGTCAGGCAAGATCCCAATCATTACTCTTGTGAAACTGCTGTGATGGTCACTCTATGTTCCTGAAATTCACAAAAATTGCCTCAGGTTTCAACCTTCACTAGTATGCCATTAACCATCACAGTCACAATCACACAGCAATTGTGGGTACCTACACAAGACTTGCATGAATGCATATGTATGTACATAAACATACAGAGAGAGAATACGAGAAAGAAAGGAGAGGAGGGGAGGAGAGGGGAAGAGAGAGGAGGGGAGGAGAAGGGAGGGGACGGGAGGGGAGGGGAGGGGAGGGGAGGGGAGGGGAGGGAGGGGAGGGAGAGGAGAGAAGTAGGAGGAGGACTAATTGGGAGAAAGAAGAGAGTCAGTGGAAATGGGAGAGGGATAGAGAGTGATATGAGGGATAAGTGCGTTCATAGTACATCTTTACAGGTATGAAGTCGTCAGAAATAAGGATTAAATGCCCTTAAGATCAGAGGCATTAAGTTTCCCTTCAGAGTTCTGAACACTTTGCTCTGGAAGCTGGAAAGCCCAGAACTAGCTCTGCAGATGCTGATGGTGCACATTTAACAGAGTAGACCAGAGTCATCCTGGAGAATGGCGGGACTGGAGGGAACTTCCTATTTTTGTGATGTAGATATTTCTATAATGACGATTGTTAGGGTCATTATAATAATTTAATACCTGACAATACATTTGCATGCTCAATTCTTGGCTCTCAAGAACTGGTTACAAATACACCATTGGGGCAGGTTAAGGATAAAAGTGTGCAAAAGACATGTCAGACTTCATTCCCTTGATGCTCTGGTGTTTCCTAGTAACATTTTTTATAAAAAGGAATAGATGATGTTATTCTTCCCTGCAGTGTTGGGAATTGAACCAAGTCCCTCACACATGCTGGGCAATTACTCCAACAAAACATTACATTCCTAGCCCTCTATTTCTATTTTCATTAAAAGACAATGTAACTGGATGGGTGTGGTCAGTTTAATCTTCCTATACTTAAATTTTGAACTGATCATTTAGAATAAGCTATCAGTTGAAAATCAAAAATAAAGTCCATTGGTAACAGATCTATAATCCCAGCTATGTGTGACAGCTGAAGTGGGATCCTCACATGTAGCTGGGATTTAATTCTAAATACAAGGCATGTGTAGGTTACCAGTGAGTTCACATACAACCTGGGCAACTTTGCAAGATTCTGTCTCTATATAAAAAGTAAAAAGAAGATTAGTGATATATCTCAGTGGTATGTACATGTATGAGACCTTAGGTTAAGTACCTAATACCAACAAATAAATAAACAAATAAACAAATAATAAGCAAATATAATCTACAAATCACTGCCTAACAGAGAGATTAATACTTTACAGAAGAATTTTCTGTGCAACTCTTTAAAATCCAAATTCTCCTGGGGTTTTAAAATTACTCAGTGTTTACAGATATTCAATTTGCTAGTGTTTTGAAATTCCTATTATTCAAAGAAACATTCCTTAATCTGAGTCCTAATGGGTCTCTGAAAAGGTCAATGGAAGTGGGAGTCTAAGAACTTGAATGCTTCAAGTTGGTGCATTTTCTATGGAAATGGTGGGTAGCATTCAACAGATTCTTAAATTCATCCTTTACTCAACAGCTAATGTCCTATGCCACATGCAGTTGGATGGTCACACACTTAATAAATGCATGGCCAATCTATTCTGTAAGTCCTATGAAGGGTTTCCAAACTAAAAGCACATTTAAGTCAGTATAAATTTGGCCCAGAGGGACTGGAACTATTCCAGGGCAGAAAGGGGACATGGGCTCTGCTGGCAAGTATTTGTGACAGATTTTATGTGACCAATGATAGCGATGAGTCTCAGCTCTTCTGAGGAAGGAGCTGGGGTACAGCTCCTTGGTGAGTCCCATGTCTAACATGTGGGGAAGGAAACTGTACCATTACTCTTTGTGCTGCTGTGAGACACCACTGAGGCTCAAACAGCTTAAAAGGAAAAAGGGAGATTTATTCAGCTTATAGTTCCAGAGTGGAGATACAGTCCATTATGACAGAAAAGGCATAGCTGGTTGACACAGCAGGAAGCCTAAGTCACTGCAGACATCATGGAGGCTGAGAGCTGCTGCTTGCAAGTTCAAGAGCGGACGTACTCACTCAAGCAGGGTGGGCTTAACCCACCTCAAGGCCCACCCCCTGTGATTGCCTTCTTCCAGCAAGGCTTTACCTCCTTAAAATGCCATGACTTTCCCAAATACCGGCAACAACTAAGGATTCAAACTTCAAACACATGAGCCTGGGGGTGGGGAGGAGAAGGCAACTCACATTTCAGACCATGACAGAGACCCAAATGTGTTTCCCCTTTCTCCATACAGAAACCCACTCTGTCCATTTTCTGCTCATGAGATTCAGTGTTTCATATGCTCACTTCGCCAGGGCTATAAGAGAGAGTCTATGACTGTATGATGCTAGTCACGTGGTACTGGGAGAAAGGGGCTCACAAAAAATTCATCTTGGCCTCCTGATTTTGTAGGAACCAAAACCTCTTAACCTGGCTAGCTGAAGAGCTGTGGAATTTTCTGCTAGAAGAGGATCGTGGCTAAATGCCCCCCTTCTGTCGCTCGCCATCTCTTCTAGTCACATGCATTCATGTCCATGGGCACCCAAAGTTTCGAAATCCCTGGCATTCATCAGAATATGAAAGTTATGCCTGAGTGACTCTTCATGAGTCCAAACTCTTGGTTCCTTGGACTTCTGGAGCATAAACTAGATCTTAGGTATTTACACTGCAAAGATCAAAAAATTCAAATTTGGGGTTCATATGACTCAGGGCAGAGCCCACAACTTGTCTGCTAATACAATAACGATAATAATAATAAAAGACAAGGAGGAGGAGTTGAAGAAGGAGAAGGAAGAGGAGGAAAAAGGGAAGAGGAAGGAAGATAGCTAGCAAGAGCTGTGATATCTGCCCTTCTGCTTGAACTGTGTTTAGTTCCTTCTGGGGCTTTCTCTTTCCATCTCACAGAACCCATGACCTGCAACCGTCCTGTTATCTTTCCCCTTTCTGAGGTCATCCGGGTGAATCACTCACCCACATTATAGGGTTGATGACTTGGGGAACCCACTCTCTGGACCCGGGTGGTTGACTTTGGACTGGAGATTTTTCTCACCATGTCTTCGGATGGCTTCTGCCTCTCTTAACAAACTCTCCCAGGATTATGGTGTCACTGGTCACAGATAGTCTGGTTGCTCCTTTGTGGTGCTCATCAAGAGCTCAGGTCAGTGCCCCTCCATGCTGCTATAGGGGGAACTGGGTTGGCTCTGGCCTTTGCTCTAATGGCTATTCACTGTCCTGGAGAATCGGATCAGTCCTTAATTTGATGGTCTGGTCTGCAAGGACTTCTAATTAAAAGATGGATTTTCTAATGAACTTTTATTAATTCAGCAATCTGTCTGGATGCTGAATTGTCATTTTTCCTAATAGAGAAAATTGGTTTGGTTTATTTTCCAGAACAGGGGAAGTCATTCAACTTAATTAAACTGTCTGAGGAAATTTTCTACTTGTCTTCCTCAACATGGGCCAGGAGGCAGCTCGCTTCATGAGACCTGTCAGCCACAGCGGTGATGCCAGCATAATTTTGCTTTGGAAGCCAATGTGGATTTGGTGCCAGCTATTTTTGAAGTTCTTACGGCCCAAAGCTGGAGAAAAAAATAGGGGGACCCAGACATGGGAGTTCACATTTAAATCTCAGTGCTCTCCAGTGTGGGACAGGAAGATTGTGCATTCAAGGCCAGCCTGGGCTATCTAGGAGACCCTATTTTAAAACCTACAAAACAAACAAACAGAAACAAAACATCAGGAAAATGCCTGTGTTGTATGGTTTTCTCTATTAGGAAAAATGACAATTCAGTATCCAGACAGATTGCTGAATTAAGAAGGTCCTAAGTCCCCAGTGGCTCCCCCACTGCTCTGGATCAAGCATTCAGAAGACAGAGAACAGAGTCTTCCATTCCCCAACCCAAGACAACAACATAATGCACATTCTAAAATCTGACAGAGTACCATAAAAGGAAACTTAAAAATTCAGAACTGTTAAAGAGAATTCTAACTATGTTTGACAGTACATTAAAGAATCATTCTTTGTGAGCAGGTAGGGGGTTTTCCCAAGGATGCCAAGTTTGAATAATAAGGAAATATCTACCACCATCATGCATCATAAAGACAGAACTATAGAGAAAAACACAATAAGGAAGCATGCTTTCAGGAAAATGTTTGTCTGCTCATAGTATATAGAGTATTTATGAGTTGCTCAGTCATAAGCATGTATTATGGAGTAATTATACTAAACTAATTAACTTTACCTCACACACCTGTCTGAAATCTACTGTCAGCAAATCGTCTCAATAATTTTCAAGTTCTTAGCACCTTAACGATTATATTTTATTTACAGTATAGCATATATTGTAGTATATTATTATCAGTTAAAAGCTACTGTAGTAAACAATAGAGTTGTACCACTTATCTCCTACCTAACAAAAATTCTGTTCCCTTTGATCAACATCCCCACTCATCTCCCTTGCCAGGAATCCCAGGAACAACCACATTGAATTGTCTGCTTTGCTCACAGGACTTCTACTGTTTGTTTGTTTGTCTGTTTGTTTGTTTGTTTGTTTAGTGTGTGTATGTGTGTCAAAGGGCACTGTGTGTCCCTGTGGAAGACCAAGGGACCTGGGATTTGAACTCAGGACCTTCTGCTTGTAAGACAGTCTTAACCCTTGAGCCATCTCTTCAGCTCAGGACTTCCACTTTTGAAAACCATGATATTGAAAGAAGAGTCCTTCCTGATGTCACCAGTCCTCTGTCCAGAAAGAGAGGCATTAAAAATGCCTAAGCAGCCCTTTACCAAGACCAAGGATGACTATCATTTCTCTTTTCATTCTCTTCAGTATTTGCATTTCTACTACATAGCACCATAAACAGGATGACTTTTATTTGTGGATAATATGATGATATAGCTAGAAAATCATGAGAGTCTGTGGATAAGCTTTTTAAAAATTATGCAGAGATCAACAACTTCCCAAAAGTATAAGCAGCTACTCAGAAGACACACTGAATTTTACTTGAATAATAATAACAATTATATAATATAATAGCCAGAATTGACTTTAACCACATACAACTTATGTAAAGAAAATGTTAACATGCATCTAACTTTATATTAAAATATTTTGTGAGTAGATGTTCTTAGGTGGAAGATGAGACTTAGTTTAAGTCATTTTTTCCAATTTAATTAAAAAGTCAGAAGATTTCTGGATTTGCCTAAAGACCTGAAAATATTCTAATGAAAAGCAGTGAAGGAACACTTTGCTCTACTCTCTACTGAAATGCCATTTGCATTATATTTAAACTTCAGCATTAAGTCAGGCAGATGAGCAGAACAAAGGAAACTGGCCAAAACTGACAGAGACCTGATCCTATAGCAAAAGAAATAGGCTGTGTCAAACAGCAAGAAAGAAAGATTACTTAGCAAAGCATAGGGAGAAAACTGGGAAATTACTTGGGAAAACTCATTCAATTTCCTTACCATATCACTCCCATCACTTTGTCAGAACCAAGTCAAACCACCCCCAGCCTCCTTTTTTTTTTTTTTTTTTTTTTGCGGGTGGAGGGGGCAGGGGCTGGTTTTGTAAATTCACCTACAGCTTCATTTTGATGAGCAACTGATATTCATCTAAGATGTTGGTGATTAAAAAATAATAAGTCTTGAGTTTGCCTCAGGTGAAAACCTTGGACTTCGTTAAGTATAGATGTATGAGGGGCCCTGATGACCTGACTTGACAAAAAAACTTTTTTTTCCTTTAGAACAACATAAAATACAGACCAAAATATAATATGTAAGATGCTAGGTGATTTTGGTTTGGGGAATGATGGCTATATGTATGTAATACAAAAAACATCACTGAAAAAGGAAAAAATAGATAAGTTAGACATCAATAAAATTTAAAACCTTTGTCTCATGAAAGGTAACCATAAGAGAAGCTAAAAAAACCACAAAAGGGTAGAAAAATGCTAGCAAATACACACCTAATAAAGGACAAGTACCCAAAATATATAGAAGTATTTAATCTCTTGTTGAGGAGAGCAAAGTGAGTCTATAGGTGGTTGCTTTAGAGGAATACATTGTGATGCATGGTAGTTCATATGTATTAAGTCCATATTCCGTTTTTGAGATGTTATGATGGACTTATTATGATGTGACCATGTGAGAAGTCAAGAAATATCCCCTTAAACTCTGTTTAATGTTTATACTCTTTCATAGAAAAGTCTATACTCTTTCATAGAAAACCGTTTGGACTTGTTGCAAAGCAGAGTTAAATTTACTAATAATGTGTTGGGATAAAAGAATATGTTTGTCACTCTCTCAAGAGACAGCCTGGAAAGACAGGATGAGAAGGCCTGTAGTGAAATGGCGTGCACAGGTCCTTAGACACTCCCCCTCCCCAACCCGGAGACCTTTGGGACACTCATTCATGCTGCTATCCTGGTGTCCTTGATGGCTCTCATTTTATTGCCATCTGTCATCTTGATTATTTCTAGGGATTTCATTTGGAGGTGTGATCCGAATCCAGAGACTGTCCATCAGCATCCGGCACCTGGCACAGGGGCGTGCGTGACCTTGTACTCCTATTCTGGTCCTTCCTTGGCCTTCCTGAATCAATAAATGATAAATGACACTCCCTCCCTCTCCCCCTGGGAGAAATGAAATGCAGACTCAGGGCCTCGTTGACTTCCCAGGATACCCAATGCCTCTTTTGGGTTTATTTTTATTTCAGCAGTGGCCTTCTGACCCGACTGAGGTCTATAAATCAGCTGACAAAATTATTTGTTGCTGTTGTTCTCAGCATGATCCTCTACGCTGTAGGTTTCTACTTTTATTTGACAGGGAGAATGTCCTTGGGAATTTAGGGAAGTCTTATTCTTGAGATGAGTGAGGTTCAATCTCAGAGATACTTTTTAAAGGGGACACAAAGCACAGTCCTGGCTCCATTGCGGCTTGACTAGTCCAGCTGAAAGAACTCTCACGGGCCCCACAGGTAAAGGTCTCCTATGACCAGCAGCACTAATCTCAGTTCCTGCTGGTATAATGGTGGACATGTCCAGCACCAGGAATCTGAGCACGTGTCCACACTCAGACACTGAACCATCCAAGAGCTTGTTTAATTTATTTTTTAGGGTTCCATGCATGATTACAGCAAGTTTATGAATTTTCACACCTTAGCTTCCAGTTCCATTTTCCTTTCCCCACTAGGATCCTTCTTCTTCCTTACCTGTTTCCCTCCTACTGTCATGTCATTTTGCACATGTTTCCCACTGAATTTCATCTCGGTTGCCTTTAATGTGTCTGAGTTCTTGCTGGAGTAGAATCAAATATCAGTGGGTATATAATTGAGAAAAGTATCGTCCCTCCCTCCACCCATCCAGTATTAACCCTCTATAGTCTCTCAAGGATGTGTGGAGCCTTTTGAGATCTTTCCTGTTCCATCATGAAATGTCCTGCTTGTTAAACCACTGTAAGTGATTTAACAATTTATTCATGCCCCAACCTTTGCTGTGCTTAATTTTCTACACAAACTTCATCATAACTATACAGAGGAGAAAACATTCTCTATAGGGTTTAGCAGTATGCATAGCTTCAGGCATGAGGATCTTGGCACATACTCCCGAGGAGATGGAAAAACTATTATATATGATATGGAATTGCAAAACAAACTCATTTTAAAGATGAGAGTTGTCTCAAGTTCTTCTGTGTCTCCAAAACAGCTGTCTCTGGCACAATCACCTCCTGTCATCAGTAAACTCCTGTGGGCTGAATAAATAACTGGAAGTTCTTGGTGACCAAGTGCCAGTTTCTCCTTGTGAAATGAAGCACTGACTGTGCTTGCCTGGCTGCAGAACTTTGTTTTCTCCAGTATGTTTTAGGTCTCTGAAGAGGTATGCAATGCCCTAGGTTTCTAATATTTATAAATGAGTAGTCACCCACAAGTGGAAACTTCAGAGTGTCAAAGCATGTGTCATTTTAAACTTTGTTTAAATACGCGCATATGCGTGTGCATGTACACACACACAGAAAGAGAGACAGAGACAGAGACAGAGAAAACTTCCTTTCCTGTGGTCATTTGTTTCAACACTGACATCAGAAGCATCTAATGGGCAACAGGTCCACAGAATTAATGCTCACTGTCATTGCCTTTCCCTTCACCCACTTTGCATGAGCTCTCTGTTGTTTGCCTTCTGACTGTTATGCATCTAAATATCAGAGATGCAGCATCTCTGCAGGTTCTTCCGCCATTTCCTCTAAAGGTTCCATGGACTGTGCATTATCTTTTCCACAGATCCTAGAGGACTGTGCTGCTCTTTTCTCACATTGTCGTAGACTGGAAGCAAGGAGCTTGTATATGCTAATGTCTGATTTGGGAAGTGATCCAGGAAACTTTGGTGGGTGAATAATGAGGTGAACCTGGGAAGGGATAGAAATAAGGAGGAGGTATGCAAGGGAGAAGGCTGATTTTGTACTCAACTAGTACTCTGGGGAGCTCTGAGAAGTGGGGATAAAAAAAGGAGGCTGTCTTTCTAGTTCCTAGCCTGTATGTCATTGTGCTACATCTGTGGATATTAACCTATAGCTTTCTCAATTCCATTGTCCTCAAGGTAAGTCAAAGCCCAGATGCTTGCAAGAAGACTGAAGACACTCTGGGCATCTGATGGGGACATTGACAGTCCCTGCTACACTCATGTTCAGAGGATCAAGAAAATTCTGAGTGGCTTTTACTTCTCCTTATTTGGGGGATGTGGGCAAGATGCTCAGAATCATTGAGATGCAGTCCTCAAGATAAATGGGACCATTGCATACTGCATATGATGGGACCTAGATAAGAAAACACAAAGATATTTAAGCTACTTACATCCTATAATCATACTTGTCTTACAGACTGATATGTGTCCAACATATTGTGATGAGGGCGTGGGGGGTGATATGCAACAAATGGCGATTTGCAATTCCCAAGAAAGAGGAGTCTTGTATGTCTGGCTAAAGATAAGTGATTTAAAGTGAACTGTTCACCTCTCTGGGGCCATTTTCTCATTTTTCAAGAGCAAAGATTCTTGCTGAGGATTCTGTGAGGTGGTTACTAATAGAAATGAGGCTTGTATTCCATTGCTTGCTTTGATTTCCAAAACCTAGTTTTACCCAGCTTAGTAATCTTGCCTTCAGAGCCATAATGACATCATGGAACACATAGCTGCCTGGATTTTTGTTTTCCTTTTTTTTTAAATGGTATCCAATTTGAAGCACTTGTATGTCCTCTTTCCTACCTGATAAATGGTCCTAGGCCTCTGTCAGATAAATCCACATTGCTCCTGAGACTCTGCTTGTAAAAACGCCTAGAACATTCTATTGACTCTATCTGCCCTTTATATGCTGATCCTGAAGAAGGGAAAGTTTCTAAAAAATTATTTTCTTATGTGGTTTCCTTGGGTCAGCGAATACCATCAAGAGTTAAAGCCATCAATCAGAATATATAGGTCCTAGGAGATTTATCTTTTCTTGCTTTTCCTGGAAGGATGAAACGATGTGACTGAATTTAGTCATTAGGGGAAAAATCCATTACAATTCCTCGAATGCATAAGAACTACCTTGCTTAAAACAAGAACTCTGGGGTGCTTGTTTTCAATGTTCATTTCCTTGGCTGCTTGTTATATGACTGAACTTTAAAAATCCTTATGACTGTGGGTCCAGTGAAGGAACAGTTACTTAATAATAAGCACACTCAGAGCATTGCAATGGTAACATAAATGAGAAATTACTCCTATCTTGGGAGAGTTGCCAAAACAGAAAACAAAACAGGTGTTGAGGCAATACTCTCCAGAGAGGATGCTGTGTTGTTATATTTTGGGTGTTAGGGTGCACAGTATGTTGAATGAAGTAGTAAAGTAATAGCGAATATTTGTTGAGGGATTAATACCTGCTAGACATCGACTTTAGTTCTTAGAGTTGTGATGCATAGTTTTACAAAACAGTGATGTGTGTGAGACTAAAGTCACCATTTTTTATGAGGAAATCAGGACAGAGTGAGCTCAACATTCCTCAGGGGGTCAATAGAGTCAGAATGGAAATCCTAGAATCCTGCATTTAGATCTAACTAAAATTCCATCCGAGAATAACCTAATAGGAATACAGATGCTTGGGAACAGAAATCCAGGTCTAAGCCCTGAAGGACAAGAAGATACAGAATGATGATGATATTTCAGTTAGATATGTGAAAAAAACAGTCATCTCAGCTACTCTTTAGAAAGAGTAAAGGACAAAAACTTAGTGTGTCATTCTGAGATAGGGATATGATTGGAATGTGTGGAATTAGATATTGGTGTGATAGTTGAGAAAGACATCCAAAGGCACTTCCTAGAGAAGTCAGGAAAATTAGGCCACAACTTTCGACACCTGCCTTCTCTGTAGTACTCCAGGTCCTCCCTGTATGCCTTCTGCCCTCATATTCTCCTTTGATCTCTAGACCCATGTTCAAAGATATTTCCTATCAGAAATCAGAGTCTTCTAGGTTCATATGTCCAAATTGATCTCTGAACCTATTTCCCATAGATAAACTTCTCATGCCCTGATTAAGAATATGTGTTATCCAAGAACTTCTTCCTCTCACCTGCACTGAACAGTAGTCTGTGCCTCTCTGTTCCTCTTCAATTTTCTCCATAAAATATCCAAAGAGATTCTTCTACAAAGTAAATAGCATCATGCGCCCTCTTATTAAGAATGTGTAGAGAGGGCTTAAGAAGATGACTTGGTAAAAATGTTGCTATGCAGACATGAGAACTTAAGTTCAAGTCTTCAGCATCCATGTAAAAAGCTAGGCATGATAGCATACACCTATAATGATGGCACTATGGAGGCTGAGAATAACAAATCCCTGAAGCTCACTGGTTAGCCGAATCTAGATGAATTGATGAGTTTCATGTTCAGTGAGAGACCCTGTCTCAAAAGATGTGGAAAAGTTCAGGAATACAGCTGATATTGACATCTAGCTTCCACACACAAATGTATATGTGAACTCACAAACCAACATGCATATGCGTGTACACACACACACACACACACACACACACACACACACACACATACACCAAGTGCAAAATGGACTTCCCATTGTCCTAAAGGTAAAAACCTCCACTTCTATTCTGGTTTTTCTATTCTCTTCCAACCCATCTGGTTCCTTGTCTTGGTGGCTGGTATGGTCTGGCAGTTAGTAGCTGGTGTGCAGACCTCACCCTCTCTTTTTCTTCCTGGTTTTCTTATCCCCAGTCTCAGTCCTCTTGTTCTACTGTATAAACATCATGTCAGTCTCATCGCACAGGTCTCTGTAGGTGTCTCTTCTTGGAACAGTTGCTTCTACTTCTCACCTAGTCCACTCCCACACTTCTTACCTCCTTACCAGGCCAGGGATCAGACCTTCCTTTCATTCTGAGGATCCCACAGACATCTTTCTGGAATCCTCACCACTGAGACTTTACATTCATTAGTGAAATGAAGTCATGAATCGCCCACTGCACAATGATCTGTGGTTTCAGAGTCTAGCAAGTGATATGTACAATGCAGGTGTTCAACACGTGCTATGTGAAGGAAAGAATGAAGAGATGTAGCAATGAAACCAGCCAGGGAAAGACTCTCTTCCTTCCCTATATAAACTGAGGCACTTAGGTTGTAGAAATGTTCTGCGCTACACATTTTCCTGCTGGGATACTTCCCTCAGCCCCAGATTTTGGTTTCAGGAAATACATTAGGCAGAGTTAGAGAATGTTCCAAGCAGGGAACCTCTAGCACCTGGAGCCTATGCCACTATGTGCACTGAATTCAACTGCAATCCTTCTACTTCACTATGAGGACTAGCTTAAGCAGACAGGAAGGCCTCTGAGCCACAGAAATGGGCCATGGCATGGTTGTGGTCTTGGTCTCTCAGGCATGGCACAGCCAACACAGCCTTCTGGTTGGGCTTACACACCAGCATACCTTCTGTTTCTACTGCAGAAATCCAGATTCTATAGCAGTAAATAGCCTAGTGACTCATAGCTTCTTTAATTAAGCTTGTCGAATCAGAGTCCATGATCAGTCGTGATACATTGATCAAACTATCCCACTGACTCTGAACTCCAGGAGGCAGTTGTACTTGGTCACTAATGATTCACCTCCTGCCCACCCCGTGGAAACTGGCATTTAACAAACAATAGCTCCTTGGCAGATTTTATCTTTCCTAAACAGTGAAAAAAGAAACTTAAAAAAAAAAACACAGTTCCTTGCAATTGAAACAAATGGAAAATTATTTCAGCAGCAGCCAACTGAGGACACCGGACACAGAATTTGACTTTTGCATTCCAGTGGCTTGTGGGGTTGGGAAGTTGTGTACGTAGGTTTTTACCAAACTTAAATTTAGAGTTTTGAATATTTGGGGAGATCTTGTATATAAGTGGCATTTTTATCAGCTGCACCAACTGTTTTTCATGTCCTGAGGTAAAATACTTCTTCCCCCTTTGCTGTGGACACCAAGGTGATGACAGCTAGGAGCAGGAGAGAAGCTGGCAGGTCTATACAGCCAGGAGGTTCACCAAGTGTCCCCAACAATAATTTTGTGTGACCCCTGCACCAAGAGCAGGATGAGCCTGGCTTCAGCAGACTTGGAGGCTTGGTTGGACCCACACTGGTAGAACTGGTTTCTGGCTTCATTCTTGAATCACACTGGAATGTAAGGTATCAGAGGGAACCCAGGGCACTAAGGACAAATTCTGTACTAGACTTGACTATTCAAGAGACACTTTTTGGGAATGGAGGGCCGAATGGTGTTCAAGACACAGTTGGAAATAAAATGATACTAACACGTGCTGAAAGAATTAAAAACAGAATTATCGTTAACACAGATATTCCACATTGGATTGTATATCCATAATAACTGGAAACAGGTCTTGAAGAGATATGTGGTATAGGTTTACCTGTGTTCAAGGGAAACATTATTCACAGTGGAGAAAGAAGAGGAAGGAAATCAGGTGTGATGGCACGCACACTTTGGAGTGGAGGCTGAATCAGAAGTATTGCAAGGCTAGCCTGGGCTACATAGTAAAACCTCATCTCCCAAACAAACAATAGCACAAAGGAAGAAGTAAGCAAAGTAGCCACAGACAGATGGATTGTTTAGCAAGACACGATCTATCCATAACTGACATATTATTTAACTTGAAAAAGGAAATAATTTTGACCAACATTACAAAACAGAAAACTTTTATAGACACTATTCTAAATGAATAAGGTAGTACAAAAAATACTGTATGATTCTACTTCCATGAGGTTTCTAGAATAGTCTAATCAAAGAGGCAGAAAGAAGAATGGTAGTTGCCAAGGCTATTGTTTGGTGGGTCCAGAGTTTCAGTGCTCTGAGCGAAAATCTTCTGGATAGTAGTTATGCAATGTGAATATACTTAACATTATTGAATAGAACATTTTAAAATTCTAGCCAAGTGGATGAAGAGTCTGAATCTATGAGCACATGTAGAGAGATTTACAAGACAGTCAACAGAAACTAGCATGCAGATCACTGCATTGAATTGTCCATCATTTGTGTGTAAACAAAGCCGACTGTATTATGTCTAAGTTCCCGCCTATGCATGAGACACACAGAGCAGTGCCCTCAGAACCCTGAGCATCTTGCTTGTATCTGGGTCAGGACTGGGCAACTAGGGGGCTTCACTTATTCCTAACCCATCTAGGGTTACTTTACAGAACACAATTGCTTGTTCTACATAAACATATGCATGCATAAAATGTTGACCCAAATGCACATACACGATTTGTAGAGTTGTCTGAGAGAATGTAGGTCCCAGATATACTGCTCTGACTAGAGTCACCTCTCATCCTCCACCCTGAAAAATGAAACATCCAGCTCCACCCACTTTTAGACACATACTCCAATCATCTTCCATACATTGATTGCTAAAGATTCAATAAAGAGGGAAAGAGCCCCCTCCCCAAAAAGAAAAACCTGAAACTAAGAAAGATATGTGTGTGGAGAGTGAGAGAGAAAGATCCATACACTTGGAACAAACACTAACTGCCTTTTATTTTATTGTCCCTCAAACCCTATGACTAATTTTGAGGGTTAGCTCAGATCACAACCCATGTATCACAGACCTTTGGTGATGCCATCTTGTCATCTATGGATATTATTACCTTCAAGAAGACTGGCATAGACAGATGCAGAGAGGTGGGGTATAGGATGAGCCATGAAGGGAAGTGTTGCTCTGTCTTGTGTACTATCACGAATTCA
Source organism: Typhlomys cinereus (assembly GCA_023101885.1). Taxonomy (NCBI): domain Eukaryota; kingdom Metazoa; phylum Chordata; class Mammalia; order Rodentia; family Platacanthomyidae; genus Typhlomys; species Typhlomys cinereus. The sequence goes on from JALPQD010000012.1 coordinate 11,346,170, forward strand.
CTCTCCACCTTCCTTCACTGTATCTTTTGGCTTGATGTGTCCTTGCTGACCTAGGAAGAAGATTTCCACCTCTAGGCATAGCATTAATTGGGAAAACAGAATTTATACAGCCTAAAAATAATCATTATCATAATAAATTAGGTTTCCAAATTATAAGGACAGGAAAACAGATTAATATTTGCCAAAGGCTAGGAGGTGACTGCAAGAGAGTTTGGAGTGTGACAGAATGTTCTGCATCTTGACTGTGAAGGGGGTGGGGGCGGATGAATGAATGAATGTCTTTGCCAAAACCCATATTATTAAATATACAGTTTTAGAAAGCAAATAGATGTTTCCAAAGGACAATATTTATATACTGGTGAGAAAAAATAACACTGTTACCATGTGAGTAAAAGGACTTAGGACTCCAAGTCCTCACTTAAGAACCATATCCCAAGATTCAACCCACAGTCTCTCCTTTGGGATAACATCGTATAGTTCTTATTCTTCTCCCTTTGCCTAACTCTATGATTAGAACCAAGCGCCACTTCTAGAAGGTTGTTCTTGTCTCCTTTATTTGTAACATGCTTTGGCCATCCAGTAACTTCTTCGTAGAGACCAGAAACATCTAAAAAATGAAGAGGGGAGTTGTGATGTATGTTATGGTTGAAGTGAAAATCTGAGTTTCATTTACTGTCTGCCAGGTACTCTAGTCTCTGCAGAAATATTAAAGATACATTGCTGCACTGGATTTCTGGGAACTGCCATGCATCAGGCCCTTGATCCCAAAGGGCCTGGATGTAGATTCAGTCAAATTATAAGGTACCATGTGATGATGGTTTGGAGATACTGACACAAAGATTAACTTAGATATCCTATTGCTCAAACACAGATATTAAAATGCCTAATCCTTAGCTCGTCATCTACACAATGGGGACACCTTCTCAGGACAATTTGGAGAATCTGTTAAGTAAAGGTGGAACACTTTTCTTGTAACATGTTCTTGCCATTTCCTGTAGGACCAATTAATCAGGACTCAGGAAATGCTGAAATAACTCCTCTTGAAGTAATGCTCTGTGATGTGCTAATAGTCTGAAGGCGCAGATTGCCACAAAGACTCTGTGTTTCCTATTAGTGGTGTGTGATGATGGTACTGAGCATTACACTCAAGACCTCTCACATTCCAGGCAGGTGCTCTGCCCCCAACCAGCAGCTTCAGCTGGAGTTCTTTTCCTTCTTAGAACTAGGATATCACTCTATTTTATCTCTACCTTTATTCTCTCTTCCTTTCATGGTCTATTACTTTCATACATGTCTGTAACTGCTCCATAACTGAAGCCTGAATCAGAGCTTCCAAATAATAATAATAATAGCCCCAGTATTTTATAATTACTAGTTCATACATCACTGGTTGTACAGATGAAACAAATGATGTTCAAAGAAGACACAGGTTTCCATCTCTTATGCCCAGACTCACATGTATCTAGTGAACCCAATGCTCTCTGGAGAACCAATCCCAGCTTGTTGTACAATAGCATCCATGTTCTAAGGCATGCAGAAACTCAGTTTTGAATCTCTCAATGCCCTGGTGCTGTCAGTCATGAAGGGGAAGACAAAAGTTTGTATAGCTGCACCAACTCCCCAATGAACTTACAGCTGCTTATTTTCTAAATCACCAAGATATTGATGCCAGTTGAAAGTCATGAAGCTCTAGTAAGTCTTCTTAGAAGGATTTTGGAGGTTAGCTGCTGCTTCAAATTTATGATCAAATTCCCTACACAGTTTTTTTTATTTGTTCATATATTTTCCCTATGAAATTACCTATGTCTATGTTTCTTCAAATTCAGGCCACATGGTAGTAATTATTCTCTGTGTATTTGTGATACCACATTTGAGCTAATTGGATACAGGTGTCAATTTGACAATTGAAGGCTGAGTTCTGAGCACATTTGTGAATAATTGGGGTAAGCTCTGAGCAAGTCTGCAGGAGACTGATTAATCTGGGAAGACCCAACCCATAGGGGATAGGATAATTCCCTGGGCAGGTAGATAAAATGGGGGAAACTGATACATAAGTTTGGCATACTTCAGCACATTTGGACACACTTGAAGTCTGGTAAATGAGATTTGCCCTCTCTCAGAAATCCATGTGGATATTATATAGCTGATTCTCTTGGCTTCTGGCATTGGTATGAGCTCCTGCCAAGCTGGACTAAGAACTATAACTGAGAATCCTAAGAAAGAATAAAGTCCCCTTGTTCCTGCTAAACTTTTTGGTCATGAATTATTGGCAACACACAGGCAAACAGCATCCTAAAGCAGGTTTATTTATACACCTGTTTCCAAAAAGCCACTGAAGATGGGGCTGGAGAGGTGGCTCAGGGGTTAAGCCTCTGCCTTGCAGGCGGAAGGTCCTGAGTTTGGATCCTAGACCCCACGTATAGACACGGGGCAGAAGCGGGGGTGGCCTGCGTTTCTGGTCCTGGGGCAGAGTAAACAAGGAGGTAGAGGCAGTCCATGGTGGTTCCCAAATTCGCCCGTGGTTCTATACACACACACACACAATTGAATAAATAAATAAAAAATTTTTAAAAAGTCTCTGAAGATGGTCAAGAGAGACTTGCTAATGTAAAGCAAGAACAGCATTATCAATCACACCTGGTCACATGACAGGCATTTGCTCAGAGCCGCTCTCCAATCATGGGACCTCAGGCAGAGCTCCAGACACTTCCCTAGGTCAGGAGGAAGCCAGAGGGTAGGCACTTAGGAGCCCCAACTTGGAAGTCTTCTGGGGCATGCACATTCCTCATTTCCAGTGGCCACACCACCTCTTCTGTAACTGAAACTCTTTAAGACCTGGACTGAGAAGTTAGGAAGGGAACCCGTCCATTGCAAAATTAAACAGAACCAAGGAAGTGCTTCATTAAAGAGCTTCACCTGCCTAGTTCTGTCCCCTCTCCACCCCCGCTTCAAGTGAGGAAAGAGATCTGAGTAGTCACCTTTTCTGTAAGAAGTATGACAGTCCAGCTTTACCCAGCCTCACAATGTCCAGACACCTGGGGCTCTCAGCTTCTCATTACAGGTTCTACCAGAGGATAGTCTTTCTCAAAAATTCCCATTTCAGAATTTATCCTGTGCATGAGTCCAGTAGGGGAAATAAACTAAGGTGCTTTTCTGCCCCCTTACCAACAGGCATGAGTAGTTTATTCAAGCTATGTCTACCAAAATCAATCCCAGCACATAAACCTAGGTAATTGCTAGTTGTTTTTTCCCTTTATACACTCAGGAAAGGAACATGTAAGTAATTCTTAGAAGTTCCTTACGGACAGTGTATGCCCTAGTACAACTCATACATTCAAAGGTACTGACTATAATTTCTTTTGTTGTAGGGTGTGTATGTGTGTAGAAGAGGAAGCTTGAGTGTGTGTGCCTGTGGTGACTTCAGATATCACCCTGGATTGCTCTACCTCCTTATTTGCTTTGCTCTGGGATTTTCCAGACTCTGCTTTCCAGGGTCAGAAGTACAAGCTACTGCCATTTTCACCTAGCACTTTTACATAGGATCTGAACTCAGGTCCTTTTGCCTTTGAGGTAAAGACTTAATGCCCTGAATCATCTCTTCAACCTGTGCCTATGGTTTCTTGAGATGAAAAGGCATTATCCAGTAGTGAGATGGAGAATCTAGACTCTCAGCCCCACTCAAAGGGAAAAGAACATAGACGGGTCCTCTTTAGTATATAACTGATCTTGTCTTAAGTTACTTTCTATCACTGTGACAAAAACACTTGACAAAATAAAGTAAAAAGGAGGAAAGGCATGTTCTGGCTCATTGTTTCAGCTTACACTTCATGACTCCATCACTTTAGGGGCCTGGGGTGAGGAAGAGCATCATAGCTGGCCAGAAGCATGTGATGAAGCAAAACTGCTTCTCATGTGACCAAGGAGCAATGAAAGAGAGGAAGAGGCTGAAGTCCCATAGGTCTTTCTAGGGTACATCCCCAGTGACCTTCCTTGCACTAGACTCTGCCTCTTAAAGAGTCCACCTCCTCCTGAGAGTACCACAGGCTGATCCAGGATGGAACACCTGAACCTTTAGGGGGCACTCCAGACCTAAACATTGAAGAAACATTACCTTTGTAAGTTTTTTTTTCTCAGTATATGAGAATTTTTGCATTTCAGAATCCCAAGTTAAGGCCATAGGTTGTAATTGGCAAATGTTTCACTTTATTTTATATTATGGTGTTTTATCTTAATTACCATTGCAATGGGCAAGGCGTCCCATGATTGTGACTCAGAAAAATGAAATAAGCACTGTAGGAATGAACTTGACATGTCCCGGTAGCCTTTGTGCTCACTTCCTAATTTGCATTGGCCAAACACCTGCAGTCCACTAGATACTATTCTAAATGTGAATGTTTCTCTCTCTCTCTCTTTCTTTCTCTCACTCTCCCTCTCCCTCTCTCTCTCCCTCTTTCTCATTTCTAAGTTTATCTTTTCCACTGAGCTGAAGGATTTTTGGAATGTTCCAGAATGCCATCAACTTCTAAGACCCTTGTCATTGGATTTGGCTGAGGATCTGTGGGTCTGAGCTGTTTGTGATTGTGGAAAGAAATCTTTACTGTGTTTCAAAAAAATTGGTGAAGTATATTTTATAACATGAGGTCCATTTAGTCACTGATCCATATGCTAACATGTGATTGATACTTCTCTCTGCTTAGAGTAGTCCATTTCTTCACAATGTTGGGTGATGGGAATTTTGTCCATTTTTTGTGAATATAATATAGGAGGCTTAGGTAGAAGGGAATATAGAATGTTTTTTAAAATATAGGAAGTGTGTGTCTGTCTGTCTGTCTGTGTCGGTGTGTCTGTATGTTTGTGTATGTGTTTTCCAGAATCACTTTCTTACAGGGCTGTTAAGTTGATGATACTTCCAGTTATTGAGAAGCCCATGTTCTGTCATTGCTAGCCCCAGATTTGCCATATGACCTGTTTTCAGTTCTTCCAAACTAACCTCAAAAGTCACATGTTCTCCCATCTGTCATTGCTAACAGCAGTGCTATGGAAACCAATCTGGAGCCTAAGGGTAGTGTATCTACAAATAGCACAGGACTCTGTGAGAAATAAAAAGGTGGCCCCTGATAAAGTTCCCCAACACAGAGACTCTTTGCAGAACTGTGAAAAAAAACAGACAGTTTAAATATGTTCAACTTCCTGAGAAACCCTGAGAGAGGCAGGTCAGAGCCCTGGAGTTCCATTGGCCTTTTTGCCAAATCAGTTAAATTTCTGGCAGAGGGATGCTCAGATGCCTCCACTCTATACCAGCATATGTATAATTAACATCCTTCAAAATCTACTTAAGTGAAATTGGATTTGGGCCTCTGAAAAGACCTGAACTGGATAATTGCTAAAAGACAATTTCATATTAAAGCTGTTAAACTGGGAAGGCTACAGCGTCTATTGTACCAAGCACACCAATGTTAAGCACTGTTCTTCAGTTTGTTCTTACCTACTTGTCCCTAGTAGACTCCAGATTCTTTGCATTCCTTGCAAATTAACAGGGGATCTGCCTACAGGGGAACTGGTGAACTATCTACCTGTACTTTGCCTTTTCTAGGAGTATTCTGGGCCAGCAAGATGTCTCAGCTATACTATACTATCTGATTTCAAACCCCAGAACTCTTATGAAGGTGAGAGAAGAAAATTGATTCCACAAAGCTGTTCTCTGACTTCCTAGCACACGTGTCCACACAAGTATATCATCTGCATGCATGCACACATGCACAATAATGATTAATTAATTTTAAACGAGTTTTGCAAATGTGCATTGCTTACAAACTAGGACTAGATTTTAGGAAAACTGTCCTCCTGTCCTCCTTTATGGCAATCGCTGTAATTTTTACTCTCAAAAATCTGTTTTTTATAGCATTAAAAACTATTACTATTTTAATCACAAAAATGTGTGAGATATGATGTAATGGTTTGATGCATGCGTGCAATGATCAGATCGGGATTATTGGTATATCCAACTCCTTAAATAGTTAAAAATTGTCCTTAATAGATTACCATTGTAATTATTTATGGATTCAGTATTTTAATACATGTGTGCTGTCCAAATCACAGAGTAGAAATTACTTAATTCCTATTTTTTTCTCCCATATTTTATTTTTTTTCTAATCATAGAAACTCAATAGGTACCCCAGTCCTCTCCACTCCCCCTATCATCCCCATTGCCCTTTCTCCACTTCTCCCCATCTTTTCACCCTCTCCCTTCCTCCCCCTTTCTCTGTGCCTCCCCCTTCCTCCCTCCCATCCCCTGGAGAATCCTTTTATGTGACCCTCCCTCTGAGTCTTCCACCCTAGTGAAGAAGGTTCAGGACTCAGCTGGCATAGCCCTGAGCCCCTTCTTAGATTCCCCGTTAGCATGGGAACTATTATGACTGTTTAATCTCTTGCCTCTAAGGATCCTACTGTCTGGAGCCTTATCCCCTGTAATCCATGCTAGACTTTGGAGGGTTGTTGACATGTCAGCCATTGTACAGGTCAGGCAAAATCCAGTCCTGGCTGCTGCAGCCCTAACTTGTGTGAAGTATCTTGCATATCATTGGTGCTCTGAAACACTGATAAGACTCAGCTTCATCTTTTTCCCCCTCTTTCTATACACCAGTAACTCAGATGTAGCCACACTCATGTGAAACATGTGAACTTGTCTTTGCCTTGGCTTAGTAAGGAGAGGTCCTCACTGCTATCTGATTGCCACGGTGATCCACAGCTTCTGTCTTTCCCCAAGCTTCTCACCCAAGCTTCAAGGAATCATCCAGGGAAGGCAAAAGATGAAGGCCATATACTCATCTCTAATCTTTACAGTTATACCTCTCCTTGCGCTGGTATCTTGTACCTACGTTTTCCCTTGCTAGTCGTTGAGTCTCAAACTCACCTATTCAAAGTGCTTCTTACACTCCCTCCCCAGTGTCGGTCTCTGTGTTTTATTTGTTCCTGAGTTAGTTGGTAGAGCAGGAGTGACCGCTGTCTGCTATGCCTTTCACAGTGTGTCAGTGTATCAATGATCTCAGGACAAGAAGAGCTGGTCCATGTTCTTGATGGCCTGGGGAGGACTAGACTTCTGGTCACGCTGACTCTGGCTTCTCCAGACTGCTGTCCTGAGTGCTGCCCTCATGATCACAGCACTGCTGGGCACATTCTCTCCTCTTCTGTGTAATCCCCATGCTGGACATGGATGGACTCCCCCCCCCCCAAAAAAAGCTAGTCCCAATTCTTGTGCTGTGCAGTCATTCTCAGGACTGGAATGTTAGTAAACTCACAACAGCGTAAAAGGCAAAGAAAACATGCTTGTAAGGGGGTGGGGAGAAGGAAAGATAGGAGGAACCAAATCAGGAGTGTAACCTTGACTGGTTCACTCTACTCCCAGAGAGGTTTTTCAAGTGTCATTTCTCCCCATAAGGTGTCCCAACCACGGGCCAAGGGAGTTGAGCTTGCACATACATGCTTCCAACAGTGATTAGGGACCCTGCCAGGAGCTTCTTCAAAAGTTCCATAGGAGGGTCCTTTCAAAAGTCCTACAGGTGCTAGCTATTAGAAATCAGAAACACATGAAGCAGGTGGGAGCACAGTTAAAAACAGGGAGACCGAATGATCTCAGCCTGTCTATGTACCCTGTCCCGAAAGTATCAAGTGATGGTAAGATTAATATGGAAGTATATCAGACAGCGCCATCTGGCCTTGACAGAGTCACATGTGTTCTTCCTTACCTTCCCAACCAGAGGCTGCCTTTGTAATAAACAGGACAATATCTTGGTCAAGATCATGGCCTGTGAAATCCAAACTGGTTTTTCCTTCTGGTTTTGCTTTAGGAGTTGTGTGGTTGTGATCAAGTTATTTACCTTTTAAAGTTGAATCTCTATATCTCATGCAATGCTAAAATTCTATTTATCCACTAGGATGCTTGAAGGACTTATTGAAATAATGCATGTCTGGCCTTAAGGTCTCCCAGATTTCCCATTCCAACTGAAGAGGATTCTGGGAAGTCAGTAATATGATGGGACCTCCTGCCTCTGTACTCACTCTGGACCTTGACAATTTAATCCTGAGACCAAGGTTCCTCAATGTATATGTATTTATACCATCATATTCACACTCCCTAGAAAACCATAAAACTTCATACTTTTCTTAAACTTTCCAAAATTCATTTATTCTAAAAGATTAATTTATTGTATCACTTCCATGAAAACACATGAATAGTGTTATGTTGTAACACTATTATATAGCTGCTATAATTTTTTTGAAGTTTATCACATGGCCTAATATCATGTCACAAATCCCTGGTAGTACGAGGAGCATTGTTTCAGCACCCCTATCATGCCCTGTTCACTTCTTATTCATTAAAACTGCCAACCACATTCGGCCTTAGTGATGAGACTTACACAGCCTTGTACTTGAGTTTAAGAGTATGGCATTTCTGTTATTCCCAATAACGTTTCCTGTCTCTGATTCCCACCGTCTGACTCCAGGCATAGAATTGTTTCTGAACCTGAGGTTGCACACGGGGCTCTGATGGGTAGCTCTGTGAATTAAATGGATTGGTTCTGGCCTTGTTGCTATGGTGACAGGAATCAGCACGAGCTGACCAGGTGACAGCTAGTTGGATGGCAGAGCCTTGCAGGTGTGAGATGTTTCTTTGTCAGTCATCTCAGTGGCTCCTGGTCCCATCCCCCACAGCTGCTCTCACAATAGGATTCATCCAGACCCTAATCCTGGCATCTCAACGGGGGGGGGAAGGGGGTGGAGGGGGGGAAGTGTGCCTGAAGCCCATGATTTAATAGGCATACTCAGAAGATGCATATGATGTTGCAATTTGTAAAAGAGAAAAGTGTAAGAAAGACAAAGCAAACAGGGCAAACGTGACCTCTTTACTCTCAGATGCAAAGGACATTCAACAGAGTGTAGGCACTTGCAGAATACCAGTGGAATGAATAAATCGAGTTCTAAGCAATGCCATACGGTAATCACAAAAATCAATCAGCATTTATTGACTTCTTTCTGTACTTTTAGAACTATTTCGAGATTGAAAAATTGGAATAGTACAGAAATGAGAGGCACTGGTGGAATACAGTAGAAGGAGGAGACAAGAATAGAGTCTGGGCACATTCTTCAGGAAAAAAAAATGATGGATTACTGGGGTTGGTGGGTCAGAATCTGAGTTAGGGAACCTATAGGTCAGAGACAGATCAGTGATAAACATCTCAACTCATTCACTGTTTCATTTCCCCCAAGAGAAATGTTCCACACTCCTGAAACATGGAAGCAAGATAAACTCTCTAGATTTGTGCTGCCAACAGCCGTCTACCCTGCTCCTTAACTTTTTGGCTCCTCAGAACCTCGGGTGAGGAAATGCTCCCTCTTGGGCATATTTGCTGCACAATGTATCTCTTGGCTCCATTGCCCTTGGCATAGCTTGTGGAATTCCAAGTTAAAGTAGTAATGTTCCCTCTGGACAGAACCTAGCAGGCTCCCCAGGGTCTGAATGTGCAGACCTGCCTAATAGGGAAGAGCAGCTGTTGCTCACCTTTGCTGCGCATCTCTCTGGCCACCCAGTCTTAGCTGCTCCCTGCATGTGTTCAACAGAGATGTTGCCTGTGTTACCTGATCCCAAGGTTGCCCATCTACAGCTCCCGCCTATTTACATGTGACCTACTTTATAAACATTTTTAGTTCTTAAAAAATGTTTTTTTTAATTATTTTTATTTATTCAACTGTGCGCATGTGTGTGTGTATGCGCGCGCGCGCCCGCGCGCGCGTGTCTGTGTGTGTGTGTATGTGTGTAGAACCACGGACGAATTCGCGAACCACCATGGACGCCTCCACCTCCTTCTGCCCAGGGATTCACAGGCTCCGCCCTACCAGGACCGGAAACGCAGGCCGCCCCCGCTTCCGCCCGGCGTCTATACGTGGGATCTGGGATCCGAACTCAGGACCTTCCACCTGCAAGGCGGAGGCTTAACCCCTGAGCTACCTCTCCAGCCCACATTTTTAGTTCTTATATAAAAGGGAAACTATCTCCTTCCAAAAGTCAGGTTGAGGGTCCTTTGTCTGACAAGTATCCGTGAAATAAGAGAGCTCAGTCTACAAGCGTTATAAAATCTTGTTAAGAAAGTTCTGCAGAAGCGAATCTTCAGAACAGCTCAGCAAGGATGCTTGGTTTAGTGCAAACTCATTCACTCTTAAGTGATGGGCTCATCTGGAAAATAAATTTCTATTAAAAAATAAAACCTCCCCCCAATTCTTCTTCAACTTCAAAGGGGGATTTGGAAGAAGATGAGAACCTTACCCAGTTTTAACTGTCATAAGGATAATTGGAGGACCAGCATGCTATGCCAAATTTGGTCCTGTTGCTGTTAGTTTCCAAGGGTCACAGCTTGGATGGCAGCTTTTCTCAAGCTAAGGAGCAGAAAGAGCTAGAACCACTGGTCCCTCTCTGGACTGCAGTGCTTCAGAAGGATTAAAGTAGACAAAACTTTTTTCTGTTTACCTCTCGGGGGACATGGACTCGCTTCTACAATATTTTACATTTTAAGAGATGCCCCATCACTTAAGAGACCTACAGCAATAGACAACTGGATGGGATTATCTGAGGTAGGAGCCTTATGACAGAAACGCCAGTGCAAGTATTGACAGAGATGCGACTGGCCAGGAAAAGGCTATGCCACAGACTAGCCCCGACCTGATTCCACAGAGACCTTGAGCATGGGTCTAACCTTGAGGCAGAGACTGGCCTTTGTATCTGCTATACACCGACTGTGCAAAGGTTTACTCTTGCTAGCATTTCTGGCTGAAGCAGCACTGAGTAGCTCAGGCAATTATCTGGATAAAGGTGGGTATGGGGCCGGCAAGCAGAGCACCAGGTGGTAGGGGCACCAGTTCAGTGACAAGCTCCTGGGCAGGTGCCAGCCTCCTTCACTTCAGGGCTACATATCATGTCAGTGCCTTGTTATATACTGGGGCAAGTTGTGCAGAGAAGTATCATTCACCCGTATATGAGAGCTCACTTTCCTTGCTAAGCCATATGTGTCAGCAGGTCTTAGATTTGTTTCATGGAGGGATGAGGAAGAGGATGGATATATTAGCTAGCATAGCTGGTCAAACATGAACAGCTTTTCCTGTATATCATTGCCAGTGCAGACGTAGCCACTCAGCAATTCAGCCAGGCTTATTAAAATATGAGGGCATAAAAAGAGCTGATTCCAATCATTTTATGGCAGGACAGTTCCCCCTGGGAAAGGCATTGCTGGCCAAAGTGTGTGTGTGGTCCATACCTTTTATGTAGAAGACATTTGGAAGACTTTCCTGCCTTGGATATGCTTAGTCTTACATCTGACCTACACTTGGGAGCCCCACCTTTTCCCTGCCACTTGCCTTTCTGGTATTTGGACATGGTCAACCAAAATTACTATTTTTTTCCATTGTCATACCCAAGCTGCCATTTTTTTTTCATCCCATGTGGTTCTAATATTCAAATAAACTCTCCACCATGATGGTGGAGGTTAGGGCTGGCCATTCTGTTGTCATCTGAGTATATACATACCTGTTTCCAAAAGACAAAGACCTACCCATTTTGGATCTGAGATTCCCAATAAAAACATAAGGTTAAAAATAATGATGAAATGAGCGAACACAGAAACATCTGGAACAAGATCAAGACCAGCAAAACACTGTGCGAAGACAGTTCCATAGCTGCCTCTCAGTTCAGACTAGTCAGACATGCCTCTGGGACACTCCTGGCTCCCTTCAGCTGGCACAGAGAATGGAAACTTTAGCCATGGGTAGTTGTTTCCTCTGCTTCTCCACTCCCTGCCTCATCTCCTAGCCTTCCCACTTTTCACTGAGCATTTACCAGAGCAAGTCCAGTCTAGCATCCATCCGTTCTAAATACTAACCAGTCCATCTCAGGATAGCCAAGCCCCCGGGGCATGTGGGAGTCTGGACAGAAAGAACGCTCTTCTGCTGCGCTCTAATTGACAGACAGCCCTAGGAAACGGTGGGCTGCGGAGCGATGTGTGCCTTACTGGGAACGCTTCTGCGTGAAGAGAGAGCCCGTGGTGCCGTGCCCGCACCCCACTTTGTGGAGAACAGGTTGCTGTCCACCCCCACCCCCACCCCCCCCCCCCCCCCCCCCCCCACCCCCCCACCCCCACCCCCCGCTCATCAGCCTGCGCTCATGAGGCTTGGATCCTGATCTCTGCAGTCATCTAGCAAAGGATTCAAGACTGGTTAGAAGAATGTTGGAGGAAGAAGCCCATCTGTGCACTTGCTGAGTATTCACAGGGAAATGATGTCGAAAGTTCTGCGTGGAGGAGGAGGGGGATGGGGGATGTGTGGGAGAACCAGAAGAGGATCACAAAGAGAAGGAAGTAAGGAAGGGCATTGTACCAAGTAAAGCTTCCTAGGGGGACTCTCTGCAGGCTGGTGAATGTTATCAGTGCCTTGGGAGCTGGGGCGAGCAAAATGGCAAAGGCAACCCTTAGGGGATGGCAGAGCAGTAACGGTACCTGCTTCTGTCTGCTAGCAACTTTCAGGGGGATTCCAGGAACAATAATGGCTCCACGTCAGTTCTTCTTCAATGTCAGAACCTGGTTCTATTAAAAGTTGGGAACTTTTACAAGCTCTGATATTGACTTTTCCTTCCTTACCTGAGAAAATGGGAAGGAACTGACATCTCATAACCCAAGAATGTATAAATGACAACATGGTGCTCAGGGCACACGAAGGGTCACTGCAAAGTATGCTAACATGCTTTTCATCAAAGGTGTGCTAGGCGAAGGGAGAAACCAAGTCAATTTATTGTTTATGCTTAGCAAAGGACAAATATTAAGACAATTAGGGCATTGTCAAAACTTAGGCCAGAGCTCCTAACTAGTCCTTTTTGAGGTGAAAGGTGATAGGACCATTTCATCTAATAAGAACATCTCAGTGAGAGAAGAAGATTTACCACAAGGGCGGGGGTTATAGCTCAGTTGGTAGTGTGATCTCTAGCATTCACAGGACTCTGAGTTCATTCTCCAGTACTGTGTAAATTAGACAAGCTGCATACAATAATACTAGCACTCTGAGGAGGTGGGATGGGGGGAGAGATGGAGGGAAGAAAGGGAAAGAAAGAAAGAAAGAAAGAAAGAAAGAAAGAAAGAAAGAAAGAAAGAAAGAAAGAAAGAAAGAAAGAGAGAGAGAGAGAGAGAGAGAGAAAGGAAGGAAGGAAGGAAGGAAGGAAGGAAGGAAGGAAGGAAGGAAGGAAGGAAGGAAGGAAGGAAGGAAGAAAAGAAGGAAGAAAGGAAGGAAGGAGAGAGAGGGAGAGAAGAGGAGAAGGGGAGAAGAGAAGGAAGGAAGGAAGGAGGGAAGGAAAGAGGAAGAGAGGGAGGGAGGGAGGGAGGGGGAAAAGGGAGGGAAGGTAGAAAGTTAGAAGAAAGGTAGCCAGAGATCTGCAGTGAGCAGCAGTGTGGTATATTTCTCCAACACAACACATTATAGAAGGTTAATCAGAACACTGGCCAATTCTAGCGTTTGGTTCCACTTTAAGTTTTGATGCCTCATGAACTTTAATACTGTTCTACATGCCCTTTCAGGCACTTAGTGAAGTTCTTTCTGGAGAAAAATCAAGGCGAGAGTTTGCATAAGTACATGCCTGTTTCTCTTAGCCTGAGAGTTATGTGAACTCAGGCATGTCCACGGTGAAGAGTCCAGCATGGTGAGAGGCAAAGAGACACCTGACTTAGAAAACCTGGCCTCAGAACCTTGCTTGCTTTGTGAAATGGATCTCAGCTTTCCACACAGACTAAAAGATCATAATAATAGGAAGAATGATGCATGAACACATCATCCATAATCCCACTTCCACTGGAGAGCTTGATTGTCTGCTCACATTGCAGAATACTTGCCACATGAGGATGCAGTGTGGATGGAGCCCCAACACCTCCACCCAGTCCTCTTTGCTTTCCTCACTACCTGGCTGGCCTCCTGTGTGCCGGGTAAGCCTGCCCTTCTACAAGGCTCCGCTAAAGCCTTTGTGCCTCATGAATCTTCCCTCTCGTTCCCCTGCCCTTATGGGCTGCTCATTGATCAATACTAATATCTATCGATTAGTTATAAATATAGCCATAGGTGAAATTATCATTACAAAGGAGACAGATTGCATCTTCTTGATTGGCCACTGTGATAACTCCACAAGGTCTTCCAGAATCTTCTCTGTCTCTGACTAACAATCTGTATGGGGCATCCACTATCCTTCACCTGAACACAGCCTAGAACTTAGTGACTTCCTTGGTAAACAGGAACCAATGGTAGTGCTCTGTACATCCCAGGTTAGGTCGGTAAAGATCACATGGTTTCCTCCTGGCTCTGTCTTGGTAGATACATTCATAGCTCTAAGCCAATAAGTGAAATATACCCATACCAGAAGAGACCATACAGAAATATGACAGACAGATAGAGGGAAGCCAAGGAGATGTTTGGGTCTCCCTAAGCCAGGTAGCTACAGATACTAAAATGCCAATCCTTAACTCATTCCCAGACAGCAACCACGATATGATTTAATTGTGTGAGTGGCCAAGAGCCACTAGCTGAGCCTATTCAACCACTAAGAATGTAACACTAAATAAGGTAATGCTAGTGTTTGTTAAGGTTGGAGGTGATTATTGTACAGCAAGAAATATCTATAGTGATATATATATATATGCATATATATGATATACACCCACATGCAAGTACACATACACACACACACACACACTGTCATCTGGTTGTTGCAGTGAAATACCATACTTATTAGCATAGATGACGTATAAACAACAGAAATTGTTTTTCACTGTTTTGGAGTCTGGAAGCCAAAGATGGAATGCCAGCCTGCATGAATGTCTTCTGGCAAGAGTTCTTTCCTGGGTAGATTTCCACATTGTATCTTCATATTGTGGGAAGAGCAAAGAGAGCACACAAACTTTCTTATGACTCTTGTGAGGCCCTGATCATATTCAGACAATTACACCCAAAGCCCACACTTCCCAATACTATCACATAGGGAATTAAAAATAGGCCATTGCACACACATATTTGCAAAGGCTTATGAAGACACATGCATGTGTGCATATGTAAACATACACATGCAGGTACATGCTCTACACAGGTACATTATACATACATTATATATGTGCATAATCATGCACACATGCTTTAGGACCTTATTATCGTCCTTCAACCGATGTTTCTGTGTGCATGTACATGCGCTTGAATCTGTTTTCCCTAACTGAGCAGTAAACACCCTGAGGCCAAGAGTACTACATACACCCTTGCGATCCTCTGCCAGATTTAGGAGGACATGGCAGATGCAGCAAATGTATCTCGCATGCTTGAGTTAAATTGATAGGAAAACGTGTGCACATCTGTGTCCCTGAAAAGCTGATTACAGGATATGACTGCGATCACAGAGAAACCAGAGTCATTTTGATCTTTGAATCTATCTCAAAGGAACCCTGAGTCCTTGGAAAGAGCCATTTGCTTGAAATTGCTGAGAATAAGCCACTTGATTTGCTTCTGTGCTACAGAGTTAGAGAAAGGCAAGCTGCTCTCCTCAGCCCTCCCCACTACAGATACAACAGCCTGTCTTTAGGAAGCATCAGGCCAGACCCTGCTTCCTCCATCCCAGATCCCCAGTAGGTTTGCTGTTTTGTATCAGTAGATGAAAAGAAGCCCCTTTGCTTTTCTTCTTGTCCACCTGTTACCTAGGAGACATTTTTATACAGAGAGGTTTGCCAATCTGATCATATTTATCTGAACTGTGCAAGAAAATTTAAGAATCTCTCATGGAATAGCAATGTTATTTGTATTAAGTGTAACTCCAACATTGAGGTTATTGCTTTTTAAAAAAAATTAGTTTCCATATATTTTCACAATAGAGCTGAATGATGCTCCCTGAAACTTAGTGTTTATGAGAAAAAAATCAAGAAATAATAACATGGCATTCATTTCCCTTCTTTGAAAGTATATTGTGTTGCTCTGTTCTACCTACTGCATGAACTTAGAGAGCTGTCTGGCTGAGAATAAGTGTGTTAGAGTTTAAATCTAAAATGTGCTCCATAGGTTCATGTTTTGAATGGTTTTTCTTCAGCTTATGGTGCTATTTTGAAGGCTGTGGACCTTTGAGAGTTGGAGTCTAGATGTTATGGGGGTGGGGTTTTAAAGATTTTACCAGCCCCTATTTCTGGGCTGCCACATAAAGAGAACCCACCACAACCTTCCACCACTGTGATGGTCTGAAACCCTCTGAACCTGTGAGCCAAAATAAATCTTTCATCCTCTGAATTGTTTCTGTTAGATATTTTGCCATAGCATTGAAAAGGTAATAAGTACAACCTGCCACCCAACTTCATCAGGGACATGGTAAACTGGTTCTTGGATGGTGGGAAAAGAGAGGGGAATACTTGTTTCTTTGGTCAGCCTTTACTCAAGTGAGATTTGCCCTGACTCGGTGTATACATGTACATCTGCATCTGACCTTGTAATATGATGATCAAGGTCATCACATCTTAGAGTGCTGCCACTATCTTGGCATGATGCTTTTTTTCCCATAATATCTACTTTGATTATTTCAAAGATTTCTTTTAATCTCGCGTCTACTCAAGCCAATTGTGCAATGAAATATAATCACACAGAAGGGCTCAAAGATAGTCAATGACACAAACTTCTATGTTCTAAAGGGACCCAAAGGTCAGTGTAATGAGAGAGTATCCTATTTACTCTTTCTGCTATGAGACAACACTCAGACTGAAGCAATTTAAGGGGAAAAAATAGAGATTTATTTTGCCACAGCTCCAGAAGGCAGATAAAGTTATTATGACAGAGAGGATAGGGCAAACAACAGAAGCTGGAGGTGGCTTAAGTCATGTCCATCATTGAGGTTTAAAGAAACTAGGTACTGATGGTGGTAGGAAGGAAGATGAAGATGATTTTGCCAGCCCTGAGCAAGAGTATCCTCTAACTCTTCTGTCTTGTGATTCCTTCTGTTTGGTCTGCTCTTGGGAGGTTCCTTCTGAATTTAGGGTTGGTTTTTGTGTTACGAATATATTGATTCAGATAATCTCTTCAGGTGATCTGACAGCTAATCTGTTAGTTAATCCCATGTAGTCAAGTTGACATCCAAGATTAACTATTACAGAGAGATTCTTAGATATAAAGACAATGTGAAACATTTCCCTCCTGTTTTGTATTGGCTTTTCCTCTCTCCTCTGAATAAATAACTTTGTACTTATCTTAGTCTCAGCTAATTCAAGAAAAAGGCAGAGTTTTCCTTTTTCCCCCCTTTAAAAAAATCAAACAATGATACTTTTAGGTGTTTTATGTAGTAGCTGGACTTAGTCAAAAATTTCATTTGCTGCCTACTTGTATTTCCTTTTTGTAAAGCTTCGCAAATTTGTCTAGACTTGAAAAGCATTTATTAAACACCTGCCTTCTATTGCTGTGAATTTCAATTTGCCAACTTCACGTGGGACATCACAATCTGACACTTACAGGAAACATGTAAGGCATCCTCCAAGTTTGCAGAAAAAGGAAAACTCACCTTCACTCCCTTGGCTGTAGCTAGTAGCCAATGCCATTTTGCTTCTCAACACATGATATTGCTTCTGAGCTTTGGGGGGGGGGTCACCTGTCAAAAACATTGACATTGCCACAGATGCTTTTTGGAGTGGCTTGACCTTGAAATATTTATAACCAAGGGCTTTGGGGTACTGTAGTGTTTCTTCCTATAAACTCTTACCAAGCCAAATGTTCTTTCCACCTAATCCTAAATTTAGCTATATAACATAGTATGAAAATAGGTCATCTGCCAGGTATTCCAAATAGTCTTGTCAGCCATCTTATAAAGCATCATCCCAATAAGTCCTTATATAGCAGTAGGTCATACAGTTACTCAAAGTCATATTAATTCCATGGCTGACTTAATGTGACTACTTGTAAGGTTTCAGAATTCTTATGTGAATTTGTCTTAACATAAATTTACTTGTAATAAGTCATGATAAAGAATATAATCTGAGTTTCTTACTTGTAGTCAGGATAGAATAGATTGTAAACAATTACAAACTTTGCACATATGTGTACATATTCTGGAGAGTGAATAAAGTAAACAGAAATTGGAAAGAATATGAATCTTAACCAAAAAAGAAGTCACATTGTGGGAGGTCTGCCAGTTGGTTTGTCCCCTTAAGAGCTTATTCACTATGTGGTATGTGGAGAACCAAACTCAAGCATAATATAGCAATCCTACAGCTCTAGAACGCCTACAGTTGTTATCAAGTAGAGATAAATTATTAGAAAAGTAGGAGTGATCAAGGGAAAGTTCTGGAATCTGAATATTCACAAATCACTCTCCCCTCCCTACCTTGTGCTCTACATGCTTGGGAAAGTTCCAAAAGCCATGTGAAGAAACAACAGCTGAAAGGCTGGAGGGCTGCACAAAGTTGAGTTAATTTCCCAAAGATAAGCCTTTAGTTAAACAGTTTAGAATTTTCTTCAAAAACCTACCAGGATGGGGGGGCACTGAGGGATGGGGAGGGAGAAGGGAGGGGAGGGGAAAACAGGGAAGGGTGGAGGGGACTGGTTGTACCTGTTAAGTTTGCATGAGCAGAAATTAAAAAAAAAAAAAAAACCTACCAGGACCACAATTTTAGAACTATGACATAGACAAAACAGGCTTGTTAGAATAAAGCCTAACACTGCCAAAGAAATGATCCTCCAGGCAGCCAACCAAAGCCTAACATTCTAAAACTACCACAAATTCAGTCCTCCAGTTATTCAACTTCTTTTTACAGCAAAATTTAGCACTCTTCAGATGAAGACAACAGACTCCAGAATTCCCTCAATGGGTCATTTGTAAAGTCAAATATACAGTCCAAAGTTATCAGTTATCAATCAAGTTGATTCAAAATCCTCTGGCTTTGACCTTGCCTAACCTACATTGTGACTAATCTTGTACTGTGGGCTGTAAGATAATACAGCTGCTTTCCTAAGACATTGCCTTTGTTGTCAATGCCTACTCTTGGAGTATATACCTTAAAATCTAGCTGGAGACTGAAAAATACTGTCAAGTAAAAAGCATTAGTTTGTTTCATTGGAAGTGATCATATGCCATCTTCAGATCACCTTGGTTATCCTAGGAATCAGAGAACAATGATGAAAGGAGTACTTTTTGTCTTGGGTTAATTATGGTCATCTTTAAAAGTCTAACAACACATTGAGTGACATATTTTCTCACAGAAAGGTTCATGCTATTTGGAACCTAGAGTTTGGGTACACAAACTTAATTATCTAACAACAACAACAACAAAAAAAAAACTCCTGTGTTCAAAACCACTATGAAAAGAACTGGAAATGACATGGTAGGTTCTTGAATACTTTGATCTAAAACCATATGTAAATGATTGAAAAGCATCTAATATCTGGTATAACAGGGAAAATGACATCTTATAGGTAACATCTGCATTTCTCCCTGAATAAACAAGCCAGAGGTTGTCAAGTACAAAATTAAGGAATAAGCACAGCTCACATTTTGTGAACTAAATTAGTTCATGTTTTGTCTTTTTACAACTTAATATGAATTTTCTTAGAAACTGGCCTTCTTATCATGGGCTAAATTTTAAGCTACTCTTTCAAAGTGGTAATAACTTGAGTCATATTCTTGAATGTACTTGATGTCTTTAGGGATTTTATCAACTACCTTCATTCTTTTCGCTCCTTTTAAATGGATTATAGTTTAAAAAGAAGTACAGAGCCAAGGAAATGTTGGTAGGGATCTCTATTACCAAGACCAAGAACTGTCAGCAATTTTTACATTTTAGAACTTTGTCAGCAAATGTCCATATGCCCCCATTCCTATGGTAAACATGGCAGACATTGTTATTATATCAAAACACTATGACAATACATCTACAGCCTATATCAGTCACTACCAGTCAAATGATGGTAATAGGTGAGAATTATTTTTTATCCCTAAAACCAACAGTGATGGAACAACATGAAAAAAGGAAACTGAGGGAAACTTTCATGCTTCTCGCCACATCTTTTGGTTATTTTTTCCCATCTACCAACCAATAGAACATTAAAGCTTACTCCTAGCTCAGAAATCTGGTGATTTAACATTTCTTAAAAAGTCACTGTATAGTCACTAAGTATATATACTTCAGATTTTTTTAATCGTGTGCTCAAAGAGTAAAAAATGTTAATTGTGGATTCCTTCGGAGGATGACTATTTTCTAAAATTACTATTTCAAGTATGTTGCCTAAAAACTTTTTTCATTTTCCCTCAACCTTCCCAAGGTGTTGAAGGACTGAGAAGGCTTTTTAACCATGGTAGGTTAAAGAAACATTACACAAATTTCTGGATACATCAATTTCTTAGTTCCAATTTCACTAAATCAACAAGCAGACACAAGGTGCAGGAATTGTAGCATCCAGGGTCATCCATTTAAGCGCTCTGTCTTTGATGCTGGCATCAAGGAATCTTGTAAGGAACAAAGGAGTCCAAGGAAGACATACATCTCTGAATTCCATAGGGATACATACTATAAATATTTTATTTTCTCTAATGAGAATTCATTACTGACACAGCCTTGATAGTCCCACATGAGCAACAAATACAAGCTGAAGATGGCAAATAGGATTTCTATCTGCCACCATATTTATGGCCTGAAAGCACTACATTATTCATGAGTTCATCATATTTTCTACAGTAGCTGCTGGCCCAGAGACACAAGCAGCACTTACACCATGGTTTTATATTATTACTGATAAAAGAAAGTTTTTTATTCATCAAATTACATTTCAGTGTTTTGCCAGGCCAAACGTCTATGTAACTAATAATCAAGGTTCTTTAGTTCCAAAGAATGTCTGCTCCTTTCCAGGAGAAAAACTTGTGAGATGATTGTTTTAAATCTCTTGCCAATGTGGACATGAGAAAAAGAACTCTACAGTGGAAACCAAGCTTGTCATGGGTGTTGGATCAGGTTCAGCACCATGAAAAAGGACCAAAGGCAGTTTCCCAACCTGTATTCAGGAATAAGATGATCCTGTAATGCCAGTCTATGGTATATATTTCTATAAATGCATAGAAATAGTCCACTGAACAATGCCCAGGAGACTATATGCCTGAATATGAAGCACCTGATGGAAAAAACTGATCCTTGTTAAATTGCAGAGTTGTAGAACTGCAAAATTCCCAGTTCTCCTTGTCTAAATATAGATCCTCCAGAGAGTATCCCTCAGGTTGACTCAAATACAAATGCATTATTTGGAAGATGATCCCAGATAAGGGAGTCCCCAAGTGAGATAATAAGATAGGGAGAGGCAGGCAGCTAATAATAGGCGTGCTATCAGGCCAAGAGCCACTAATAGTAGCTTCTTTCTGTCAGAAACTCTGACCTGTGTAGTACACGCCTGTCACACTCTGACTAGGGAGCTCGATATCATGAATCTTGCTCCCATCAGACTTTGACTGAAAGCTTCTCTCAGGAGAAAGAGCATTTGCTATCTTGGCATTTCACCCTTCTTGTGCTTTGGAGAGAGGCTTCAGGCAAAGAGGTATGTGTGCTGACAGAAGGGAGCATGAAAGTGCCAAGCCGAAGACAGGACATTGATGTTTTAGGACATACTCCTTCTCCATATTTCTCCTTCTCCATATTTCTCCTTCTCCAATACTTACATTTTTAGTCAAATATGCATTATAAGTAATGCATATTTCATAAGCATCATCACAAGTAATCTTTGTAATGACCACATAAACTAGTATTGTGTGATGATTCTCTCATTTTGTATATTTATTAAGAAACTGAGACTTAAAGAGGTTAGGTCATTTTCCCAGGTCTGCAGAACTCATGGAGTTGAAGGAGGAATGCCGATATATTCCTTCAAGCACTTTTTTAAAACTTATTTATTTATTATTTGTGTGTGTGTGTATGTGTGTGTGTGTGTAAAACAGAGGGCACTGTGTGTCCCTGTGGGGGACCATGGATTTCTCGGGAATCATCCTTTTGCTTTATTCTGGGATTTCCCAGGCTCTGCCCACCAGGTCCTGAAGTGCAAGCCACCACCATTTCTGCTTGGCATTTTTACGTGGCACCTGGGATGCGAAGCAGTCTTGACCCTGAGCTATCTTCTCTAGCCCTCATTCAGGCTTTTATAAAACTCTGGCCGGCCATCTATGGTAAACAAATGCCATCTCAGAAGGTTAAAATTTTTTTTGCTTATCTTGAGAGAGAGAGAGAGAGAGAGAGAGAATATGCCATGTAACAATTTGTCAGAAGTTGTTTTTCCTCTTTCTACCATGGGGGCTCCAGGGATCAGACTCAGATTGCTGTTTGTATGCAAGTGTATTTACCCTCCGCTTCCTCACAACTTCCTAGTCCCTTTTCTTGAGACAGAGTCTTGCTCTAGAGCCCAGGCTAGACTGGAATTCATGATCATGGTCACCCTGCCTTTCTTCCAAGTTTTAATTTTAATACTTTATAAGTATTTCATTGGTCTTGTCTCAACCAGTTTGACAATGTCACTCTGATTGGCAGTTTGATTACTCTCTACCATGGCTTAGGGTTGCATCTTTCTTTGTAGAGATTCTTTTCATTACTGTGCTATCATCCAAAAGTGAAATTGGTTTCTGGTTTTTGAAAGGAAGGATGTAGGCCCTGGAAAGTCAAGAAAAGCCAGGTACAGTGATGCACATCTACTTGAGAAGTGAAGCTAGCCTAGACTGCATAACAAGACCCTATCCTCAAAAACAAATAGCAACAATAAAAATAACAATAAAGTAAAAAAAAAAAAGAAATGTTAAGTTGCCCTTTCTAATACTGTGAAATGAACATACTAGAATGTCTGATCCTTCTTTGATCGTACTTCTCTACTAACATCTAAGTAGACTAGGGTGAGTTACTTTGCCTTCTTCTTTGAGTCTCGGATAACTTATATTAAATTGAGGGAAATGGTTTTTTATCAGGTAAAACATTGAAAAGGTGAGAAATATATATTTGCATGTCTGATAAAGGTTAATTTGGTCCTTGAATTCAGGATACTGAAATTACTGGAATAATTTCACACACTTGCCCCCAACTTGACCTTTTCTCCACCCAGCTATTAACTCTTTAGTAATAAAGACTGTGAGTTCTTTGCTTTTCCATAACTTGGTATCCGCCTGTATTATCTAGGATAGATTAAGGATTCTTTAAATGTGTACTGTTTTCACTGTATTGATTTATTAATAAACTATCCAAAGTAATTAAGGCAGTCCTCAGAACAAGACACAAATTCTTTTTTAATACATTTTTATTATTATTTCTGCTCATACAAACTTAATAGGTACACCAGTTCCCTCCCTCCCTCCTCCTCCCCCCAAACCCCCTGATCCACCTCCCCTCACCCCTCCCTCCCCATGCCCCATTGCCTCCCGCCCCAATTCCCAGAGAATCCTTTATTGTGCATGCCTGACTCTCCTCTGGGCCCTCCTCTCTGATGACGTACAAGGACCCAGTGGCATTTCCCTGAACCCTTTCCCGTGTTCCCCTTAAGCATAGGAACACTACTGTAGCTGTCAATCCCTTGTTTCCAAGGATCTTGGTGCCTTTAGCAGATGCTAGACTTTGTGAGGTCAATAGTGTGTTGGACATTGCGCCGGGCATGCAAAGTCCAATTATGATTGCTTC
Source organism: Typhlomys cinereus (assembly GCA_023101885.1). Classification (NCBI taxonomy): domain Eukaryota; kingdom Metazoa; phylum Chordata; class Mammalia; order Rodentia; family Platacanthomyidae; genus Typhlomys; species Typhlomys cinereus. The sequence continues at coordinate 11,369,884 of JALPQD010000012.1, forward strand.
GGCCCTAACTTGTGTGGAGTATCTTGTAAATCATTGCTCCTCCCATCTATTTGCTCTTACAATCTTACCGCCCTCTCTTCCACAAATGTCCACAAGACACAAATTCTAAACATGATCTCAGAACAAGTTACAGTTCCCTGGACACCCAGCATCTTCTTTTGGGAGATTTTGCCCCTCTTGTAACCACTTCTGCAATTCATTTAACCTCATTGTGTATAGAAACACAGCAAAATGGAAGGCTAGAGAGATGGATCAGTGTTTTAGTTGCTCTACATCGTGCTAATAAATTCACAACAAATGGTTTAAAGAAACAAGTGGTTCTATTTTGACTTATGATTCTTGGTTACAGTTCCTTGTCCAACTTGGCAAGAGACTTCATGCCAACACCAAGAGTAGAGGGAACTGGCCATACCAGATCCACAGGACCACTGAAAAACTGATAATCTTCACTTGTTAGACTGGCCAAGTATACAGAAGGATGCCAACTTCCTTAACCATCTCTCTCCATATTATTTACCTGACCAGGGACTAGTCCCACCCACCATAGGTTGGGTTTTCCCCATCAACTAGACAATCTTCTGCTGGCTTGCTTAGGGATTAACTCAACTACTAATGCTTTAGAAATGCACCAAGAGCTCAAAGCCTTCAATTGTCAAGTTGATGCCTGTGTCTGACTATGACACTGAGCCAATGAGGTGCTTGCCTAGCTAGCACAAAGATCAAGTTTGATCACCAAAACCCACCAGAAAAATGCCTAGCATTGTAGTATCTTAGTAATTCCAGTGTCTTGTAGAGACAGGCAGATTCCTGAAACTTGTTGGCCAACTAGTCTTGCCTACTTGGCACAGGTTTCAAGCTAGTGAGAGACCCTGGGTCAAAAAGAAAGCGAAGAAGGTAAACAGTGTCTGAAAATGGCACCTGAGGTTGTTCTCTGGTCTCTATATGCATGTGTACATTGAGTTCATGCACATACCTATGCATAAACACACATATATAAAATGTCTCTAACATATATTCAGATATAAAACATTAAAAATATTAACTTGGACATGATAGGTTTAACATCCCTAATCTGACAAACCAAATTCAAATGCTCCCACATCTGAAGCTTTTTCAACTTAATATGACACAATAAGGGGAAAATTCTTCACTATGAAACTTTGCTTCATGCATAATTTTTAAGAGCCTAAAGATGGGGAGGATCAATGATATGCAAGATACTCCATACAAGTTAGGGCTACAGTAGCCATAATTGGACTTTGCATGATCTGCACAATGGCTGACATGTCAATGACCCTCCAAAGTCTAACATGGATCACAGGGAAGAAGGCTCCAGGCAGAAGGATCCTTAGAGGCAAGGAATTAACAGTCATAATAGAGTTTCCATACTAACAGGGAGCCCAAGAAAGGGCTCCAGGCTATGCCATTGAGTCCTTACCCCTCATTAGGATGGAGGACTCAAAGGGAGGTTTGGCATTCACACAAAAGAATGCTCCAAGGGATAAGAGGGAGGAAGGGTGAGGCACTGAGAAAAGAAGAGGGAGGGAGGGGGACAAGAGGAAGGGAAAAGTGGGGGAGAGTACAAGAGGGACTGGGAAGGGGAGGAAGGAGATAGAGGATAGGGATACCTATTGAGCTTGTATGATTGGGGAAAAAATAAAATGTAGGAAAACAAAAATTTATTTAATTTTATAAAAGTTAACTTCATGCTATGTGTCTAAGGTATATATGACACAAATGAATGTTGCATTTAGATTTGGATCACAAAATCAGGATAGTTTATCACACAGAGACAAATATTCTGAAGTCCAAAAATTTCCAAAACATTTCCATGGTCCTAAAACATTTGGGATAAGGGAAACTTGTCCCGTATGTATTTCCACATAGATTCTTTCATCAATCATTTTGTTCAGGACTCTTCGGTTATGGAAAAACGTGTTGATTTCTAAAGTGAGCATTTGCCAAGCACTAGGGTGACAGAGAAGAATAGACACTCTGTAACCCAGCCCCAGACTAATAAAGAAAAAAGATCTTATCTACATACGGTCAGAAAATGCTGAGAGCCATATTAACTGTGACACTGCTACAACCGGCCAGAACATGCTGAGTAACAAAGAGCTCCAAATCTTCAATAATTTCAAAAAACAAAATATTATATTCATTTATGCTTATCAATGCAAAATATGCACATGGGGGAGATGGGAATTCTGATACGTCACTCAAAGACCCCATGTAATGGGCAATAAATTCCAGTGTGTTTTCAGGAACTCCAAGACAAAGTAAAAAAATACAAGTTGCTGAGTTAGGCAGTATGACACTTGTCTTTTTGCTCATATCTCCCTCACCAGAACAACCTTGCAGAGATTATGAGAAGTCCTTGTTCCAAGTCTCCAAATAATCCCAATGATGCTGGAGTTGGGATTGAGTTGAGAGTTTGACTGAACTGTCCTTCACAGCAATATCTCCCAGTTAGTAATTCTGCCTTGTGTTTATCCAAAAGCCACCTCCTGACACTTGACATTTAGGTTTCATGGATTTTTGCCTGGTGGGTGCTGGCAATAGAGAGAAACGTGACAGGATTCCTGTCCTCAGGGAGCTCACAGTGTCCCTTCCCTGCAGCTAAGGCATACACGGATAAGCAATGACTGCAGTGTGGCTGGAAAATGATTTGCTGGCTACTGGCACTGCATAATAGGATCACAAAAAGAGAGTCGGGAAGACTTTGAGGAAGGCCAAGTAAACACCACACCTGGCAGAGTTCAGGGTTTCCGTGCCAGGAAATGAGAATAGCAGGTTTTACTGGGGCGGAAAGGGAGATCACTAAGGTGGTCAGAGTGTCTAAGACAGGGATGTGAAATCACCCATGACTGTAGAGAGGAGCTGGACAGCACTTGGACTCCCATTTTTGGGGCAAATCTGAGAGACCAGTGAACAGCGTTGCACTGCATGGCTTGCTTTGACAAGATCAGTTCATTAGACATGTTGAAGGTGTTGGCCTTTTATTGCATGATTTTGCCTGGGAAGTCCATTTCTATTCACCCCAAATGGCGAGGACAAACCTGATGAGTCTCGTTTCTCATGCATTTCATGAGGTTCCTGTCTTCCTCCATAAGGAAAGAGCTACTGGAACACCTTTTTAAATGCTCTTCGATCAATATATGACAAGAGTGTCTAAAGATGGCATTCATGTTGCTACTGCATTTTTTTCTTTCCCAGCAAAATGAAGTACTTTCTACCTCTTCTCAGTCCTCCATTTAGATTTATCAACTCTAAGGAATTGGTCGAGAGACACAATCAGGGACACTGATTGCTGTTGCCTTGGGAAGAGGGATCCACTCCATTCAGGGCTCTATGGTTTCCATAGAAACAGCACTGATGCTGATGCTGGTCCCCCAGAGCTGGCAGAATGTACTGGAAAGAAAATTCCAAGGAGGAAAGAGAGAGAAGCAGAAAGAGACTTTAAAGGTATTCAGGATGGAAACTCTTAGCTGCATAAGGTTACTTCCCTACACATGCAGTTGTTCCAGCATGTCACATGGCCATGGGCTTCCAGCAGCCTGAGCACAGGAAGCACATGCACACCTCCCGAGGACTGCCACCATCCTTGTAGAATTCAGAGCAGGTAGGAAATGTGAACAAGTGGATTTCAAAATCAAGATCAGAAAGGAAGATACCCTCTGCCCGTGCTGAATCAGAATCTAGTTTATTTTTATTTTATTTTTATTTTTATTATTATTATTAAAAATACACTAGATAGATCCAGGAAGCACCATGGTCGGTAGTCACAGACACTGTCTGTAGTCTTCCTACTAACCCTGAAAATGTGATATTAACACAGTCCTCTGCAGATAAAGGGAATGCTGCTCTGTGAGTCATAGATGGGACCTGGACCTGGGCCCCATTCCCTACTGTGAACCCTTATGCAAACTGTAAACAGCTAAAGGCTGAGCATTGTAGCTTCAACCACAAGAAATGCTCCCAGTTCTTTTGGATTTGGCATGGAAAGCACACCCCCCCCCGCCCCCGGGGCTGTTCTATCACCAGCCTTCAGCACTGCTAGGGCCCCAGAGACCCTGCACTGACCTCTATTTACAGATGAGGGGATCAAGGCCAGGAAACCCACAATCTTCCAACCTAGCATGCCACCCAATCTCCATACTCCTCATGGAGAGTCGCAGCTGTTCTGAAAACTCCTTTTCCCACACGCGCATACAGGGCGCCCGCATGACACCTATAAAGAGAGTGTGCTTACCCTCTGGGGAAGGCGCTCGGATGCTACTTGTCACTCTCTCTAAAACACCGAGCCATGTGAGTAGAGCTGACCTGCTCTGCCCTCGTAACGTGTTCAGGGATTGTTTTCTGTGAAGAATTCACTGACACTAGGCATCTGCTTGGACCAAGAGGACATTCAGAGGCCACCGTTCAGATGGTCAGTAGGTAAACTGAGGTCCAGAGAGATGCAGTGACATGTTACGGAAAGCCCCACGATGGGAGTGCTGGGACTGAGCTGAATAGCTTCGTTTTTCCAATTGAGGGCACTTTTCTTGATCCAGGCTGACTCTTTGCATAAAAAATTAAATGCTACCCTATTATATTTTTTGGAAACTATGACAAGGTGACACTTGTGGAAAGAACAACACATGTTTGGGCAGGCTGTGTGTGTGTGGTGCATATGGAGGGGTTACCTGAGAAAAAGGATAATGTTCAAGATTGTCCCAGATAAAGCTGCTGTGCCTGAGGGCCTCTGGGGATGGCGCTTTTCCCAATTCAGTGTGTAGAGCCAGGGTGGTCTGGCAGTGCCCTTTTCAAGTGAATCAAAGCAGATTCTGACACTGTGAAATCAGATGCATAACGAAAAAGCATGCTGCAATCTAAATCTAGCTAACTGTGGCAGGATTCTTAACAGTTAGCTCCTGCTGTGCTAGATTCAAAATGCACGTTTCAATGGCAGTTTACCCTCAGGTATACATTCTCCCTTCTGCCTCCTGTCTTTCATGCCTCACTGCTATAGGCCAAAGCCAATCATGTATGTATAATTATTACAGGCCCTGTGCTGCTACACCTTTATGTCTTTGTAGATACCCTGCACCTCTTCTTTTCCTGTTCCTACGCAGATGGAGTTTAGGATATGTCATGGGTTGCATGTAGCTTGTCCGTGTTTCTTTCCCAACTCCACCCCCCTTCTCTAGTGTGAAGATATTTGAAGGAGAAATCTTTGGAAGCTAATTAAAATTAGATGAGATCATGAAACAAGATCTGCAAGAAGGTATTAATGTCCTTATAAAAAGAGGGTGTGGTGATATATGCCTATAATCCTAGAACCAGGGAGGTAGAGGCAGGAGACTCACATAAATTTGAGGTCAGTTTAGGTTAACAGGTGAATTCAAAGGGAGCCTCGGATATATATATAGCAAGATCTTGTCTTCAAAAAGCAAAATAAAATGACAAAAAAATAAATGACAAGGACTGAAGATTTAATTCAGTCATAGGCATTTGCCTAGCACGTGCTGGTTTGATCCTATGGCTGTAAGTAATACAGAAACAGATAGGAATAGACCAGTGCTCAGTCTGATCTGACATGCAAGGATGTGGTGAGAAGATGGTACCCTGTTCTCGGGAAGAGGCCCCCTCAAAGACTTGACCGTATTGGATCCCTGCTCGCAGGTTTTTTGGCCTCTAGAATTAGATAAAGTAAATGTCTGTCATTCAACGTATATAACCTTTGGTATTTTTTGCAGCATGTGGCAACAGACATCCAGAGTTTCATATGACTTCTGAGTACAGAATTTGTGGCTCTACTTAAAGTCTTCTCTGGCCTCTAAAAGGTGTTTACATTTGGCCCATGTAGGACAGAGCAACAATGAGGGCAATCAGGCTTTTGGAATCTTCCTAAACTCAGAACAATTGACGTCTTAGCTCTTGACCACACCATTGACAACTCCAAGATATGTTTTACATGATCTATGAGCAAGTTGGAGCCCAAAGCATCAGTTCTTTCCCCATCCTTCCTTCCCCTGCACTCGCTTTAGATCTCTACACTACTCCTGATGATTCCACAGGTTACCTTTAAAAAAATACCTTCAATACTTTCTTTTAAAATACTTTCTCACTCAAGATCCATAAGGGAAGACTCAACTTTTATTTCAAAAAATGCTGTATATATATATAAAAGGACAAGCAAATTATAAGCAGTACAGTAGTGCTCTTTAACTACAGGGGATACTTTCTAAGACCCCCAGTGGATATTGCAGCTATAGATACTGAAGAGCCTGATAGATGTGAGGCAGCTGCTTGGCAAGATGAAAGATCATCATGCTGTTCAAAACAGTAAGGAATTTAAAACTTCTGGATGGCTCATTTCTGGAGGTTTCCCAGTGAATGTTTTCAGATTGCAGTTAACCACAGGTAACTGAAATTGTGAAAATAGAAATCTCAGATAAGAGAGGACTACTGTATTTAAGCTGTGTATAGTCCTTGGAAACCATGGTTTGTTTCATTGTCAGGCTATTGTGTATCTTCTGGGAAGAGCTATAAGGAAAAAATGGTCAAAGTATGTATGATTAATATCAAGTGAAACTTCCTAAGGAAATATTTGATCTGTTTATTCTCACCACATTTCACATTTTTGTGTGTGTGTGATTTCTTTTTTCTGGCCACCAAAAGTTTTTTTTTCCACATCATTCTTGAAACAAATAGTCTTCTTCAAGCTTGAGTACCATTTCTAGCATTTTTTGAAGGCCTGGTTTGGTGGACATGTATCCCTTCAAGTCGTCTTTGTGCTGGAAAATTTTTCTTTCTCCCTCAATCATGACAGATAGTTTTGTGGGGTATATCAGGCTGGGTTGACAGTTTTTGCTCATTCAATACTTGAAGTACGTCTCTCCAAGCTCTTCTTGCTTTTACTGTTTCCATTGAGAAGTCATTTGTTATTTTAAAAGTGACCTTTAAAAGTGACTTGTTTTTTTCCCTTGAAGCTCTCAGCACCATTTCTTTATCTTGAATGTGGAGTGTTTTAACTATTATTTGCCGTGGCAAGTTTTTATTTTGGTCATATCTGTTTAGGGTGCAGAATGCCTCTTGTATATGGATGGGCCTCTCTTTTTTTAGATGAGAAAAGTTTTCCTTGATGGTAGTTTGAAAACTTTCCTCAGATGTGGTATTTTGGGATTCTTGCTTTGGTATTCCATGGATACGTATGTTCAGCTTCTTCAGGGTGTCCCATAACTCTTGAATATTTCTCTTGAGTATCTTTTTGGCTTTAACAACCTCTTCCATTGAGCTGGTTAATATTCCCACTTTGTCTTCAAGGTCTGAAATTCTATTTTCTGTTTTGTTAGTTCTGCTGATAAGACTTTCTGTTGAGTTCTGGGTTGAAGATAACTTGTCTTGTAGGTCAGTTTTAAACTCTGCTTGAGTCTATTTTAACTGCTCTATGCCTGTTTTTGTTTCTTGTACTGTTTTTCTTAGCTCCTCCAAGTGTCTGTTGTGTTCCTCTTCAAAGTGATTGATGCGGTTATTTAACTCCTCCCGGATTTCCTCTTTCATAATGTTGATCATGGTAATGATCATGTTTTGAAAGTCGTTATCCTGGGTCAGGCTTTCTTGGCTATTTTCCATGGATTTATTCTGGTTGAAGTCTATCATTATGGAATTAATTCCTTCAGTGGGAGATTTGTTTTCTTGGGTTTTGTTTCTCATGGATTTGCACTTTGACTTGGGCATTGTCAGTTTATCTCTTAAGACCTTCTTTCAATTTCTGTGTGTTTTTGACTGAACTGAATTAGTTGGCCTGGAGCAGCGCTTGCTCTGACTGACTGGAGGGAGGAGCTGGGACTAGCAGGTTACCTGGGGCTTCGGGGTGAGCAGGGGGTGCTTACCTAGGACGCCATGTGTCCTGGCTGGACTGCCTGAGCGTCCTGGGTGGGTGGAGAAAGGGTGAAGGTGCTGGTGGCAGGTGCAATTGACCTGTGGAGCTGGGGAGTGGCCCAGGGGTCCTCCCCGGCCTGGGGAAGCACCTGCTCCGACTGGCTGGTGGGAGGAGCCGGGACTAGTGGGATTACCTGGGGTTTGGGAGTGAGCAGGGGGTGCTTACCTAGGGCTCTGTGTGTCCTGGCTGGACTGTGAGCGTCCTGGGAGAGTGGGGAAAGGTGAAACAAATAGTCTTGAAAGCATTTGAGTGATTCACTTCTACATGCCCTACCTTTCTCTTCCCTACATCCTCCACCTTCTTTCCTAAATCATAGACCAAACACATGGCTGCATCAAGGAAGCATTGCACCAGAGTAATAGCTGCCATCATACTTACAGCAAATTCTCACACATCTTTATCAGAGCAAGTAATGTCTTCTGAGGGGAGAGAGACACCTTTAACCTAAAGTCAGGAGCTCCCAGCTAATGCTATATCAGAGACCAAGCTTAGGTACATAGGGTCATACCATGACCAAGACCTTGATTGCTAGAAGAGAAAGGAGAGACCCGCTGGGTAGCAGAGAAAGGAGAAGCCTGGCCGCTTTCTGCTTGGCCAGGACCCTGGTCGCCCCTTAGCACCTTGCAGTTCCAACATTATGCCCTGTGTGGCCTTCCCCTCACCTGAGTCTTGTCCAGGAGTCCTAGGCAGGTACATGTGTTGGCCAAGCATGGAGTTTTCTTTTTTTTTTTTAATTATTTATTCAATTGTGCATGTATGTGTATGATTGTGTGTGTGTATATGTGTAGAACCAAGGGTAAATTCGGGAACCACCATGAACCACCTCTACCTCCTCCTTGTTTACTCTGCCCTGGGATTCACAGGCTCCGCCCTACCAAGATTAGAAACAGGCCGCCCGGCTTCTGCCCTGCGTCTATACATGGGGTTTAGAATCTGAACTCAGGACCATCTGCCTGTAAGGCAGAGGCTTAACCCCTGAGCCACCTCTCCAACCCCAAAGCATGGAGTTTTCTAACTAGACTCTTCCCATGTCCAAAGTGAAGCAAAGTAGGGACCGTGAACCTTCATTCATGTAATTGCTATGTGCCGAGTTTCAAGGGGGATTGAAAATCAAAATACCAGCGTTCAAAACCCAACTTCCCTTTACTGACAAGAAGTCCTTGGTGAAAATGTTATATTCTTCCCCTGTCACCACATCCACCTACCTGTTCCCTTAGTGTGTCTCCTGTGTGGACTTAGCTCCCTTTCATGTTCTGCCTTCACCTCATCACTAATTAAAGTCTTATTATCTCCCATATAGGAAGCCTAATTGGCTGTGACCAAAGTGTTCCCCAGTCCCTACCACTATGTCCATCTCTGCTCTCACGGATGATAAAGGACCTAGTCCAGCCATTCTCATGCATGATTCTTCTGGTCACCTCTGAGGGCAATTGACTGGCTTTTCACCCATCTGTGATAGCTTCCCTAATCAATAAATACCTGATAGCCTATCTCCATTTTCCAGCTATGAGAATAGGAAGAACAGTAAGCACTGGGACCAACAGTGCTGAAACACTGAGAGATGCCATGGAGCACCTACCTGTCTGTTGCTCTTCGATCATGCTGAAGCAGAATGTATACCAGCTCGGGTCATTTTTTACAGGAAACCATGGGAAGAAAAAGATCACCAAAGGTGTCACAGTTAGGCACAGGTATCAACTTGACAGTTGAGAGTTTGAACTCTGGGCACATTTGTAGAGAATTAATTGTTGAGTTAAGCCCAGAGAAAACCTGCAGGAGATTGTCTAACCAATGAGGAAGGCCCTGCCCATGGTGGGTGAGACTAGGCCCTGAACAGATGAATAAAATACAGAGAGCTGGTTGAGAGAGTCAGTACACAAAGATGCCAGACATGCTGGTCTGGCAAGTAAAGATCAATCCTCTCTCGGCCATTATGTAGAGATGATGTGGCCAGTTCCCTTGGCCCTGGTGTTGGTGCGTGCTCTCCGGTCAAATTGGACTATGAACTGTAACTGGACTATCATAAGAAAATAAACCCCTCGTTCCAGTAAGCCATTTGATGGTGATTTATCAGCAGGGGAACTGCAACAGATAGAGATTACAAACAGATGCTAATGAGGGGATTGACAGCGATTTGGGGTATCATCAGTCCCACCCAGATTGGTTGATAAGAGGCTTTGTCTCTGGCCAGGGGGTGACATACAATGCCCATCAGGATGGAGTGAAGGGCATTGCAGGAGCTGCAAAACTGCAAAAGAAAATCAACAAACCACAATCCAGAACTTCAGAGACTCTATATCAACCACTTAGAACCAGGCCAGACTAATCTCTCCCCATCCTGAAGCTCAGGGAAATTTGCAGAAGAGGGGGCGGTAAGATTGTAAGAGCAAATGGATGGGAGGAGCAATGATTTGCAAGATACTCCACACAAGTTAGGGCCGAAGCAATCATAACTGGACTTTGCATGCCCTGCGCAATGTCCAACACACTATTGACCTCACAAAGTCTAGCATCTGCTAAAGGCACCAAGATCCTTGAAGGCAAGGGATTGACAGCCACAGTAGTGTTCCTATGCTTAAGGGGAACACAGGAAAGGATTCAGGGAAATGCCACTAGGTCCTTGTACGTCATCAGAGAGGAGGGCCCAGAGGAGAGTCTGGCATGCACATTAAAGGACTCTCTGGTGACTGGGGGGGGAGGCACTGGGGGATGGGGGAAGAGATGAGGGGAGGGGGAGCAGGGGGCTGGGGGGGGAGGAGAAGGGAGGGAAGGAAGTGGTGTACCTATTAAGTTTGTATGAACAGAAATAGTAATAAAAATGTTAAAAAAAAAAAAAAAAGAGGCCCTGCTCTGCAGCTTTCTGGCTGCGAGTCCTCCAATGTGCTATCAAGTGTTCTTGTTCCTTTGGTTCCTCACGTACAGAATGGGAACAATAACTTCGTGGGGATAAAAGGCACAGTTCGGAACACAGTGCCTGGGTGGCCTAGGTGATCAATAAATGTGTACAAAAACTTCTTCCTTGTATATGTTTCCTGTCAGTCCTCCTTCCTGACTCAGTGCCATGGTTTCAATTCATTAGGATTCACCGTCAGCTCGCCCAGTCCAAGTCCCAGCTACCAAGGGCTTCTTCATACAAAGCAGAAGGAGCTTCTAGAGGGAATGTCACAATGGTGTGGGCAATGATTGTCTTCAGGGCTGAAAGTGAGGGGGTGACATCTGTTCTAGCCCAAGAAGCATGGGAGCATCATGCGAAAAGAGTCTGGACTCAGTTCTCCAGACTGTTCAGGAGGGATAGGACAGGATGTCTCTGAAGTGTCTTTCCTGTCCTTTGTTTCCTTCAGTTTTCTGAGTTTGAATAATGGGCAGAAAAGAGTATTCTTATACTTTGTGAGCCATGTTTGCACTTTTTGGAGGAAGCAGAGAATTGTGGCAATTACACAGTGTATAATGCTACAAATGGAAATTGGCCATATTGAAATAAAATGCCACAATATTAGAAAGAAACTTACCAGATAGTGACTCACATACTTTTTCACAAATACTGATTTTCAAACTGCCGTAATAACTGAAAAGGCAAGGGAGACCTGCACGGACACAGTGCAGTACAGTTGACCTCCTACATTCAGAGGTTCTGTACACAGACTCAAATAACTATAACTGAATATATATTTTAATAATGCCTGTGCCAGCATGTACTGCCTGTTTTCTTGTCTTAACAACACCATACAACAACAATGCACACAACGTTTTTTATTGCATTAGTTATGGTAAGTCATCAAAAGATGATGCAAGTAGATGGGAAGATGTGCATCAGTTCTATGCAAATACAACATGATCTTCTAGAAAGGAAGTGAACATACCAGACTTAGGCGGATCCTGGTAATCATAGATTCAATTGTAGATGAAAATTTCCTTAGAGTGCTGAGGCCCAGGTCCTGCTAACACTACTGTAGTTTGTCACATTCTTGCTTAAAGGAAATATGAAATTTTGGTTACAGCTTCATGAGCTTAAAGATGTTCTTGTTTAATGGAAATACTAAATTTTGGTTAGAGTTGCATGAAGTTTAAAGATACAATGTTTTGGTTTTTGCTTCTCTTTGTTTGTTTGTTTGTTTGTGCTTGCTTGTAAAGACAACTCCATAGAACACAGGCCAAGTCCCTAAACCTAGTGTCAAAAGACAACTCTAAATTCAGAGCTGATGGTGCTGTTTCATATCTGTAGCACTGAAAATGTCATCTGTACTGAGCTGGCTCTCTTTTTCTCTCTTTAGCCCTGCATGAATTCCCCAGTGACATCTTCTCCAATGAAGACAGAAGACAAGGAGCCGTGGTCCTCCATGTGCTCTGTGTAAGTAACCCAGCCTGGGCCTCTGCCTGGAGGGCAGTGTCTCTCCTTTCTGCCCACATGTCTAGTAACAGACCATCTCCAAAAGCATCATCTATTAAAGACTGCAGCTCTGTAAGCTCAAAAGCATTTATCTGTTTAGAATCAAGCAGGTTTTCTCTCTATTTAGCTTTGATTCTGTCAGTGTTTGCACACCACTTTTGAGGAATGGGTTCGTTTTTTAACCATTGCATCAATGTGCCACAGTATTTTCTCTTATTTTGCTTTGCTCTGTGCAACTGCTTATCACATAGTAATCTGGATACAGTCTGCCAATCTTCCATATAAACCCTATGAGAACAGGGACTTTGTTTTGTACTTGGTTTCATGTTCACACCCATTCTTGGCTCATGGTGAGGACCAAGATTTTGCACAATGAGATTAACTGTGAAGACAGTCAGCATCTAACATGTAAGAGGTGATCAACTAGCACTTGTTCCTTCCTTCTGGATTTATATACCCACAATCGCACTGAATCTTCCTTTGTAGACGCAGTGGATCTAAAGTCTCTGCTTTACCTTGACCTCATTTGGAGAGTTTAGGGAGGGTGTTTATGTGAAAACATATCTAAGGAGTGGTTGCATAACCAGAAAACTATAGCCAGTGATTAGCCCAAGCATGTTATTGCTCTCCAGCTCTCTGGCATTCACTCTATCTCAAAATGTTCTTACTTCCATCTTGGTTATTTGTTGCTGTGAAATAAACTCCCCACACTTAGAATACCTGGTCATATCAATTGCCCTTGGGTTATGTGTGTCAATTACTCAGAAATAGTGGGAATATATATATTCATATGACTTGCACAGCTTAGATGGCTGGGGCCAGAACCATTGGTGTTACAAGGTCTTCTTTCTGAAGGCTTTCCCCCACTCCTACATTTCATTCCTGAGCTATGTCAGGCTAAGCTGGTCCCATCAGCCAGAGTTCTTTCATATGATCTCTGCATGTGGCAGTCTCTGAGAGTTGGACATACATATGATAACCATGGGCTCAGACATGGCAAAGATTATGGCACAGTAGGAGGAAACATCATGGTTTCTATGACTTGCCTTGGAAGCCACAAGGCATTGTGTCCACTGTATTGCTTGTAGTCATCAAGCCACCATGATCCAAAGGAAAACCTAATTTTCAAGCCACACTTAGAGATGACCTATCGGCACTTTTTGGGCTCTGAAACCATGTCAGACATGGGTTAGAGACAGATTCCTCCTGGTCTCATATGTGGCTTCTGACAAGATGACTCAGCTCTCTGAACTCATGGGCTACCTGATCTGCTCCCTTCGTAGTGAAAAAAAAAAAACTCTCCTTCTCTTTCTCTGTTCCCACTCCCTTCTGGGGACAAATAGCATGAAATATCTCCTTTTAGCCATGGCCATCTCAAAAAATACCACATACTGAGAATTCCAGAAATCTCCCTTTCCTCCTGGTCCTTCCAGAGAGTTGCATGCCCTGAACAATTAATGCAGATGCCACCTTTGGCACCACAGAGGCTCCCTTGTCATAGAGCTGAGGAGTCCCAGGCACTGAGTGGGATCCAGAATTTCTGAGCAGCCATCAGCACCCTGCTGTCTTGACATCCGAGATATGAGATTTCCACTCTCCATCCAAACACAGTGAGAGTTTTCATCTTCCCACAGCAGCGATGCTGGCTGCATCTGGACCTCCCCAGCTGAAGGCCAAGAGTCTTGCATTTCCTCTGCCCATCACCAGAACAGGGGACTCCGACAGACTTCTGCTACTTGTGATAGTACAGTTCCGGGCTGGCATAAAATCCAAGTGACCAATATAAGTACTATCGCCTTTTGATAATTGCTTACATTGGTGATATCAGTCCATAGGTTGACAATGTTTAGTCCTTGGTCTCTATTGTTAGCTCTTCTCTTAGACCCTGCACCTTAGAAGCTAGACAAATGCGCTTGCACCTCCAAAATCAAAGATCAGCTCTGGCCCACTTTGGGTCCCCACAAAGGGCATAAGTCTCATTAGAGAAACCCTTTGTACTGTATTTAGTGCATTGGATAGCAAAAGTTGTACAGTTCTTACTTGTTCCCTTAAAAAGAATGACCCTTTATCCTCTTCACCTTCCATGTCACCTTCCATGTTATCCTCAGGAATAAATAAGTGTACCACTGGATATAAGAAGAACTGCTGCGAGGGCAAATGGTTGGTCATTTAGGTGTCATAGGAAACAGATAACTGTGTCAGTCAAAACTGCAAGAAGCTAAATGCAGATTTCTTGTTCTTGCACATCTAGGCAGCACTTTCTGAATTTGCACTGTGCTGTAGTGCCTGACTGGGCCCTTCTACACAGATTACCCTGCAGGAAGCAAGCATCTTGGGAGGAGTATCACTGTGGACTGTATCTATCACACACAAAATACTGGTCATACTTTATATTGCCTGCTATGGAGAACTCGGCAGTGGTATGATCAGGGAGCCAGGGTGGTTAAATCTTGAAAAGTGGACAGGAAATTCCCAAAGGAGAACTGAGAAGAAAAATGGATTCCAGGCAGGAGTAGAGGATGTCATAATGAAGGCTATTGATATGTGAGGAATCAGGGCATCCAGAAGGAGCAGAATATAGGAATGTGGATGGCGCAGAGTGAGAGGTACGAGGTTGAACATGTGGTGAAGCTTCACATGGAAGGCACCCTTGGGTGACTTAGTGGGTGAATTGAAAATGGTAGAGGGCAGATTTGCACTGTCCCCACTCCTCAGTCAGCCTTCCTTGCCTATGGTTAGGGCTGGAAAAGGTCTGACATAAGGTGATTAGAATACTCTGTCCTATCAATTCAGAAAAGTCCAGGAAAGTCAAGGAAAAGGTTCAAGGTGATCTTGGTTCCAGGTATTCTGAAGGTACTCCAGGTCTGGTAAAAACACATATCGAAGTGCCCAATCTAGGCCAGAGATGGATGATTTTTCTCCCATTGGGTCCCAATGGGCTGGTCAATTGTTCTTGCCTGCTCTGAACACAAGGCCAAAGGACTGTCTTTTCATGGGGTTAACCTGCTGTCATCTCAGGCTGAAGGCAGAGTGCCAATGCTTTCAGATCCTTCTCTGAAACCTGATCATATTTAGCACTTACACCCAACTCAACCTGCCTATGATGCTTGAGCCCAATCATTTGCTTTCTACATAAAGCCTGTAGCCTTTGGCTCAAGTTGGGTACAGAACTGGAGATGCAGGTATGTCTAAGGATACTACCCACCCCAGCCAAACCTTTCAGATCTCAAATGCCCATTCTTTCTTATGTTTCTTATAGAAATAATTTCCTTTTATGTATGAATAGTAAAGCTCAAGACACCTATTTCGGGTTCAACTTGCTGAAAACTATAACTTTAATTTCCCCTTGGAGCACTGTTTTTTGTGGATATCAGAATGCTTAAACCCTGAGATTACACTTTGAAAAACATTTCTAATCCTTCCAACTGTTTGAATATCCCTGCCTTAAGAGCAAGGGAAATGCATGATCTTTACGATTTTTATCAACGGTGAGTATCCCTTAGGACACACTCTTGTTTTAAGCACTGTCTTATATCCTATGCTTCACAACACTGAGACATTAGAAGCAGGATTTCCTGTCTGTGAGGGAATCCATTCCATTCGTAAACTCATGGGGTCTGCCTTGAATAGAGGGAGAAGCCTGTGGATTATTTTCTGGAACCATGGTTTGTTTATGGTTTATAAATATCTTGCAGAGTCTTGCTAATTATCCTGCTTGACACAGAGAGATGAATCTTTGGGATGATCAGCCAACCTAGGCATTTTCTTTGCCAGTAAACAAAGCTTTAAATAATCAATATTTGAGATTCTCAAAATGAGCATGGGAAGTTTTCTATCACTAGTAGATCAAACTCCATGGCAGGAATAGATAGCCTCTGTATATTGTCAACTTTCAAAAACATTCTTCTTAAGTTTTTTTTAAAGAATATTTCATTGTTATTATTACTGGGAGAAAGAGGCATGACACAGCAGACATGTAGAAGCCAGAGGAAAACTTTGTGAAGTCTGTTCTCTCCTTCCACCTTCATGCAGGTTCTGGGAACTGAGTTCAGGTCATTAGGTTTCTGCAGCAAGCAACTTTGCCTGATGACCTGTCCTCGCCAGTCCCTTATAAAGCTTTGAAATTTTGTTTCTCACTGTTAACATATTTTCCCTTGTCTAGAAGACAGCTATTTCTCTGTTTGTGCATATAGTGAAAGAAAAATATCAAACGTGAAAATGATTCTCTCCCTTGCTAAGGTAACTTCTTGTTCAATGGGTCTGAGAAGAGAATTGCTAATTAGTTCAGCAACCCACACCTATCCATAGATATGCCCAGGATAGGAGTAGCACTGAAGGCTTAGGGTGCGACCTAGTGGCACAGCACTCACCTGGAATGTGTGTAGAATGTAGGATTAGATCTTCTGGTGAAAAACAAAACAAACAAACAAAAAAAAAAAAACAAGAGAAGAAATATCAAGGAAAATACTTCTGACATACATGTCTATGTTCTAGAATTTTGACGTGCTCCAAGAAGTTCCACAAAAACCCAGGGAGCTTTGCCCAGAAGAGAATTTTCTTCCCTGAGTTGTTAGGGTGCATGTTAGTCAGTGTTATCATCTCTGTGGCTAAATATCTGAGAGAAACAACTTTATGAAACAATATTTATTTTGACTGACAACTTCAGACGATTCAGTTCATCATGGCAAGGGCAAGCAAAAATACATCATGCCAGACAGGAAGGAGAGATAACATCAGGGAAGGACCAAGTACATAACCTTCAGTGGTATGTGCCTGTTGACCATCATCTCCTAAGAAGGTCCCATTTACTTCCCAAAATTTCTACAACCCCCTAAAATAGTACCACCAACTGAAAATTGTCAGACTTTACAAAACCTAGGGTATAGGTGCTGGAGAGGAGGAAGAGCACTTGAATAGGAGGCAACAAACTTGTGTATTGCCAGTAAGATTAGCACTTCAGAATAGGTACCTGGATGCCACCTGACCTCCATGTATACATCTGTAAAGTCAAGGCTATGGTAGGTTCTTTATATAGGTTAGGTTCTTTATATAGGTTAGAGCCTGAGGTCTTTACCTTCTCCTACTCTCCATGTAACCTGTCACAAAGCACCTCCTGCCCATGGAACCAGAGCCAGGTCCATACGGGCAGAACAACTGTTCTTGTGAGCAACAGGACAGGGTCCCACAGCAGCCTCCTGTGCAGCTGACATTTTCTTCAAATCCTGAGCTCAGAGACAGGGTGACCTCCTGTCAAGGTGGCTCATTTTTAACATTTTTAATTGACAAATAACAATTTTACATTGTGTTTCAATGCATGTGTTCATTGTGGAACTGGCCAAATCAGACTTTAAAAAATGCATCTGTCACCTCACACATTTATAACTTCCTTGTTTTAAGAATACTTAAAACCAACCTTTGGGATAGAAGTGTAGTTCAATGGTAGAGTGTTTGCGTAGTATGCATAAGGCTGTGGGTTCCAACTACAACCGCATTTAAAACAATAAGTAAATAAAGTCTAATCTTTTTTTAAATAGCTGTATTTTCTCTATTTTTTCTTTTATATTAATTTTATTCTACTTTTACAAGCATATTGAGTATTCATCCCGGCTTCTCTCCCTTAACAATTTAAAATATACAACATTAGCTAAAAGGTAGGAAAGAACAAAGTGGAATTACCTGCTGTTCATGTGATCTTCCATACAGAAAACCTTAAAGACTCATCAAAAGCAATCGAACAAACAAAACACTGGTAGAACTAATGACCTAATTCAATAAGGTTGTAAGTTGTTACCCCACCCCAACCCAAGGAACAGGGAACATCAAGGAAGGAGAGGTGGCAAGACTTTAAGAGGCTGAAGTGGGAAGGTGGTGGGTCATACATTAACTCCTGTATATGACATAGTTATGAAATACAAGATTTCATGGCAGATATGTATACTTACATATCATTGTGTACACTTACACAAGAATTGCACAAGAACTGTCTTATTGAATCTCACCATAGCATCAAAAAGATCTGAAGAAGCTCTACACCTTTCTGAGAGAGTAAGAACTAATGCTAATGGAGAAGTAAAGGAGGATGCTTTCCCAATGGTATGTCTACAGATCTAGGATGCTTGCTGGAATATGAATAAGGTCAGGCATATGTCATCACAAATATAGTGGGACACACAAGGGAAAAGATTTGAAAATAGAAGGGAGTCTGGCATGGGAGATAAAGGGTTGTAAGGGGAACAGAAAGGGGGATGGGATTTGAAACTAAGGGTTAAAAATGTTATAAAGTCACTATATTCATGTATATAACTGTTGCCGAATGGGGGGGGCGAGCAGCAGGGGCCTCGAGGACTTGAGGGGAATGGGCAAGCCGGCAACGGGGTCATCACCAAGACCTCGGGAATCAGGAGAGAAGCACCAAGGCAGAAGACCAGTTGGCTGCAGACTCAGCTTTATTCAGGAAGTGTTTAAGCTTATATAGGGTCGGGGTCCAATCCGGTGTGTGGACCTCTCGGCTCAGGGGCTGGGGGTGGGGGGAGCAGCCACCAATCATTTAGCTGTTTACTAGGTGTCCAGGTTAGATGGCCGCTTTCCATTGGTTGTTCATCCCTCCTTCCCATGGTTCTTCTATTGGGACATGTCTGGGGCATGTCCAACTTGTCTGTAGCCAGACTTGGATTCGGGAGCCCCGTCTAGGGCCTCCCTGAATCGATAGTGCCTTTTTCAACATTTTTTAAAAGATGGAAAAAAGTTGTAAGTTATAAAATCAAATGACCAAAATTAGTAAACTCTCTATACAGTAACGATATGCTCAGAACAGTGGCATTTGCAATAGCATTGCTAAAATACTTAGCAGTATATTTAGTCAAGGGGGTTTTGAAACTGAAGAGGACCTGCATAGTCTGGTCAGAAAGGTCCCAGCCACAACTCACTCTCTGGGCAGACGTGTTTAGTTAAGGGATTTCACCCTGGAAGAGAAAAATGATTAAAACAGCGGGTGGAATTTGCTGTTTACTCTTGGAAAAGTGCTGAGCGTGTCCTTAATTTGTCAGTGTCAACACAAAGCTAAAACTGGTGTCCAAGGAGGATTAGCACAGAGAGAGTAAATTATGTTCCAATAGATCTTAAGCCACTCCCTCCTCCTCCTTGCTCATGAGACTTAATTCAGCAAGCCCAAACAGTGAGAACTCTTACCCTCCCCCACAGGCTTGTTAGTGGGTGATTCCACATCCCACTCCCAGCTCCCAGAGCTGTGATGGCTACAACCTGCACATTCAATGAAACCCACCCGACTTTCAGTCTTGCCTTTTCTCCTTGCTAACTGGTAACTTAATGGGAAAGTTGTTTCGACTTGCTGAGTCTCAGTTTCCTCATGGGTCACTGGAGACAAATGCCCCGCATTCCCCATCATCATGTAGCTTTATAGGACACCTAGAAGCCGGTATGGAGAACTTTGGCATGGCTTCTACCTGTATTCCCTGAATACTTACTCGTGGTTGTGTGTTGCTGCCAATTACTGATCCCTTACCACTCAGAATTCTTTGTTTCTCAAATCTCATTCTTGTTGAATGCAAGACAGCTTCTAAGTTCTAGAAAATTAGTAGCCCTGGATATAGCTCTTAGAGTTTTGGTGACAGATTTAAGTCCTACCATGCTTTGGGTGGACTAACCAAATCATATGTTTAACTGTCTCCTAGCATCCCTTGTCAAGAATACTGTCCCAATAGCTTGCTTTATAATACACCTTTATTAGAAGCCTCTTGTTTCCTTGAACTACTTCCCAACTCTCCACTAACACTTCCTAGGATCTACCTCCATATACAATGACTCCCAAGGGAATCTTCATATCCAATTCTGCTTCTAAGGCACAGAAAAATTCCTTCAGTTCATATCTTGTACCTAAAAGGCAGAAAGTATGCAGGGGAATGGGTTTCAATGGAGACAGAGTTTCAAAGTTCATTTAAACAAAAACCAGGTGAACTTGGTGGAGAGTGTGTGTCAGATCATTCTTTTCCTTCAGTAAATACAGTCTGCACATTGCTTAGCTACCAAAGGTTTATATATAAAGCCTACATGCCTGCAGTATGCTAAATACTTGTCTAAATTGTTGTTTGGTCTAACTGCTCCCCACTTCAATATTATTTATTTTTATTTTTTGTAGTAAATAAACTTTATTTGCTCTTCTGAGATATTGGAATTTCTCAGTGATATTCTATAATAGTTACTTATAGACTATTTACCATTTATAGGAGCCTTTTTCCTACTGAAAAGGTAAAGTCCAAAAGGAGGTACTAGAATTGGAGCATCATCACTTAGAAATAGAGTCTTCAACAAAGAGTAAATAAATCAGTATGGGTAAAATAATATATTATAACTTATCAAAAAACATCTCATGTGTATTTAATACTGTGCTCTGTGGAATATTGTTCTTTATCAATAATCTCTTGCCCATTCTGTTTTGAAGTACAAACTCATGTTTACCAGGAATGAATGCTATCCAGTGGGAACTTTCTTTCTCAATCTGTTTATCTTTCTTCTCCCTATTCTACCTTGCTTTAAATACAGTCCAGACAAAAGTTTCCAGTTTGACTGAATTAAAAATAATAATTCTGACCTTATTACAAAGAAACCTCTGCATCCCAGGAATCTCATGTGTTTCAAAGTCAGTTTCAGGAGTCATTTCTTCTCCTCCAGGATTTGCGCCAGAAGAATTCCTAAAGTCAAGAGCCCTGAGTTTCCAAATCTGGGTAGGCACTTCCCTGGATGATGATCCCAGGAAGCATTCTGCCTAGTGAGATAGATGAGAGGGAACCATGAAAGAGTATGTGATGAAGCCAGATGCACCTATGATCAGATCAGCTCTAGCTCTATCCTATGGGATAGCTGCTGACAGGTGATTCATGGCCCCCATCCCACATGTCCCAGCCCAGGTACGAGTGGACTGGAACATGAATACACCAACTTTGGTCACATGTTGCCTGAGAGTTAATATGGAATCCTTACCTTCTGGCATTTCCTGTTGACCCCAGAACCAAGATAGCCAGGTTAATTTCAAAGCCCTCAGGCAGATGGATAGTCATTTGGGGGGTTAGGTGCAGAGACAAGGATGGGTGCTAACAATACCTGCTGCAACACAATCTAACTCTCATCCAAGTAGAGACCAACCTGTTCCACACTCAGAGTTCAGTCTGTAGAACTCAGGCTGGTGGCTTTCTCTGGGTCTTCTCCCTGTCTCTGGGTGCCACAGGCATAAAGGGTCAGGGATACTCAGACACCATGGAGTGCTCTGGGAATCTCCCAAGGCTATTTACTTGGGCAGACAATCTTGTCACTCTGGGCAATGTCCTGGTGAGGGGACAGATGCAATGCCTCTCATCAAATGAGCCACGGGAAGCCCATAGCAACCCGGCTCCAACACATACATGGAATAGCTCTCGACGCTGCCTTTATGTGTGCAGTGCCATGGCCTGCTTTACTTCTATTTAGCCCACACATTTCCTCTTCTAGCCCTCATCCCACAGCACTTACTCCCTTCAGTGAGTTTCCTTCAGCTCTCTGACTTCAAACTTGACAAACCTCATTTATACTGCCACCATATTAAGGATTAGTGTGAAAGTCAAAAGTGTGAAGCCTAGTTATGCTTCCCATGTCTCTCTACTTGGAACCTCAGTTTCCCTCTCTGTGTTTAGAGATGAGATTAGCACGTATTTTATGGAGACAAAATAACAGGAATCATTGCAACCAATGCTTAGTTCAGAGCCTAACATATAGTGACTTTCATATCTTTTTCATTGCTTCTACCTTGGGTCAATCATTGATCACCCTTATTCAGACAGTTGTCATTTAAATTATCTTCTGGGCTCAGTCTGTTTCATTATGTTTAAAATTTAACTCCAACAAGCACCAGATCAACTTGTTGAGATCAATGTCTGGACTCAGGACTCTCCTCCAGCAATATGTCCATCATTAGAAGGTTAGCTAGACATGATGGGGAGAGTCAGACACCTAGATGACCTCTCAGCCTTACCACTTTTAGGTCCTAAAAAGAAGTCAGTTCTGTTTGTACCAGTCCCCAAGGCTCTGCTCAGTGAATCCCAGGAGGCCATACTCTAGAAGATACCTCAATGTCCTTGTGGTCTAACTGCCTCTTGTTCTGCTCAGAGGACCTGAAAACTTTTCTTCTATGTTTCACTTCTGGGGATCTCTTATTTTCACACTTTAGAGACCACAACAAGCTCCTTAAATTATTTAACTCTTCAATTTTTTTTATTTCTTCCACTTATACAAAGTTGATAAGTACCCCGTTCCCCTCCCTCCCTCCACCCCTGTCTTGACCCTCTTGTTCCCTTCTCCCTTTTCTCCTTCATTTCCCCCCTTCCCTCCCTTTCTCCCAGTGCCCCCCCATATTCCTGGAGCATCCTTTAGTGTGCATGTCAAACTTCCCTCTGGGTCCTCCTCTCTGATGAGGTATAAAGACTCAGTGGCATTGGCTAGAGCTCTTTATTGTGTTCCCCTTAAATATAGGAACACTATTGTGGCTGTTAATCCCTTGCCTCTAAGGATCATAGTGCCTGTGATCCATGCTAGACTTCGGGGGTTCAATGATATGTTGGTCATTCCACAGGTCATCCAAAGTCCTATTATGACTACTTTGGCCCTAACTTGTATGGAGTATCTTACATATTGTTGCTTCTCCCCATCTTTAGGCTCTTACAATGTTACCACCCCCTCTTCTGCAAATTTCCCTGAGCTTTAGGATGGGGAGAGAGTAGGCTGACCTGGTTCCAGGTGGTTGATGTAGAGTCTCTGATTTCCTGAATTATGGTTTGTTGATTTTTGTTTTCAGTTTTGCTGCTGCTGCACCACCCTTGGCTCCATCCTGATGGGTATTGGATGTCACCCTCTGGCCAGAGATAAAATGCTGTTAAAATAGAGTCTTATTATAAGAGTAGATTGAAAGGTAGATGGAGTAAGTTAACTCTTCAATTGTTAAAACTGCTTTCCTTCTTAGGAAATTAGAACCAGATCCCAAGTTGGTGATGGAAGGATATTCAGAGTGAATTGTCCACCATCAACTGTTCCACTACCTTGGGATTGGGACCTAACTAGGATCCATGTATACATCTCTTATGGTCAGTATTCATGCCCCTAACTATTGAAGACTAACACTTTTTGTTGGTGAGATTTATTTCCTAAGGTTCTTTCCACCATTGTTCCCAAGAATAACAGAAGCTATTTGCAAATAGATTCCTTGATAGCATGCCCTTCTGCCTAGAAATCTCCAGGCATAGATGCAAATTAGGTCCAAAGGCAGCTCTCACTGTCAGACATTTCACTGATTCACTAGATATATCCTGATATCACTGAAGCCCTGACTCCCTGCTGCTTCCCCGTGTGCAGTTTCCAAAGGTAATCATGGGATCTGTCTTGTCGGCTGTTCCATTAGCATTCTCATTGCTGTTGTTTTATGCACAAAGATGGAAGCCTGTAGATTTTCCTTTCTTCTTGAGCTTGTTAGAACTGCCTTTTCCTCTGCTGGGGACCATGGGGATTAGGCAGAGGTGTATTTTTGGCAGTTAGCATAATGTGTCTCAGCATCCCAAGCTGTGACAGAATCAGCAGTTTGGGCTGCTGCTGGGGCCTCGAGTCCTTTCCTGGACACAGGCACAAGTTCGTTCAATTTCTTCATCTTAGTTCTACAGAATAGCCTTAAGAATAGTTCTGCTTTGTCCTCTGCAGAGGGCAGGCCCCAGAAGGTACCTTTAATGTCATGCTCAGCTCTGAAGGGACACAGTAAAACACATGCAAATATTCGTGGCACTATAATCTTTTGGTAAGACACACAGGCAATAATTTTAATATATGTGGGTGTATGAGTATGTATGTGTATGTGCGTGCATGTGTGCGTGTGCATTTGTGTGTGTGTGTATTTGTGTGCGCACATGCACAACAACCTTTAATAACCCAGATGGTACTTCCTAGATTTACATGGACTCAGAATGTAATCTGAAACAGAACTTCAAAGTTTTAAAAGCCCCAAAGCTTCTGCTCTCTGTGAACAGCTTTTTGTCCTTTAGTCTTGCCACCTCAGTAACTGTCAGCACCATGCAGCGGGTCACTCAGACTGCAGACCTGGGAGTCAGGCTTGATTTCCTTCCCTTCTCCGCACTAGCAGCAAAATCTGTGTCTTAATCTATCTCCTTCTCTCCATCTCTGCTGGTCTGGCTCTTGCTTAGGCCAGCTCCATCTGTCGCTGGGCCTCTGGGATAGTGAACAGGTCTCTCCCTCAGGTTCATATTACATATGGAAGTATAAATGGTGCTTTTAAAACATTCTTAAGAATCTGGTTCTGTCCCTCTTTCCAAGTTCATTTCCAATCCCCACTCACCGCACCTCAAATCTTGACCTTGTTCTGGTTCCTCAAAGATTCCAAGTCTCTTTTATCTTAAAATACCTGGAGACATCCTTTTCTTTGAGTTTCCTTTGACTCTGAAGACAACAGCCTTGTGTGTTTGATGATGTACCCCAATTCTTGCTTGCATGTGGACCCTCATTAGCAGCCAGCTGAAAGATTTGTCTTACTCTTCTTCTTACTGACTAATGAATCTGACTTTTCTATACTAAAAAACAGCAAAATCTGCATCCTCTGCCTCTCTTTTTGGAGTGAACACATGAGTCAGTTCAAAGGAGGAATCTGTTCAAGCCAGAAAATGGCCCTGTGTGGTTAAAGACACGATCACAGAGTGGCATTCACCCTAAGATGGACCACCTCTGTTAAAAAGAGTGTCAGAGAGGAAGCAAAAAGCTGTCCTGTGAATATATCCATACGGACTTGGCTTAGTAATGGTGTTGAAATGGAGACTCAGTGTGAAGAAAGGAAGAAGGTGCCCGCATAGTAAGGTGTGGGCAGAATCCCATTGTCTTTTATTGTGATTTGTTTGTTAGCAAATGCGTATCTGCTGGACATTGATAGAACAGCCCGTGCTACTTCTTTTTAATTAATTTATCAGCTTTTATCCTTAATAATTTACTATTAAGTCCTAGGATCAAACTAAAGGCCTCGTGCATGCTAGGCAAGCACTCCACCACTAAGCTTTGCTGCTTTAAATGTCTTCAAATTGTCTGAGTGCCAGCGGTTTCCTTTCTATCTTTGGGTACCATGATGAATCTAAGCCCACTCACCGAGGCAGAGTTGTGTAAAGATGCCCAGATCTTAAATTTGATGGGTTAGCAACAATACTTAGTAGTGTGTCATTTTGGCCCAGAGTCACCACTGACAAGCCCTATGATCTTGAGAAGGCCTCTTGCTCCTTGAGATCTAGGCGTAATCTTTAAAATGAAGGAAATGTTCTCAAAATTCAGTCTAACTCCAGAACTCATGGTTATACTGTGAAAGAAGAAAAGGCTTCTGGTGGTCGGAGACCCCCTATCCCTAGACAGCTGAGACACAGTGTAGTTCCTCAGAACACAGAACTTCAAAAGAGTCAAGGGTTTCTTGATATCGCCCAACTCAAACACCCTAGGCAGTAATAACAGAGATCTTGAGATTAAGATATGGCCAGCACTCCCAGAGGAAGGCTCTCTGCCTTCTTGTCCTGAATAGATGGGCATGTCTCCATGGCCCTAGCATTACATCATCACCAGTGTGGACAGAACAAAGGCTCCTCACTGCATCATGTAAGAAGTAAAACTCTGTCACAAATAAGAGTCATGCCATAAAATAATATTGAAGGCAACTAGTTAGCAAGTCGCTGGCCACTGCTACACTGTATTTGCCTCTGGCCCCCATGATCCACACATTATAGTCACATCAGCTCCATATCCACCCACATGCATTAGGACAGGAGGAGAGCAGAGAGGTCACCCATATTTAATGCTCTGCTGTGAACTCTGCTACCAGGTATACAAACTTCTGGTCTTTTATTTCACTTTTTAGCCAAGAAGGGAGATACCTGACAATATATCAAATGACTGCTTAGGGGGGCTGGAGGGACAGCTCAGGGGTTAAGCCTCTGCCTCACGAGCAGAAGTTCCTAAGTTTAGATCCCAGGTCCCACTTTAAAAACACCAGGTGGGAACAGAGCCTGCACTTACAGCCCTAGTGGACAGAGCCTGGGAAATCCCAGAGCAAAGCAAAAAGGAGATAGAAGCAATCAAAGATGATTTCCAAAATCACGGTCCTCCACAGGGACACACAATGCCCTCTGATACACACACACGCATAGATAGATAGATAGATAGATAGATAGATAGATAGATAGATAGATAGACAGACAATAGATAGTTTTTTTAAAAAAGGACTGGTTAGAAGTTTCAAAATAAATAAACAAATAGAATTAGAAAACCATCTCTGCTATAAGATGTTTTCAAGACTAGTAGAAAGGGAGAAGTGGCTTGTGGGACTATATAATCAATAAATGCAGCTGCCCAGTTGCTTTGCTCACAGTTCACTGAAAAGAAAAGGGGGCACTGGCATAAGGAGAGGCATGCCAGTCTTTTCCGTACCCTCTATCTCTTAAGTGACTCTAATCCTACCATTTTTAAAATGCGTAAACCGAGAAGTAACTTGTCCAAGACACAGATTAGAAGTCAATATAAACAAAGTAAAGTTAGAATAGGGATAGGAAGGAACCAAGAAGACATGGTCCTCACTGCCTAAGTGTCTGGCATCTCCCAGATACAGATTGGAAGTAGAAGCAAGAGGTGTGAGCAATAGTCTGGGACATGTGTATCATTTGTTCTACTCGTGTCATCTCCATTTTGCAGATCAATAATTAAGACTCATAGAAGTCACATGACTTGCTCTCTGTGCTATAGATGATTCTATGTTCGATGTTACAGAGGAAACTGAAACACAGAGAAACTGTGTTAAGCCTCTGTATTTGCCTGCCTAAGGCATTCAGCTTGTGCATGGAAGAGCTGAGCGGGGCTGCAGAGTTGTGGCAAACAGAAGGATCCCTGGTCACAAGAGTGGCATGAGGAAATCCATACTTGAGCAGTGAGCACAGTTTTGTCTGTTTTCTCAGTGTTAACACACACCAATTTTAAAAAATAACTGGCTGCTATAAGCTTCCAGAGGTCCTGGACCCCTGAAAACCTGGGATCTTCCATCATCCTCCCTCATCCGTTGCCTTCTCAAAGAGTATCTGAACCTCTGATGCCTCAGACTACTGCATTTTGGGGGATCTGCACCACATTGGGAACCCCACCTTAGAGATGGAACCATTTATGTCCCAGGGGAAGAATGATCAAGGTTGCTATGATGAACAACTTCCACTTGCCCAATTATCTTGTGTAGCAGGCAGTTGATGGGAACAAAGATAAGTGTTCATTCTTCCCTTCCTTCATAAGCACCTGGGTATTTCTGGGTCACAGGTTACGTGCCAAGCCAAAGGAGCTCAAGGAGATAGACAGGCATAATGCAGTGAGCAGACACTGCCCGCTGCATACTGTACCAGACACTGCTTGGCCCTCTGCTCACTGTCCCATCTAACTCTCACAGGTCTCAGAGGCAGGGACTCCACTTTTCAGATGAGAAAACTCATGAGAGTGCAGTAACTTGTCAGTGGCTACACAGAGAAGGTAGCATATGATTTGTCGTAATAAGAGTCAGCCCTGGCTGGCATACTGTTCAGTGCTCAACAGCCAGAAGGGCAGAGACACTGACCAACAGACACACAGATAGCCAGCAAGAGCCAATGTGACCACATGAAATACAGGCTAGTTGCAATTCAGAACTGCTCACCCTGACTTGGAACTAAAGAAAGCTACCTTTTCAAATAGCTGTTGCTATGTAACAAAGCACCCCAATTCCTAGGGACTTAATATATTCTCAACTGTGTCTGAGTCTCTACTAGACTGGGCTCTATGACTTCTTTTTGGGGTTCCTGGTACAGTGACAATTAAATAACATATAAACCAGGACCATCCCAACTCTCTCCAAGACTGATCATCCAACTAGTCTCCCCATTTGCATGTCAATTGTCTCTGCACTGGTCTTCTCTCTCCAACAGTGGAAACTGGGTTGTTTCTACAGCAACTCAGAGCTCCATGAGTCAGAAAGTGAGAGCTGTCAGGTTGTAGGGCTACTCCTGAAGCTGGTTCGGCACCCTTTTGCCATCCTCAATGAATGAGAGTCCCAGGGTTCATCCAGATGTGAGGACATGTGGCAGTCACACCGCAGAGGACACTGTGGCAGCTGCCTTCAGAAAACACTCTGCTGCAGCTGCCTTAAAAGAAGTAATATTTAAGTGGAACTTGGTGAGGAAGACAGGGCAGTGCCTGCCAGGCACTGAGACACTCTATATAAAGGTAGAGGCAAGAAAGGACACGAAGCATTTGTGAGTTTACAAGACTTTGCTGTGGCTCAATTATTTGGCTTAAGGACAGTGACAAGAGCTAAGACAGGAGAGAGAATGGCCTAGAATACTTATCCTCACAATACCAAAAGTCACTGAAGAATGGACCAACTCACCTGTACATCTCTTTTTTTCCCCAATCATACAAGCTCAATAGGTATCTTGGTCCTCTCCCTCCTTCCACCCCTCCCCAGTCCCCCTTGCACCCTCTCCCCTTCCCCTTCCTTTCACCCCACTCCTCCCCTTTTCCCAGTGCCTCCCCCCATCCCCTGGAGCATCCCCCTGTGTAAATGCCAAACTTCCCTCTGAGTCCTCCACTCCAGTGAGGTGTAAGGACTCAATCGCATAGCCCAGAGCCCCCCCCCCGGTTCCTCCTTAGTATGGGAACACTATTATGACTATTAATCCCTTGCCTCTAAGGATCCTACTACCTGCGATCCATACTAGACCCTGGGCGGGGGGGGGGGGGTCGTCCACAAGTCAGTCATTGTACTACTTGGCTACTGTGGCCCTAACTTGTGTGGTGCATCTTGCATATCATTGGTCTTCCCCATCTTTAGACTTTTACAATCTTGTCACCCCTTCTTCTGCAAGTTTCCCTGAGCTTTAGGATGGGGAGAGAATTGGCTGGTCTTGTTCCAAGGTCAGCTGTACATCTTATACAGGTTTTATTTGCTATAAATTGAGAATGAACAAACACAGGCAGAAAGACCAGATTCCTATCTGACCATCTTAGATTCCCGGGAGGAGAGCCACCAACTGGCTCCCGGTTGTAGCTGACCTCAGTCTTCATGCAAGTAGCTGTGCTATATAGAACAGGAAAGAGCAGGAAATCAGTGCCAAGGTGTCTATAGGGCTCAGCAATTATCTGTTATGCTTATTTGTGTGAGGTTCTGGAAGCCTTTGGATAGCACTGGTGATAATTACAGAATCCCCACATATATTGATGAAAAACAGCTACATAAATAGCACAGCTTGGTATTTATAAAGTGCCAGTTTTCTGCAAATATAGAATGTTGGCAGTTACTGCCAGTCAATGTGTCTAAACACTGTACTAGCATTTGTCTTATTACAACTTTCTTTTTTCAAGAACTGTCAGGTCAACTCTATTATCAGGCTGGTGGCCCCACCAGGTGCCTGCCTCTGAAACTGGGAACAGTAAGTTTCAATCTCATCATAATGGAGTGGAAAGACTACAAAAAGTACTTTTAACTATTCCCACTTTCTATCCGCAGAAACCTCTGGCTTTCTTAAAGGAAGCTAGATCTTCTCAGCATGTATGTGACCCACAGACTAATGCCAAAGTTGGCTTAGCAATCTCAATCAGCATTTCCCTCCTTTGTTTCCTCAGGACACTGGTAAAAGAAAGATGGTCATAAATGATGGCAAGTGTGAGCTGTCCACTAGAAGCTCCTAAGAGACAAGCCCCCTGGCATACCTTCGAGGGCTGGTCTAGATTCAAGGGCAGCCTCTGAGGACTTCTTGATTAGATTATTTGATATGAGAAGGTCCATCTTATTTGTGAGTGGGAATGTTCTCTGGATGGGGATCCTGAACTATATACACTGCAGAAAGCAGCCTGAGCTTGAAGATTCCCTGCTCTCTTCTTCTGCATGAAGAAGAAATATGACCAGCTGCTTCAAGTTCCTGCTATTTTGACTTCCCTACCATGATGGGTTGTACCTAGGAACTGTGAGCCAAAATAAACCTTTTTTATCCTTAACTTGCTTTTATTGGGGATATTTTGTCATAGCAACAGAAAAGAAACTAAGGCATCATAGGTATCCTATGCAAAATAAAGATTCCTTTAAAAATGTTAATGGCTAAAATAAAAACAATCAACACATGCATTGATAAAAATCTCATCTGCTGCTGGTGGGATGGAAATATATCCCTCTGTAAAACTGTTTGGCCGTATGAAAATGAGCTTATGTACATTCTGTGACCCAGAACTTTCATTCTTGTATGTCAACAGAAATGTGTACATCAAAATATTAGCATATTCATTTTCTGTTCATAGTATGCAAATGCTGGAACTTCACAAATGTGATAGAAATTATAAATCATACTGAATTCACAAAACACTACACAATAATAGTATCAATCAGTAACACACAACACAAATCTAGTGTTGAGCCAAAAGGCACAGAAGAGTATA
This sequence comes from Typhlomys cinereus, assembly GCA_023101885.1. NCBI lineage: Eukaryota > Metazoa > Chordata > Mammalia > Rodentia > Platacanthomyidae > Typhlomys > Typhlomys cinereus. Next base: position 11,400,708 of record JALPQD010000012.1, read on the forward strand.
GATTGTTTGATCCACATCATGATGGACAATATTATCAGCTTGACAAAATCTAGACTCAGCAAAGAAACAAGCCTCTTGGCACAACTGTGAGGGTTTATCTCAATTAGCCTGAGTGAGAAGATCTTCCTTAAATGTGGGCATCATTCCATGGAAGGGGTCCTGAACTGTATATCAAGGCAAAAGTCAGTCATTCCATGGGAGGGGTCCTGAACTGCATATCAAGTCAAAAGTCAGTTAAAATACCAGCATAGCTCTGCTTCCTGACAGTGGCTTCCTCAAGTTCCTGACACGATGCCTTTCCTGCTATGATGGAATGACTGTAACTTTGAAATGTGAGCCAAAGTGGACTCTATCTTCCATTCCACATCTAACACAGAAGTTTAGGATGGTGACAGCCTCAGGTACTGGTTGCCCTGACAGAATGCTGGCCATGTTCTGCTATCTTGGTGTGGTTTGCATAGGAATGTTCTTTCATATGGATTCACTTAAACTCTCCATCTATAATATGCATTAATGCCCATTCTGATGAGGCATGAATCAGTCTTCATATCTCTAGTGATATGGCAGTCCCAGACACATCAGGTCAGGTCTGCTTCCCACCTCTTACTTCCTCTGGGCAGCAGCCTGGGGCAAAAACACATGCTGGAAATCAGCTGTGAGCATGAACTCTTCACATCCTCCAAGTAGATGCATGCATGCTACAGCCTGAAGTCCATGTGCAGGTGGCTGTGCACTCAAGAGTCAGTATGCCTGTGGTTCTGCTGGCTAGCATGTCTGCTCCAAAATAGTGAAATACAGCTGGTCCCATATCATATTTGCCCTTGGCACCTGCTCCATTCTACAGATTAAACACTAGGATCCTACAAAGAATGAAGACCGCCCAGGGCACACATGGAACCAGTTCAGTTTACAAGTGCATTTAGACTGGATTTCCAGACTCCAGAACTTATCTTCTCAAAGCACTTGCTCCTTAGGCCAGGAAAGAGAGCTCAGAAAACTGATCTCTTTGGGCATGGATCTCCTTTGCACAACCTGAGTTGTTCATAGCCAAGGGAAGCCCACAGTGCCTCTGCTCAACACGCATCTGAGATGCAAATGGACTCATCAATCTGTTGCCAAAACACAAATGGGAGGCCAACAACACCATGTCCCTCAACTGTATAAGTCCTGCTTTCCAAATAGCATGGTATGGGCAGAGCCAGCGCCATACCGTGATGAGGAATAGACATCCCTCACAGGACTTAACCATGGGTATGTTGATATTGCATGAAAACTGGATGAGGCCTGTTTTCCTGATTTTCTGCTTCCACATTTTAGTCAGGGCTATGTTCACAGACAGATTTGTATTTGGTTTGCTCAATTTCCAAGTTATTTTTCAGCAATGGAAAAAGAAATTGAGGGAAGGGATGGGGGGAGACACAGCATCTTGGATGTCTCCTACCTCTATTGGACCATCCCAGGATATTGGTCACAGTCACAAAAGTTCAATTACTAGTGTCAATGAAAAGAATCTATTTTAATAACCTGTGACTTTGAATGGATTTGAAATGCATAGGCTTTGAAGCAATTTTAAAACCAATATAACTCCCTGGTCTTTCTTCCTGCTTCTCGTGAGAAAACCCTGGAAACACTATACTGAATAGGAGCTGGAAAGAGTGGGTGAAGACTTAGAAGGTGACTGCTTTAAGAACCCCACACACATACAACATATATTCTTTTGATGTAGAAGCAGCTTTCTGAAATGTGCTTCCTTTATATAGAACACATTTTGCTTAAACCTTCCAGCGAAAATGTACCTTTTAGGCAAAAACCTATGATGGAATCCTTTCATACAGAAAAGAATGGCCTGTGGGAAAGGCTTCATAATAGTAATATTTGTGGAGCCCTGAGGAGCCTCTGGAAAATATGTGAAAGCTGTCTGAACACCTCTGCGACTCTTGTTCACTTTTTGTGCTTTAGAAACTGACCCTCCTGGGCTAGGGAGATGATTCAGCAATTGAAGTGCTTGCAGCACAGGTAAGATAACTAGAGTTCAAATCCGCAGATCCCCTGTAAAATGCCAAGTGAATATGGTGGCCCATCTGTAACTCCAGTCCTGGAAGTCAGAAACGCCCCTAAACGAGCTGGCTAGCTAGATTCTTCTATCTCAGCAAGCTCTGGATTTGATTACAGACATATCTAAAAAAAAGTAATGTGTCATCAGTCTTGAACCTCCACATGCATATGTACACATACACACACACACACACACACACACACACACACACACACACACACAACACGGAAAAGGGGAGGAGCGAGAAAATAGACTCCCTGCTTTACCCAGCCCTACTAATACTTGAAGTTCTGGTTTCTGTCTTCTTTCTTCTTCCCTTTTATCATTTTGTGACCAAGCTAAAACTTGCAAAAGCCCATCACTGCAGGTATCAGGACAGGTGTTGAAAGAAACAGGATGTAGGAAAGAAAACTAATATGATTTCCCTCATCAGTTCTCCCAGTCCCTCTAGCCAGAGTCACTGACCTCTAGCATTTCAAATTTAGGAATGATGTGAATGCACATCACGTCACATGTTAACCAAAGCCATTTCTAGAGACCTCAGTTGTTATTTCCAGAGTACTTCTATTCAAATGAAAAAGCTTACTCAAGATTTTAAAAGTCAAGTGTTTCTCACTTAGGACTCCAGTAAACTCTGAGCAGCTGTCACCTTGCCGTGTCCACCTCCCACACTCTACCAGGCTGCAGGTAACCAGCTGCATCATGTGCCATGTGGATTTAGGGAGCTGGGACAGAAGGAAAGATTCCCTAGCTCTTGTCTTCAAGACTGATCCTGTCAGGGATCTAAAACTGTTGATAATACCAACAGAGAATCTAAGAGACTCCATGCAGCTAAACATTTGGAAAACAATAGATTGCGAAAGATTTCACAATAACAGGAATTCTCATGCTGCCACCTGCAGCTAGGTAAAAAATGGCAAGGAGGAGGGAAGACATTAGATCAGACAGTATCTAACACAGTGCTCAGAGAAAGAAATGCACCTGAGTGGGTGCGGAATGTTGCAATGGAAGTGAAAATTGCCCTCAATCTGGTCAGAAGCCCTAGAGAATATGAATTTGGGAAACTGCATCTGAGCGAATTAATTTATTAGGCAATTAAAATATATGCAGTATTTCCCTGTGTTCCTAGTCTCTTGAGATGTGTAATTCAAGGATGGCCATGATCCAAAAATATTAAGTAGAAATATGAAATGTTTATTCCAACAACTCATAAGTTACAAGTAGCATGGTTTTCATAATCCAGAACATCAGAGACCACCTGGAACTAGGCCAGTCTAATCTCTCCCCATCCTAAAGCTCAGGGAAATTTGCGGAAGAGGGGGCGGTAAGATTGTAAGAGCACAAGGATGGGAGGAGAAATGATATGCAAGATACTCCACACAAGTTAGGGCCAAAGCAATCATATTTGGACTTTGCATGCCCTGCGCAATGTCCAACACACTATTGACCCCACAAAGTCTAGCGTTTGCTAAAGGCACTAGGATCCTTGGCGGCAAGGGATTGACAGCCACAGTAGTGTTCCTATGCTTAAGGAGAACACAAGAAACGGTTCTGGGAAATGCCACTGGGTCCTTGCACCTCATCGGAGAGGAGGACCCAGAGGAGAGTTTAGCATGCTCATTAAAGGATGCTCTGGGGATGGGAGGGGGAGGCACTGGGAGATGGGGAGGGAAGGAGGAGGGGAGGGAGGCACAGGGAGGTGGGAGGGTAGAGGGAGGGAAAGGACAGGTGTACCTGTTAAGTTTGTATGAGTGGAAATAAAAAAAAAAGTAGCATGGTTTTTATAATAGCATGCTGAACTATGGCGTCATTGCTCTTCTTCCTGTTTGTGAATTCTCCCAGGATATGAATCCTCCCTTTGCCTAGTATATCTCTGTTATATATGCTATCCACCTTATAGGAATTTGATCTTTTCTTTCTTTCTTTCTTTCTTTCTTTCTTTCTTTCTTTCTTTCTTTCTTTCTTTCTTTCTTTCTTCTTTGTTTCTTTAATTTTAAATAATTTATTCATCAACTCATGTAAGAGGGAAAAGGAGAGGGAGAGAGAGAGAGAGAGAGAGAGAGAGAGAGAGAGAGAGAGAGAGAGAAAGCAAGAGATGGTGGGGCACGTGTTGTATGCCTGTCATGGCCTATGGAAAGAGGACAAAGGACAGCTCTCAGAGGCCAAAGGACAATTTTGGGAAGTCAGTTCTCTTCTTCCATCATATGGGCTTCTGGAGACTGAACTCAGGTCTCCACATCTGCAGACAAGTGCTTTGCTTACTGGGTTATCTTGCAGGCCCAGAAGCTTAGCTTTCTAACTTGGTATCTCAGTGCTTATGTTCAAGTAACCCTTGTTTCACTTACTAATGGCCCCAAAGTGTGAGAGCACTGATGCTGGCAATTTGGATCTGCCATAAAGATGCTATCAAATAATTTGCTTAAGGAGAAAAAAGTGAATATTCTTGGCTTAATGGGAGAATATGTACTATATGGAAGGGTGATTATGGCAATGAGATCATTTTATCAGACCAGAGTAGAAAAAGATGCATTTATTGAATACACTGCAAGATCCATCAGGTAGAGCAACAACAATAACAGAAGATTTGCTTGCATGAGACCACAGGCTTTGGTGGCCTTTAATTGGCAGACATTCCTTTTGGTTAGGGTAACCAGGCATGCAATTCCCACTGTACAGATGAGGGCAGACCTAACTGGTTGATGCTTGGTTCTGAATGGAGGCCAGGTTTCCTGCAGAGCAGCTCTGTGGTATCAGATAATAGTTTATTTTGATTGCTTTCACTGAGTCATGCCATGTCCTCATTCTTGGTTTGGCAATATTTTTTCTTTAACACAGTACAGGTTCTACTTCAAGCAGCAGTCAACAAATCTAGGACTCGGCAGGTCTGAAGCACCACTTCTGGAGTAAATGGAACTGTTCTTAAGTTATTGAAAGTTCTTGGGTAGTGCAGGGAGATGGCTAGGTGGGTAAAGTACTTACTGCACAAGCATGAGGAGATAAGATCAGATCTGCACTTACGTAAAAGCCAGGCATGGCAGCCTAGTGGTGGGGAAGCAAAGATAGGGGATCCCAGTCTAGCCAAAATAGTCATCTCCAAGGCACAGTGAGAAACCCCGTAGAAGGAGGAGGAGGAGGAGGAGGAGGAGGAGGAGGGAGGAGGAGGAGGAGAGAGGAGGAGGAGGAGGAGGAGGAGGAGGAGGAGAGAGGAGGAGGAGGAGAGATGAGGAGGAGGAGAGAGGAGGAGGAGGAAGAGGAGCAGAGAGGAGGAGGAGGAGAGAGGAGGAGGAACAGGGAGGAGGAGGAGGAGAGAGGAGGAGGAACAGGGAGGAGGCGGAGGAGAGAGGCGGAGGAACAGGGAGGAGGGAGGAGGAGGAGGAGGAGCAGAGAGGAGGAGGAGAGGAGGAGGAGGGGAGAGGAGGAGGAGGAGGAGGGAGGAGAGAGGAGGAGGAGGAGGAGGAGGCGGAGAGAGGATGAGGAGGAGGAGAGAGGAGGAGGAGGAAGAGGAGCAGAGAGAGGGGCGGAGGAGGGAGAGAGGAGGCGGAGGAGAGAGGAGAGAGGATGGGAGGGGAGAGAGGAGGAGGAGGAGGAGGGAGGAGGAGGAGGAGGAGGAGGGAGAGAGGAGGAGAGGAGGAGAGGAGGAGAGAGGAGAGAGGAGGAGAGAGGAGGAGCGAGGCGAGAAAGGAGGAGAGACGAGGAGGAGAGGAGGAGGGAGAGAGGAGAGAGGGGAGAGGAGGAGAGAGGCGGAGGAGGAGGAGGAGAGGGGAGGAGGAGGAGGAGAGAGGGGAGGCGGAGGGAGAGAGGAGGAGGAGGAGGAGAGAGGAGGAGGAGGAGGAGAGAGGAGGAGGAGGAGGAGAGAGGAGGAGGAGGAGAGAGGAGGGAGGAGGAGAGAGGAGGAGAGGAGAGGAGAGAGGAGGAGAGGAGAGGGAGGAAGAGGGAGAGAGAGGAGGGAGAGAGGAAGGAGGAGAGAGGAGGAGAGAGGAGGAGAGAGGGAGAGGAGGAGAGAGGAGAGAGGGGAGGAGAGAGGAGGAGAGGAAGAGAGAGGAGGAGAGAGGAGGAGAGAGGAGGAGAGAAGAGGAGAGAGGAGGAGAGAAGAGGAGAGAGGAGGAGAGAAAAGGAGAGAGGATGAGAGGAGAGAGGAGAGAGGAGGAGGAGGAGGAGGAGAGAGGAGGAGGGAGAGGAAGGAGGAGAAGAGAGGAGGAGAGGCGGAGGAGGAGAGAGGAGAGAGGAGGAGAGAGGAGGAGGAGAGAGGAGGAGGAAGGAGGAGGAGGAGGAGAGAGGAGGAGGAGGAGGAGAGAGGAGGAGGAGGAGGAGGGAGGAGGAGGAGGATCATCAGCATCAGCGGCAGCAGCAATAGTAGCAGTAGTAGTAGTAGTAATGTGGGAAAATGGTTGAGGGAAACATTTTGCTTCCAACTTTTGGTCTTTCCATATAGGCAACATACCCACATATCTATGAACACATGCGTGCAATGCACCACACATGGAGAGAGAGACCCTGTTAGTGAGCTCAAAGTAAAGATAGATTTCATCAGACCTAAGCCAACATACTTAAGATGGAGGTAAGCTATTAACAGTTATCATACCAAAGACATATATAATGGTGGGACTATTAAATATGATTTTGGGGAGGACCAATTGCCAAGGTATATGTTCTTATCTAGTTGGTTAAGGAGTCAAAGATAAACTTAAATATCATGAGGGAAGTATATATGGTTCTAAGATTTAAGCAGTAAATAAAGAAGATGGACCTGTGAGATGTTTACAGGAGTACCTAGAAAAGTAGAAGTTATGATTGCTTTCCCCCAGGAGGTTAAGACATCCTGTAGATATAGAAAGAGATATAGAAGTTTGAAGCCAGATGAGCAGTTTCTCAGGAGGTTCCCCAACCTTATGTCTCCATTGAATATGTTTATATTTGAAGTTGGATCTGTTTAATTTTGGAAGAAGTAAACCCGAGTAGTCATTGGGGACTAAGAAAGTAGAGTGAAAAGAAAGACTCCTATCAGATGGATCTGAAGGTCCACTTATGGACATATCCATCTAACAATTTAAAAAGTTGGCAGTGAGAGAAAACGGAGTGGCAGAACTGGGAGAAAGGTACTCATTAGGGAAAATAACAAGAGTGTTCTTATAAGCCCCCATGAGGCAGCAGAGAATCAAAATACGAGACAATATTTTTGGATACCCATTCTTAGGATTACTTAGGGCTCCTTGAGGCCTAAAACTCATAGAATGAGTTTAGGAACATGCACTGATAAAATACAAGCAGTATAGGTCGAGTGTGATGATAAATGTGACAGGCCAATCACATTTCTCAGTAATAACAGAAAAAACATTACCTAGAGAATTGAATTCTTATTTACTCAGAACCTGAAAAAATCATTTTGACAGGAGAGTGGAACATCTTAAAAGGATTTTCATGGTAGCCAAGAAAGGAATAGGTAGGGTAGGTGTCAGTGTTATCTGTTCATTTCCTGTATGGAATATTCCATAAGCAAGAACAGGAGGTATGGGCCATGGGTTTATAGATTTATTATCTGAGACTGGCCCCGGAAGTTTCTTCTGAAGAGAAAATGCAAGTCCTTAATTGTTCTCTTGTTTCATTTTGGTATTTGTTTATTTGTTTTTGTTTTTGTTTTTGTTTTGTTTTTTTTTTTTGTATTGCATTTTTGACATGTGAACCAGTTCATTATTTCCTGGAGTTGGCTATTCATTGCAGTACTTAATAAGATCTATTCAGGTCCTTTTTAATTTGGCTAAAACTGGCTACTTGGATGCCGGCCTTGTACGCTTGAGAAGCACAAGGTCTTCTCACTGAACTGGGTCAGGAGCTGGTAGAAATTTTTGTAATAATACTGATCATTTTACTCTTTAGTTACACTTCACTTCTGGGTGTTCATAATTGTGCTAAGTGTCAGAAATTAACCTCTTTCTCCTTTTCACAGTTAAGGTTATTCAAAGCTCTCTGTGGGTTACTTCTACACTTGATCTTAGCCAAAAGGCCAAGAAGCGATTTATGGGTTACTTCTAGACCAAGGAGGAGACCCTTGACTCTTTCAGGCAGCTTTTTTCCATCAATTGTGTCATCTGCAGGGTCAGGTCAGTCTTGCTGGCCGTGTGGCTCCCATTGTAAACCCTGAGGACAATTACCTCTGTAATGACTCTCCTCTTTGTAGAATGCACACCAGTTAGAGTAGAACCTCCAGGGTCTCCATGACCTCTTTTATCAAGAAGAATGAATGGTGTCTTTTATAAAACATTCGAAGTTTGACAGCATAAGTCAAACTTGACTCTGATAAGACTCAGTTTCCTAAGTATTTAACATACTGACAAACCTTGCAGAAAGCATAATAGCTTGACAAAACATAAAATCTTTTTACTTTAAGCCAGTTATTGTAAATGAAACCAAGAGCACATCAGTAACTCAAGATTTTTAATGAAAACTCAGAAAGATGCATTTGAAATAGGAAAAATATGTCATCTTAAGTATCTAACAATTATATACACGATACATGTTAACAGTCCTGGAGACATTTTTATAACCAATGAATTTAAGATAACTAACCTACTACAATTGTTTGTATCTTACGAATTAAAAGGAATTTGGGCTGTTTACTTGCAGCCTTAGAAGCCAATTTTAATTCAACTATTTGCAAGGGAGTTCTTTAGTATATAAGCATACCTACCATATAACATATATTCAAAGGTGATATATAGAGACATATACATGATAAACCAAGATGATCAAACCTTTATGTTAAAATTAGTCATAATACAAAATAATATAGTAAAGCAAGTTGCTATCTCAAAAGAAAGGAATCTAATTTATAACCGAATGAAATAAATTAAGATCACCTGTTCATTTGGTCAAACAGTGTAAAATCTTTTTGTTACTGTCGTAAATCTAAAGTAAACTTCATTAGTGCTTAGATTTTAAGTTTTTTTTCCTTGACACATAAACTATTAAATAAAAATAGGTATCGACATTCAAGTGAAAACCTAAAAGAATATCTGATAAAATTATATTTAAACAGAATATACTCTTACTAAAAACGATTTTAATCTCAAAGACCTAGAATTTAACCTGAACATTGGGAGGAATTCAGAAAAGGCAAAAGGATCAAAAGGTGAGGCTTGTTATGTAGACTTAGGTCAAAAAAGCAAGCCTGTCAGTACTAATAGGAAAATGATCAGGTGACAGCAGAATTGGGTTCTATTTATATTATGGAGAGAGACTTATTAAGACATATAAGACATTTCCTTCTGAGGACCTAAGAATAAAATTTATAGCAGATTTTGTAGAATTCATCTCAATGGTAAGTCTAAAAGGACATAAAGGGCCTGACCCATGTTAGGATAGAAGATCCAGTATCTAAATTCCTAATAAGCTAATCCTCTGGAGGAAAGGGGTCCAGGGTATCCATAAGAAATAAGATGCATCTTTCAAAATAGAGTGTTTCACCTTTCTTAAAATATGCATATATGCAATGTTTTCATTATTTTGGAATTTTACATATGAATACAATGAAGCCATGTCACCCTCACCACCCATTCCATCCCATCCCATTCCTCCTCCCACTGCAAATCTTCTTCCTCCCAGTCTCTCTTCTAGCCCTCATCCTCATCCTTCTGCATGTGCAGCTCACTAACTTCACCTTTCACCTTTTGCAAGCACCTCTTGACAAGGCTACACAAAAGACTGGAAGTACGACTTTTGAAAAGGGCAACCTACCTTTTGAAAATACCTTATGGCACTTGGAACGAGAACTCTGAGTGTACAGGCCAAGTTTGAAGCCTGATGTCACAGAAAGAAGTCTTCAGGTGAATAAAATCAGTCTCAGGACCTCTGGCCAGAAGAGAGAAATAGAGGAATATTTTAATAAGATGGGCCTATCTGCCCAGATGTTACTACTACTGCTATTTGGAATATGCTGGGAACAAAATCTGAGCTGCAAGAGACTAAAGTTTCTTCCCCCTTGTGCTGAGTTTTCAGCTACCAGATCCTGTCAAAGAGTTGCCTTGGCCCAGAGATCTTGGCTTCTGGAAGATACGAAGTCTTCCAGTGAAATATCTGTCAAAAGGTAGATCCTTACCCCTCAGTGCTGTAGGAGTTGTGTACAAGAACAGGGAGGTCTGTGGATCTCACTGAAGAGTTGCTTTATACAAAAATCAAATCTCTGAGCTTTGGTGAAAAAATTCCTAAAGGAAGCTGGGCCTCTTATCACTCGAGGTAGTTGCTCTATATGTGCTAAGCAGGGTGAGTTCTTGGCCAGACTTGGGAGTGCCCTGACCTGAAGCTTTCAGACATGATTCCAAGAGACAAGAGAAATGGAAGCTCCCGCTTACCCTACAGGCAAGAGATTTTCAGAAAGTAAATTAATTTATCAGACCACAGTAGAAAGACATGCTTACTGAGTATACTGTAAGAGTATAGCAAACAGAGAGGAGAGCCCCATGCATGGAACAATGGACTATGGTGGCTTTATTAATAAAATATCATTTTTTGGTTCGAATGACCTCTCATGCCATTCCCACCATGCAAATGAGGACAGTCTTGATTGGTTGCTGTCTGATTCTAGGCAGAGGCTGATCTAAAACAGCAGTTCTGTAATACAGCTCATAGTTCATTTTGATTGGCGCAGCTCAATCACATTACTCCACCTCTCACGGTTTGACAGATAGGAATCATTTTCTTTTAGGAGACACTTTCTGGGTCGGTCTTGCATTGTGGAAATTCCCTGATAGAGACTCACTCCCTTTCTGCTTTCTCAGTCATGGCCTTTCCTCCATGGTGATAGTACCAGGCACCTACTGTGTGATGGTTTATCTCAGCTGTCAAACTGACACTTAGGAGGCAGGCCTCCGGACAGACTTATAAGGAATAACCTAGTAAGACAGGTCTCTGGGCAAGCTTGTAGGAGACTGTCTTGGTCGATTGCATAGTTGATGTGGAAGACCCAGTTTGTCACGGGCAGGACCCTTCCTTGAGCAAGCAGATAAAGACAGAGAGAGGGAGTTAAAGACTTGGCAAGCTGGCACACACTACTGATCCTTGCCTTCTGCTCTTGTGAATATGATGTGACCAGTTCCTTCACCAGCTGTTGGTATCACTCTCCTATCTTGATGGACATGGAATTATGAACCAAATAAAGCTCCTTTCTCCCTTAGGCTATGTGGTTTATGCATCTCATTTCACAAGTTGTAAAGCTAAACACAATGTGATCTTGAAAGACATTAAAAACAGCATAATTAATGCTTTAAATAAATAAGCAAAATTAGCAGCTGGCCATCATTTTGAATGTTTAGGCTCCTGTTTTCCAGTTCCGCCTTCTTGGGAAGGCAAACACAAAGACAAAGATGTTCCTTCAGGGATCTGAAATCTAGGGATTCCTAGCAAAATCATAAGTGCTTTGTTTTTTCTTATTGTTAGTGTTCTTGTTTGAAGTTGCAAAGGTTTTTTTTATTCCTTCTGTTGTTGTTCCTTATGATGTTAACATTTGAGTTTGGGTAAAATCTGAGTTTAGGGGATGATAGTCACTCCAGAAGGAAGGCTGCTTCTCAAAGGAAGAGCAAGAGAATAAATAGGAGTCAGTCACTCTTTTGCATGAGTGTGAGTGCCACTCAGATTTTATGCCTGAAGGAAAATAAAAGAAAGGCACTCAAGAGACAGCTATTGATTGAGTTGGATCAATCAATCACTTTTAATCACTATAACAAAATACTTGACACAGACTATTTAGGAAGTGAAGAGAAGTTCTTATTCTGAAAGATCAAGTCCAATACTGGATGACCTCTACAGTTTGGAGTTTTGGGGGAATTAGGCATATGATGGTAAGAGTTCATATTAAAATGGCACTTAAAACATAAGCCAGGAAGCCGAGAGAAACCAAGGTCTCACAATCCCCTTTCAGAGCACAGCCCCCAGTGACATAAGGACCTTCTATGATACCTTCTATGATATCCAATTCTTGACTGTCCATAGCACATCTTGACACCCCTATCTTATGGACCAGGTCTTTATGTGTGGATCTCAGAAAAACACTACTCGTATACAAGCTATAGCAAAGGGAATGGGGGAGGGCTTCTTAAAAGGAAGAGGAGGACAGTCTTCTCAGAAAACCACCATATGATAGAAGATAGGAAACATGTGGAATAAAACAAATTCAGTCAGATCCCAGGTTCAATTTCTTCATCTGTACACTGAGGATGATGGTACCTGCTGTGAGCCTTAATGAAGTTTGTATTTAAGACACTTAGGACTTGTATCTCATGCCTAAGATTAAGTAAGTGTCCAGTGCATGGAATTTTTATCATAATTATCCTGACTTTATTTATTCCTCAAGTGAACAAGAGATATTAATTTGCATCCTCCACATTTTGTGGTTTAAAGAGCAGAAACTGCATGAGATTAGAATCTGGCCTTTAAAATCATACATCCAGTGGGTGCGAGTGCCACTTAATATACCCAGTAAGTGTCACATCCTAGTGGAAGTGGACTAAGGCAAGGAGAGAGGACCATAGATACAGGTAGTCTTTTTGCAGAGTATGAGTTACACTTTGAAATGGTATATCGTGAGAGTGGTCAAGGACTCTAAAATGCTGGGTTGTGACTTTGAGTCTCTAGGCAAGGTCAAACCACGTAATCTTCTTTTGGGTATGTATGAAAGCCCTATGATATGCCAAACTAGGAGAATTTTAGAGATTCAAAGATGGACGACACCCCAGATTGAGCAAGGATGTTGCTGACATGGGAGGTTGTATGGCAGGTCTCACCTGAAGGACTATAGGGAAGAGTGGGCTACTGGGATGGGAGGATGCATATTTTCCATTCAAGTGATGAGCTGAAACGCAGCATCGTACATTCTCAATTACTGCTTCAGTTCATAATAAAACTAGGTCTATTAAAGGTGGTGCATGTGCTCTTTGCAAAGAAGTTAGCAAATCGCTGGACAGTACAGTCCAGTCACACCAGGTGCCATTGCTGACCGTACAGAATGAGATTTATGATGAAATGAGCTGGCCTGCTTTGAAGCACTTTCCCCAGACATCACACATGGTTCCTATGTTAGCATCACCCCATTATCAGGTGAAATTTGGGTGTTTCTTAGTCCCATCAGGAAATCAAACAAATACAGCAGTCATGCTTCATTTCCAACCAATGAAAGTCTCTCTACCCAATCTGACCACCCATTGGAGTCACATACTTGACTTCTAGAAGGTTTGGTGCTTCCCAAAACCCAAACCACTCTTGAAGACCTAGTCTGCCACATTTGAAGTTGTTAGAAGGGGTAAGATGAGAGTTCTGAAAGCAATTCTGAGGGAATAAAGCAACATCATAGAAATCCACTCTTAAGGACCCTTTGATAGTCCCCCTGTTTTAATTTTACTCCATAGAGACCCACTAGAGGTGAGGAATAAACCAGAAAGAAAGAAGGCACGTTTAATTCTCTTAGTTCTGGGCGTCCATTTTCTGAACATGGATCAGCAGGGAGTTTTACAAGAAAAACAGCAAGAAAACATGAAAAGATTTGCTGAAATATGAATGTTTGTACATGAAGTGGGAAAGGAAATAATTAAGTGATATCATTCTTGAACCAGACAAAAATTCATAAGTTAAATGCAATGGGAGGGGTGAACAGTAAACTTCCGATCTGTTCCTCCTGTGGATGGATTTTTTAGCAAAAGCTAACAACTTTGAAATTAGACATGCATCTGATGGATATCAGTGCAAAACTTTGTTAATGTGCTTATATGACAAAGGCCAAGACTCAGATGTTACTTCATCCCTCTTCCCAATAGATCCAAGGTGTTTCAGTCAGCAAAATGGACCAAACTATCCATGTGGCACAGAAAATACAAATGAGGTTCATTTTCAAGGAATTCTGATCTCAGATTTACTTCTCTAAAGGAGCTAAAGGAGGGAATTAACGAGAGAGCAGAAGCATGGGGAGATGTGGATGTTCCTTCTCAAGCACCAGATTTAAGGATTAGAGCCTAATAAAGCTGTATGAGCATAGTCGTGATTCCTTTTTTTTGAAGAACTGGTTTAAAAAAAAAAAAGATCACATGGGATTTGAAAACAAAGCAGTTGTATTATTCAGCTCTCACAGCCTACAAAGCTCCAAAGCATGAGAAGCAGTGGGAAATACAGATAGGAAAAGCAGGTAGCAATTTTGAATTCAAGATGCTTATGTTGTAGCTAGGAAGAGGATATATAATGAGAGGGAACTCTGCAGGAGCAGATCTGAGTTTGCAAGATGTTCAGACAGTTCTTGTGAACAAATGCAACTGGGAAAGAAAGGAATTCCCAGTGTGGATAAGTGAATGCTCAGCTCCTGGCCTCCACAGGGCACTTCTTCAGAGGTGTTCCCCCTGGAGCCAGCTGGCCTGGCTTACATACAGCATAGCTCTCCCTTACACAGATCTTGTTTAATTAAGACCAGATAAAATGGCTGCATTTTTTTTTTGACTCTTGCTCCCATGTGGAGTTGAAAGGAGCCAAACAACTAGGTCAGCCGTGCTCTCCAGGCCCTGAGAAAAAAGTGATGTTTGCAGATCTCCCTGAGATGGGCAGGGCCATAGGGATCTGGGCCCTACCTCTGCCTACTATGCCAACTCTCCCCATTCCTGGTTTATTCATAAGGCCACTTGCTCTCCATTGGCGGATGTCATGTAGTATTTCCTCAGTGCTGCAGCAAGTACAGCAACCAGTTTAGAGGCATGTGTCCTTTCAGGTTTTGGAGGAGGACAATGAATTGTGTAAGCTTCTTTTTCACATGCACTGATACAAGAAAGTTGGTTAGCAGAATGCTTTCCAATCTGTGATGTTTCCTGCAATCATTTTGTTGTTGTTTGGGAGCAATAGATTGTAAACCAGATTGTATCCACATATCAAACACAACCTGATCAGAAAACAGAGATCTGCGTCCATAATCATCACTTCTTACCTCTACCCACCCACCTGTCCATCCAACCCGTTTCATGAAATGTTGAGAATGGGTATTTGTGGTATGAAAACCCTGTCTTGGTTGTTCAGAAACAAGACTATGACTTATTTTATTTTGTGTTGTCTTATTGAAATAGTATATGTCTACGGCTCAGGATGGCCTCAAAATCACTATCTTTTCAAGGGACGAGATGATAGGCATGTGCACTCCATCCAGACAGAATGTGATTTTTTTATTAAGGTCCTTTCCAACTTGGAAGTTCTCTGATCCTCTGCGTTGTGGTTGTATGATAGTCCAGCCATCTACACATGGGAATCATCCAAGTCTTGCCTCTCGGTCTGGCACCTTCACTGCCTGTCATCTCTCTGAAATTGGAGCTACCTACTTTGTAGTTTCAAAGCCTGGGAATCTGGATACCATTCCTAACACCAACATGACCTGCTGAGTCCACCAGCAGGTTTCCTCAGTGCTGGGTTCTCAATGTGTGATCCACATACCACCAATATACACATTGTCTGAGTGTTTACTAAAATGTAGACTCTCAGGATCTAGCCTGGACTTGAACCAGATCTCCAGGAGACATTCATAATGCATGGGACAGTATAAGAAGCAAGTGGTACTCATCTCTCTCCCTTTCTCTGCTACCTCTTACCCTATGGGTTCTTACCGTAATCCACTAAAGTTACCTTACTTGCAGGTGGGGCGGCTCTGGTGCAACCACCGTCCAGATTCTGTGTGGGATTAGACTGAAGCAACAGCCCCATTCCTTTCCACCCACTCGTCATGCCTTGCAACTAGTACAAAGGACTCTGAATTTCCTGCATTTCTTCTGATATTCATTCTCTCTGGTCGATTAAGCATTGACCATTCCTAAGATCTTGACTTGATCTGCCCACCCAAGTTGGATGACACTCCTTGTTGGTATGAGCTAGTGATATTCTGTATCTTTCCTGTGGTAACTATTATTATAATTGGTAATTATACACTTCTTCTGTGAATTTTCTTGATAAACATTTCTCTCCCAACTAGTTTACCATGCCAATTCCTCTCATCACTCTATCTCTAGAACCTGGCTGAGAGCCTGACAAATCATGGATGCCCCAAAGAGATAAGTGAAAGAAGTCAAGCACAGAGGAGGAGACCCGTGTGACTCCAGTGAGAGGAAATTTCTAGAAAAGGCAAAGTGTTGAGAGAAAATTATCCAATGATTACCCAAAGATGGAATTAGATATGGAGAAGCTTGGGGATATTCTAGAACCTGACTATGGACAAGGTTGTATTATCACTTAAATTTGTTTTTAAAAAAAAACAGAGCTGTGCAGTTACAATGGGTAAATTCTATGGCATTAAATTATATTTCCAACTGTTCAGAAAAGACTCCAATGAAATGAAATGAAGCAGATCTCACAGGTGACTGCTGGCCACACAGCCACTGTCCTATTCCCCACACTCTTCCAGTAAAGAACTGTGTGTGCTCAGCAGCAGTTGGGTGAATGACCAGGCCAAAAGCAACTTCCTCTCCCACTATCCTCTTCCCTGAGCCCAGCACAGATGCAGATGCTGAAAGTGCAGTTCCTTTGATGATGTCCCAGAGCCCAGGCAAGAGGAAGATTCATGATTTCTAATAACTCTCAGCCCTGGCTATAGCTCTGAACCACCTCTAATTAGAATGGTCTCCTTTGGGCCCAACCCAGAATCAGGATATCTTTGTAGCCATTGCTGCAGACTTCAGCAAGATATCCAAGTGTTGAAAACTATGTTTTGGTTAATCTAGGAGCCCTTCCCTTAAAAATCAAAATTGAATGCCCAGAAAGTTTTTATTATTTTAGAATTATTCTTCTACCTTCACTCTTTTCTCCTCTGATAGTAGCTGCAGGTCAAGGTTATCTCATTTCTCTTGTACTTCCAAGATTTGTCTGAACACGTCAAACAACCAATGAAGTAAAACATGGAAGCATATAGTAAGAAAGATCTGTATAGACCAAACCAGAAAAATGTACCCATTACTTTTAATTGGCTGGCATTCAGTCACGTGATGGCCCCAACTGCAAGGATTACTGGAATATGTTTTATGTGTCTGAATAATCACTTCTCAGAGAGATCTTTGTACCATGATTAAAGGAATGGCAGGTCTTGATGGATAGCTAAATCTGAATTCATCTCAACTGGGTTATAGGAAAACAGCCCAGAAAGTGTCCATTACTCAATCATGAGAGTCAGGTTTTTACCTATGGTTCAGTAACCTGCCTCATTAAATTAATAATTTAAACGGATATTCCACCTAAGACTGTTCTGTGACAGCTAGGAATTCACTGCAATGAGATTTAACCTTACCTGGCCTGCACAATGACTGACAGGTCAACATGCCCCCATAGACTAATGAGGATCTCAAGGAAGATGATTCCAGGCAGTAAGATCCTTAGAGGCAAGGGGTTAAACAGATGTAGAGAAGTACCCATATTAGAAGGCAACCCAAGGAGGGGTCCCTTGGTATGCCACAGAGACCTGAACTTCCCACTAGAGTAGACAATTTAAAGGGAATTCCAGGGCCCATATAAGCTGATAGACAGTGGGAGAGAGCAGGTAGGAAAAAATCAAGAGAGAGGAGGAAGGGAGGGAAGGGGAGAGAAAGGAAGGAAAGGGGGAGAGAGGAAGGAAATAATGGAGAGAGGGAGGGATGAGAAGACAAAAGGGGGGAAGGAAGCAAGGATACCTACTCATTGAGCTTGTATAACTAGTAAAATTAAAAGAAAATTCAAATTTGTATAGCCCTCTAAAAATAAATACAAACACTGATTTAAAAAAAAAAGAATTCAAATTGATTGTGAAAAGCAGAAAAAGGAAATGTATGCACTGTGGCCATATTGGAAAGAGGTTATTTAGTCCAGTTGTTTCCTTTTCAAAGTCTGAGCCAGAAGGGACAAAATTTAAACAGCAGGGGACAATGAGAGATAGGACTAACTATCCAATTCTGCTCCAAATCTAGTTCTGCCTACTATCCTGTAAAGTGGTTGTCAGAGCTGTGAAAATGTCTTTTGGGAGATAAATCCTTCTTCTATCTGGCACCAGTTCCTCTCTGTTCCCAGCCTGAGATTCCTGGGGTTGTTTCAAATCTCAGGGACCAGTTCTTTGGATAAATCCTGACAATCAGAATGGTGAAGGGAAGTCGGGTGTTATTTCCTGCTTTCTGTTTTACTGTCCTATTACAAATCCATGCAAATGAAGTTTATTTTCCTCCATTGTTAAAAGTGGACATGGCAGAACCAATATCTTAGTCATGACTATAAGACGAGTTTTTAAAGGCATCAATGTGTATATATATAATATATATATATATTACTATATATTGTATGTATGTTACTCATAACTTAATTGCTCAATAAGTACTGTATTAACCTCCAAACTTTTAACTTTTGGAAATTCATTTCCATCCCCAATTGATGAGGAATTAGATGACTCAAGGTTTTTTTTTCAAGTTATGTAATTATAAATGTAATTATGTAAAGCCATCAAAATCTTAGTACCAAAAATGTTTTGAAAACCAGAAAATGTGGGTTGGAGGCTGGCTGTCTGCTTAAAAGTACTTTCTGTACAAGCTTGAGGACCTATAACAGCCAAACACAAATGTATGCATCTGTAGCCCCAGTGATGGAGTGGGGGAGAGGATAGGAGGATTCCCAGAACTCACTGGCAAAGCCATCTAGCCAAATTGGTGAGCCCCAGGTTCAATGAGGAGATCCTATCTCATAAAAACAAGGTGAAGATCAATAGAGGAAAACACCAATGTCAGTCTCTGGTTTCCACAAACATACATTGACCTTCATATAAACATGAACTCACAAACATGTAAACATATGCGTATACACAAAAATGAAAAAAAAAAAACAGAAAAAATGAGAAAAACTGAACAAAGGAAAATCTACTAGGACAACAAGTTTGAATAGTGAAGTTCATTTTAAAATAAAAACGTTCTAGATGTTTCCTTGCAAATATCATGTGTTAGTAGTTACAGTCGTTGCTTATGTTTCTTATGAAGAACAAGTGTGTTTTAGAATGATACAGATACTAATTTTGAATCACCAAGATAGCAATTACTGAATTTGGTCTTGAAAACTTTCTGGAAGTTACCTTCTCCATGCTATTCTATCCAGAATCCACAAATTTCAGCAATTTCCTATATTTTCCACTCAGTCTTTCAACCACATATATCTCTTTTTGGTTCCTTAAAAATAAGAGACTATACACACAGGGCGATACAAGTGAAATTCTAATAATCAGGAGACTGAGGCATGAGGATTACTCTAAGTTTGAGACCAGCCAGCAGGCCCACAGTACAAGATCCTGTTTCAAAACAAGTTAAGAGAATGAAGCTATTTAGGTAAATAAGCTACATATTAAAAATATTTAGAGGAATCTTATTTGTTTTACTCATATATCATTCAGGAACACCAAGCAGCAACATTATATTCTTTCAAATTTTGTTGTGTCTTGTAGAACTTGACACTTCTCACCAAGGTAAATTAAGATTACACACACACACACTCCCAGATATGGTAGGTAGTAGTTTAGAAGGACTTTTCCTTAATGCATGAAGTGAGAACTAAACGCAACTAGAAACTGAAATGATTTCTATCTTCTTGATGTATGTCTAGCAAAAAAATTGCAGTAAAATTTTAGAAAGACAATGTGTATGCATACATGCATGTGTGTGCATGCATGTGTATGATAAATGTACACAAGGAAAATGGAAAATATCCTTCTTTTTCATTGCAATTTAAACATTCACAGAATGACATTACAGTGTAATTTTAATTGAGTTTGGGAGGACAATGCACTGTCCTCCTGCCTTGACATAAGATTTGACTCTTGCCTTTCACACCATGGCCTGCTAGATCCTCATATTGTACCTTAGTAGGAAAGGAGCTCCCAAATTTAACTGAGAGCAGAAGTGCCTTGAAAGCTGTGACTAATTAAGGAACCATATTGAAAAAATTAAAAAGAGGCAGTAATTAAGAGCAGACGATGAGACCGAGTGGGAGGGTGGAAAGTAAAGTAGCCCCAAATGGGCCATGAAGTCTGAGAGCAAGTGAGAGTGGGGAGGAGAGAGGACACACAGCACTGAGCAGACAGACTCGGGTGTTGAGTATTGTATTGGGAAATGGGGAACAGAATCCCCAACTTACTAGCAGCAGCATCTCATAGAAACCAATGCGTCTTAAGAAAAAGCATTTACAAGAGTCAGTTCAAGGGAGAACTGTCTTTGCAACTTCATGACTACTTCCATTTAGCAAAACTTCCCTTTGGCTCCCATGGATTAAAGATTGGGGCCCTTTGGGGTAAAAGGATTTTTGAAGTTAGCACATCATATCCAATAATCTGAGAAGCTAGATGTAGGAATCAAGGCAGGATAGATGAATTTGAGAACAAGACCAGGTATGATTGGAATATGAAAGGTTCTCCATAGTTTCTGGGCTTGGATGCTTGGTCCCCAGCTGGTGGTATTGTTTGGGGGGCTGTGGGAACTTTGGGACAAGGGGCCTAATTGCCAAAAGTAGATCACTGAGGGGGGCCTTGAAGGTTTTGCCTACTTCTAGTTTCATCCCCCAAACTCTTCTTACTGATCTCCATTCAGCACAGAACCATTCCACCATTTAAACTGAAATCATGAGCCTAAATAAATTTTTCTCTCCCACACATTGTTCTGTTTGGTATTTTATCACAGCAACAGGAAGAAGAGTAATTCCTAAACTGTAGATAACAATAAAACAAGATCTCTATGGTATAACCACAGAGGCTGTGAGATAGGAGGAACAACAAGAAGTTGCAAAGATCACTGATAATTAAATTGAAATTCACAGACATGGTATTATCTTAAAAGTTTTCTCACTACTGTCTTCCCATCTCACATGCATGGTGTCTTCCGTTGTGATCATGATGGGCATAGAAAAATTAATTCACTGAACAGCGTGTCCATGTATCCAGCTTCCTTCCAACTTTCCCTAGAGAACACACATTGTCCCATGTAGGAGATAACACCATCTTTAGCCTAGGCACTGTGCTCTTTCAGTTCCTGGTACAAGCTACTCCTTAGAAGGGCTCTTCTGCTCATCACTCCCTGTGGGATATGCACTCAACCTTCCTCCTCCTGAGTCCTGGGATCGATTTCAAGAGGCCTCTTCATTACCTTCATGCTACTTCTCTTCCCTTCCCAGAGGAACAAAAAGGCTGACTTCAGCTGCTGGGTGTGTTGCTTGTGCTCACAATACATTAAAATCTCTCCAAAGCCAAAACATATTTAAAAAATAAAATAAAAGCAAAATCTGGGGCACCTGTCCCTCATGGAACTCCACGTGTGGAATCCATGAACTCATTGCTAGCTCCTTGCCTCTCATGGATTCCATGCCCAGAGTCCATGAGTTCCATCCTTTCTCTCCTCTAACAAATTCTTACTTAATCCTCTTTTAAAAAAAAGAAAAGCAAAGTCCTTGCAAGTTGCCTTTTGCTGACTGTGCAAGAAACTGCTTATGACTTTGCTTCTAGCTCTTGTATTTACCTGGAAACTATATTCAGTTTGGTTATTTCTCACCTAAGAGATTTCTGTTTCCTTTAAGACCTACTTTGGGGAAACTTTTCTTACACCTTTTTGACTTTTATCATTAGTCCATTTCTAGGAACATACCTCTCCTTTGAGATCCAGTCAGGGGCCATTATGTTCCTGATCTTCAGCCAGGATAGGAAGGTGAATTGGTGCTGCTAAGTCATTGCCTCCAACAGAGGGGAAGAGCATCAGTTCCCTCTCCCCTCAGGCAGCCCTCCTTTTCTAGATTTCTCACCTCTGTGCAGTTGTCACCTACACACCCACCTGGCAACTGGGAGACTGATATAACTTCCCCTCACCATTGAATCACCTAAGTCTTTAAAGTTTAGTGGCTCCTCACATGACCATCTACTGGAATGCTTAGAAAGATGGAGATGTGCTCCTACGGCTTTCCAGTTCTGCCATCTCTCACCACTGTTTTTCTGGCAGTAGGAATCTGATGAATCTCTGGACTGCAGCAATAAAATGTGTGTGGGGTCTAGAACTGACAAGACACTTAAAAATCACATAAAGATGGCATATCAATCACAACATCACAATCACTGTGAGATGGTTCATTGAAAATAAAGTGACTTTCATGATAAGCAGGATATACTGGGCACATACAAAAATGTGAAATCTCACTCATCAATGAGTATAATAGCACATTTGAAGAGTAAAGAACCAGACTAGACTATTCCTTACATCTCCTTCAGCACATCCTTTGCTTCATGATACTCAATAAATAATAACAAAATAGTAGTCAAAATGTGTAAACTAATGCTGAGATAAGCATTATGGGCCAGGAATTTCAAGCCCTGTGACATTATAAAGTCAAAGTCAATGCACAAGTCTGAGGGTGAATGTATGCATTGAAGCCTAAACTTCTATCTATAAATGTTTTTAGACATATACACCAGAAGAAATATGAAACATTTTGGAAATAAAGAAAGAGGGAGCATTCTGAAAGTCATACCAGCTGTGTGCCTTTGGGTGGAATTGCAGAGAATACATGGCAGCAGGCTGTATGATTTGAGTTAGCAAAAGGTTCACAGTGCAGGGAAGTAGGAAAAGGAAAAGAAGTGACTCAATGGCATTAAATGCAAAGAGGTATGAATTGAATGACAGCCATGCAGTCTAAAAGAAATAACTCAGATCTAAAATAGTAGGTATCCTCTCTCAACCATCCAGTGTGGTGAACCTGGAATCCATGCAAGGTCCAGTATGAGAATATGTCAAATTGCATATGTTTATTTCTCCTTGATATCTTTGCTCCAGCAGCGCTTCTAACAAAGTTCGAAAAGAAGAGTGAAAGATGGAAGAGAGAGGCCATTGTGATGGTAGATATCACATTAGACTCTGTGTTCACTTACTGGCTGTAGGTGATTGGTCAAGTTATATCATCCCTAACAGTTTCAGTATCCCCCTACCCCGCATAATAGTGCATTCTGGTAATGTCTGTTTCAAGAGATGGTTGCTAAGCCTCAGTTGGGATCCATGCAAGACCTCTTCTAAGTTACCTTATATGAGGCAAGTAATTTTCAAGTTGCAGTTCTTTCTTCCCTTCTCTTCCCTTGCCTAGAATGTCAGAGGGGTTCAAGTCAGGATGGCAAGAATGAAATAGCTTTACTGAGCTCTAAATACGTAACTCAACTTCCTGGATTATTGGATGAAAGGAGATGGAAGAGTAGAAAGATCAAGGGAGAAAGCAAATGAAGCTAGGTAAGGACGTCAGCCATCCCCCAGTGGCAAAACACAATTGGTTGGAAAGGTGGTAGAGCCACACATTAGAGTCCTTGGCATAGCAGGGAGAAATTGGAGTGGTCTTGTCCAGTTCTGATGAAATGCCATTCTCAGATATGCTTGTATTAACACTTACGTTTGTTCCTGTTAAGTAAGAGTATGATTTTTTTCTAATTCTCGCCAGTTTTCTTATCACCTCTTTTAGTTAACCATCACCTCTACAACCTACATTAATACATCCCCTTACTAAAGAGCATAGGATTCCTGAGAAAAATAGTAGAACTTACTTACTTCTCTGCTGAGCTGCTCATAAATAAGTCACCTGTCGGAGAGACATAAAATAACAATGAATGCCCCAGGATCCTCCCGAACAAAAGCAGATTATTTCAGAGACTCTGGAGGGGATTTGACATTTCTTAAACAAGGGAAAGTGAAAACAGGGAGAATTGATGGATGAGAAATTCCATCATGCACTTCAAATCTATTGAATTCATACCACAAGAATGGACATATTTCTTCTACTGTTACTTAATCTCAACAATGAAAGAAAAAATATTGACTAACCAAGGACAGTAGACATCTTTAAATGGCTCTAGGCAGCATCATAAAAAGCCACTGCTTTAGAGATCTAAAGAAACTTGCTTCTAATGTAACAGCACCAATAGCTTGCTCCATCCCCTTGGGAATACCAAGCTATTCTTCAGTGGACTCCAGATTCCCTTTTATAAAAGGAAGAGAATAGTACAAGGAAGGAAATAATAAAAATGAGCTCCTTTATTTTATGCTTAGGGAAAGAAATTCCCAAAAGTCATCCTGTGATGATATGCCCTGAGTCTTAAAGAACCTCTCTCTCCTCCGCAGGACAAATAATAGCACAGCATGGGTTTCTACAGCCCTGGCCAAGGAGGGGTTAATAATCACAAAATGTGCAAAAAGATTTGCCACATAGCTTAACCTGTTCACAATGTTGTCATAAATTAACTTAGATTTGGTATTTTACAAACTACAGAAATTCATTTCTTGTTAGCATGCTAAGTTGGGAAGTTCAAGATTAAGACAACATTAGGTCCAGTATCTGCTGAAGGCTTTCTGCCATGTAAATAATACATTTTGTGTATGCTGTCACATGGCAGGAAGGGTAAGGCAACTTTCTGGGGTAACTTTCATAAGAACACTATCCCATTCTCACAGGATCCTTTCTTTTGACCTAATCTCGTCCTAAAGGCTACATCTCCTAACACTGTAACATTGGAGACATCAAAATTTCTGTTGGGTAAGGGATGTATCTTAGCGGCAGAGTGTTTGTTTAACAAACAGGATGTCCCAAGTTTGATCCCTAAAACTTCCAAAATATAAAAATTATCTATCATTTGTATCCTTCTCAATCTGTCTGAGCTAAGGGAATTCCAAAATAGAATGGCTTTCTGCTAACAAAGTATTCTAGTGGAAAAACTGCTCACAGTGTTAATAATCACTTTGTCTTGCTCAATTGTTCTTTCCTCCACCCCATCATCCAAGCTGGTAGAGAATTTAGTGTCAGCTGAATCATTTCACTGTTGAGTTAAGTAATTTAATAAGTGTGGGTTTCCTTCTGGCAAACCCCAAATAATGATGTCAGGTTGAAAAGACATAGGCATTGCTTTTAGTTGGAGAGTAGAAAATGTTGCTGTAGTGGCCAGTATGTTTTTAGGCCATTTTACTTGACAGCTCCAACAACTTGGATTGAATTCATTTTCACAAGTGAGTTTGTACAAGGTTTATGACATCTGGTTGGGACACCTTTGCCCAAGATTTTAAGTGATTTGATTCATATAATTCATTCACTGAATAACACTGACAACCTATACCCTAAACTGACCTTAAGACAAAAAGTTATATTTAAAAAGAAGCCTAATCAAGATTTAAAAAAATAGGGCTGGAGAGGTGGCTCAGGGGTTAAGCCTCTGCCTTGCAGGCAGAAGGTCCTGAGTTCGGATCCTAGATCCCACGGATAGGCGCCAGACGGAAGCGGGGGCGGCCTGCGTTTCTGGTCCTGGTAGGGCGGAGCCTGTGAATCCCGGGGCAGAAGGAGGTAGAGGCGGCCATGGTGGTTCCCGATTCGTCCGTGGTTCTACACACACAGACACACGCGCGCACACACACATACATACACACACACACACAATTGAATAAAAAAAAAAAAAGATTTAAAAAAATAAAAAGCAAAAAGCCCTGAGTTGATCCACTTAGAACCCAGTGGCAAAATTATACTAGAAGTAACAGGAATGTGGCATTTCCTGATAAAATGTTGGTCAGAGAGGTCTTAAAGGCTCCCAAACATTATGAACTTTCACCATTGCTCTTGGTTGCTCTCCAAAAACTGTCAGTCATACTCTATTACTGAAGGTGCAACACATATGAATCACAGAACGTGGGCAAAATACATCAACGGAAACTGGTCTGAGAACTTCCTCCTTGCTGGATAGCTTCCACAGTACCAAGGAACACTGTAGAAGTTGCTGGGGGAGAGAAATAATCATAGGTCCCATCAACGCATGAGATCTGTAAGCTGCAATAAAAATTCTCATGGCAACAGGTGACCACCAGTGTAATAGTATG
Organism: Typhlomys cinereus; assembly: GCA_023101885.1. Lineage (NCBI taxonomy): Eukaryota > Metazoa > Chordata > Mammalia > Rodentia > Platacanthomyidae > Typhlomys > Typhlomys cinereus. The sequence continues at coordinate 11,426,628 of JALPQD010000012.1, forward strand.
AGTATCAAGGAAATGAGTATCAGCGGCATGAGTATCAAGGAAACAACCAACAGCTTTCTGATTAAACTCAGTTATGATACACATTCCTGTTACTGTAAACTAGAACTAGAATCTAAAAAAGGGAAGGAAATAGATCAATAGGAAAAACAGTCAATGAACCTCTAGGTAGGAAGACAGCACATCAAACTGCTCTGTAAATAGCTGTTATTATTCCCATAGATTGGAAGAACATTTAACATTCAGCCTAGAAGTCTGCTACCCTTTTGTTCCCCTTAAGCATAAGATCACTACTATGGCTGTCAATCCCTTGCCTCCAGGGGTCTCGGTGCCCTTATCAGATGCTAGACTTTATGAGGGCAACAGTGCGCTGGACATTGCGCAGGGCATGCAAAGTTCCATTATGATTGCTTTGGCCCCAACTATTGTTGAGAATCTTGCAAATCGTTGCTCCTCCCATCCTTTTGCTCTTACAATCTTACCTCAGCCTAGAAGTCTTCTACAACAAAGGTAGAGGATATCAACACCCTAACAGGATGCACCCAGGGCAATAAGAGCAGTGAAGTGGACAGCAATGGCCAACTATAATACAGAAGACCAGCGACTCAGCAAGGTTCACCCAGAATCCACCCAATTTAATCTCTCCCCATTCTAAAATTTTGGGAACCTAAAGATGGAAATGTTCACTGTTGGACAAGACATTCCACTCAAGGCAGGACTGTGGCATCTAAGAACTCACTACAGTGAGACTTGTCCTTCCCATACATGCATAATGACTGACATACCAACATGCCCCCATAGACCTCCTAGGAAGTCCAAGAAAGATAAGATCGTATAGTGGAAATCTTGGGGTCTAAAGCTGGACGAGTGACAGGAGCTGTCCCTATCAGTGGGTGGCCCAAAAAGAGGAACTTGATATGCCACAGAGGCCTGAACCCCTACCAGAGTAGATAAGCCAGAGTGAACCCTGGAGTCCATAGAAGCATACAGGCAGGAGGGTGGAAGGGAGTGGGAGGAACTGATAAAGGGAAGGGAGGGGTTGGAAAGAAGAGGGGATGGAGGGAAGCAGGGATGAGTACTCAATATGCTTGTAAAAATAGAAAAATAAAAAATTAATAATAAAAAGAAGTCTAACCAGAAAGCAACATCAGGCAATTGTTAATTCTAAAAAAGACTTATGGGAGTGGAATAATATTGCCCACAATTTTTAAAATCCATTTTTGCGTGTGTGGGGCGTAGGGGGATGTATACAAGAATGTGCTTGAGTGTACATGCCTGTGGAGGCCCAAAGACAACTTCAAGAATCATTCTGGGTTACTCTACCTCCTTATTGCTTTGCTTTGGGTTTTCCCAGGCTCTGCCTTCCAGGGTCAGAAGTGCAGGCCACAACCATTTCTTTCTGGCATTTTTATGTGGGATCTGAGATCTGAGCGCAGATATTTTTGCTTATGAGGCAAAGGCTTTACTCCCTAAGCTCTCCAACCCCCCAAAATCATTTTAAGTCATTTCTAGTGGCCTAAAGTACAGAGTCTTTTACATTATATGAATGCCTCTTTGACTACTTTCTGTCTCAGGCTGCCAGTGAGATACCTCAGACCTTTCAAGTTTATCCAAAGCTTCAATAGGAGACCTGGTTTTCCTGGATGGTGCACAAGTCTTCAGCTCACATTTTTCTGAGAGCACACTGGTTCTTTCCTCCCCAAATCATCTTGAATCTTCTGCTGGGCTGACATTTTTACTTGTCTATGGTTTTCAAGGTTGTTTCCACCTGCAAACATTTGTGGAATCCTGATGTGGTTATTCATCCCTGTTCTCAAACCATGGTATTTCCTTAACATAAAGTGAGATAGTAGAGATGGCTTAGACTGGCCTATAAGAGCTCATTGTGTATGTCTTTGTTCAATTTTCCCACGATACTAGCCTCATGCTGGTATTTACACCATGGGGCATTAGCAAACTGTATAAAGTACAAAGTATACATAAAGTATAAAGACATCAGTCATTAAACACTATTCAGTTCACTTTTGGGCATTCTTCCCTCTCCAACCACTGGCAACACCCCCTTCAGTTCAGCAATCATCTCCAAAGCCACCTACCCACTTTCATTTGATTGATGATGAGCTTCTGAAAGTTAGACCAAAATGGAATGTTTGGAAATAGATGTTTTGGAAATTTTCACAGAAACTTAAAAGTAGCTATTAGTGATATTTCTTCTATTTCATGAAGCCCATAAGAAAAATAAATTGTGTGTGTGTGTGTGTGTGTGTGTGTGTGTGTGTGTGTGTGTGTGTGTATCTGAAGTACATTAGAATGAAATATAAAACAGGCAGTTTTTACTATTTTAAAACTATTTTAAAATAATTTTAAACTTATAGAAAAGCTGCAAACCAATACACAGAACTTTCAAATGTCCTTTGCCTACTTTCTCCTTCTGTTAACATCTGAATTATCATGGAATGATGATCAAGACCACAGACTGATCTGCAAACTGATACTATGAACTGATCTACAGACATTACTCATTCTCCTTTTCTGTCCCAACCCATAATCCCACACTGTGTTTAGTCATTGCATCTCTTTAGTTGCCTCTTAATCCATGGCAAGCCTTTGTCTTTTTTTTCTTCTTTTTTTTTTTTTTGTGTGTGTGTGGCTTTTTGCAATTTTTACACCTGAGTTACATGGAGTATGTCACCTGCTTTATTGTTATTGTATTAAAGTTTGCTTTAGTGGAGTACTAGAGTGATGTCTTATTTTCATTACATCATTCTGTCATTGTGGAATATTGATATGCTTCATTATTTCTTGGCATTAATCCATTTAATTGTGTTTATGTGTTCTTTAAATGTCATAGTTAACTACAGGTTTCCATGTGAAGGCTTGAGCTCTGGGCACATTTGTAAAGAACTAGTAGTTGAGTTAAGTAAATCTGAAGAAAGTTGTCTAATTGATGGGGAAATACCAGGCCATGGTGGGTGGGACACTTTCCTAAGCAAGTGGATAAGACAGAGGGAGTTGATTCAGGGATTTGGCATTCTTTGGTATATTGGGACAGACATACTATCTGGCAAGTGAAGTTTGTCCCTTTCTCTGCAGTCCTGTAGTTTTGGTGTGGCAAATTCCCTCAACATCTAATATTGATATGAGCTGTCCTGCCAAGCTATATATAGAAATGTAACTGGGCAGTTGTAAACCAGAATACCACCTTAAGCTGATTTGTTGTTAATTTATGGGCAAAATGCTGGCAAACTGCAACACTGGAGAAGTAATATTCATTTCTTTGTATTTTGAGTAGAATTTAATTATATGGGTGTTCACCTGTCCATTCATCAGTTGGGTGACATCTGGGTCATAAATAAAGAGTAAAAGTGCTAAAAACATTCCGGCTTTTATCTCTCTAGGGTAAATACTGGAAATGATAAAAGTATGCTGAATTTTATAAGAAACTTCCAAATTGTTTACCAACATGCGTACATTTTTATGCTGTAGTTAATAATGTATGAAAGTTCCAACTGCTCCACATTTCCACCAATACTTGACATACTTATATGATTCGTATTATTTAGTCATTTACGTGTGATTGCTTGTCTGCTTTGAGACAAAGCATTACTGCTATTATTTCAGACTAGTCTAAAACTAACAGTCCTCCTGCCCAGTCCCTTGTATGCTGGGATTACAGTCATGTGTCACAATACGTCAGTCTGGTTGGCCTTACTACTGTTAGTTATTCTAGTGAGCTCGTGGAGGTATCTCTTATTTGCATGCTCCAGTGTCTAAAAGTATAAGAATATTTTCATGGTCTTCCCACTTATTTGTTTATTGTCTTTAAGGAAGTGTCTGTGCAGATGTTTTGCCCATGTTTAATCAGGTTGTTTTCTTCTTGATTTGGAATGCGTATATCTTATGAGATATAGATTTCACAACTATTTTTCCCCAATCTGTGTCCTTCCTTTTCATTTTCTTTTTCTTTTTTTTTTAAGCTGAAATGTATTTATATTTTTAAGATAACTTTTTAACATCTGTGGGACAAAGATTGAAGGTTACAGTTTAAAGGTGCTATTTTTTTTTACATAGTAAATTTTTATTAAGTTGCTAATGTTTTTTTCCAATTTGTTTATTTATTTATTTATTTATTTTTATATAATACATTTTTATTATTATTTCAGCTCATACAAACTTAATAGGTACACCAGTTCCCTCCCTCCCTCCTCCTCCCCCCCGAACCCCCTGCTCCCCCTCCCCTCACCCCTCCCGCCCCATCCCCCCGTGCCTCCGCCCTGATTCCCAGAGTCCTTTCTTGTGCATGCCTGACTCTCCTCTGGGCCCTCCTCTCTGATGACGTACAAGGACCCAGTGGCACCTTTTCATTTTCTTAACAGCATCTTTTGAAGGTCAAAGGTTTACATGTTTGCTTCTTTTGCAACTATATTTTGTTTGATATGGTTCATTTTATCAATCTTTCTCCTTTCCTGACTTTTCCTCTTTTGTGTTCTATCTATAAATCTTTTTGTAACCCAAGGTCATAAATACTTTCTCATGTTTCTTCTGGAGCAACTCTCAAGTGGCAATAACTCCTAGCATTTCTTACTTTTAATTTCTCTATCTACCCACTTAATTCTAAGTCTAGGAACCAATGATCATCTACAGTTAGATACACTTAGAAACATTAATCATTTGGTGCATGAAAAAATACTCATAATAACTAAAGAAAAGTTTAATCCATTCTTGGAAATACTGAAGAGTTGGCTTTACTTGCTGGAGTTGTTTGTAAACTCTAGACAAGAACTTGGATGAAAACAACAATGAGATGGTATACACTTCACAACTGGCTGTCCTGGAAAAAAGCAAATGGATAAAGACTCCAATTAACCACATTTGTGAATTTCCAGGCTGTAAATACTCATAGCATGGTGAGTTTTAAGTTACCAATATTATATTAACTGACTTGCAAAATTCCTTATGATTGACTGTCATGAGCTGATATAAGCCTGCTGCAGCACATGCTACCAGGTAGAGACTGTCTGTTTTATATAATCTCTATAAATCAAACACTGTAAAAAATGTTGGGGAAAGTGAGGGAAGTAAGACAAAAGATGGAAGATAGCTAACCAAGAGGGAACTGAAGAGCTGATTAACTCTGAGCAAATGGATTCAGTCTCACTGAGAACCCATCAAGACGGCATTGGAGCTATTCCAATGAGGGCTGAAAAGACTGGGACATTGATTGAAATTCTTGCTTCATTTTTGCTGGTAATTGTTCTGGGTTGTTAAGACATAGGTGCTTTTAGATTTCTCTGAAGATGGGTTTGGTAGTATTCTAGAGCACTGGTAAAAGCTTTAGGCATACAAACCACTTACCAGTCCACAACACCTCCTCTGAGATCTTCTCTTGAGTCAAAGGCATCAGCCCTGTCTGACAATTTGCTGAGGATCTGTAACTGAGAAGAGGTACTTTCAGAGTCCCTAAGTAATATGATGAATTCAGCATCCCCTATTGACAGATCCTGATGACAGCAGTATTCCATCCATGATAGTCATTGCTCTTCCACTCAGTTAGTGAACTGTTTGCTTCAAAAAAAAATTACTCTTTAGTGCATTCTTTAAGAGATACGTAACATAATCAATGAAATCTAATCAAGCAATTTCCCCCATCGAAGTCCCTTAATAAAATTAAATACAGTGAGAAAATAGGGGCAAAGATCATCTTACAAACAAATAGAGCAGTTGTATTCCCATATTTCCCTTTCTCTGTGAAAGGATTTTGAGCTGTGGTGGCAAGTTCCATTCCTGAGGTATTTCCACTGACCTTTTCTAGCTTGGATGTCTGACCTAATGTTTCTGTGGTTATGTAGATCATAGAAAATCTTATCATGACAAATAATAAAATAGTCTCTCCAATGTAGAAGTCCAATCTTTCTTGGAGCAAAAAGAAATTGGCCACAGCTCTGTCTTCTCTGCTGGGAAAATGTCCCACAGATGTGAAGCAGATGGACCTAGATTTAGACACCATCTGCTTTTCAGTTGCAATTAACATCGGACCCAGGGGTGGGGTGGGTTTTACCATTGAGTTGGCCGTCCCCATTGACCACTGGGGAATTACTTAAATTATGCATTTGTTAGAATATGAAACTTGGGCTGGATTTCTTTGGATGGACTACAACGCTTATGAGACAAGAAAAGGAAAGGAAAGGGGAAAGGGGAGAAAGGGGAGAGAAAGGGAAGAGAGAAAGGGGAGAGAAAAGGAAGAAGGGAAGGGGAGGTAAGGGAGGGGAAGGGACGAAAAAGAAAAGGAAAGGAAAAATAAAAGAAAAGGAAAAAAACCTCTTCAGCAAACCATCTATAAGGTGACTTAGATGAAAGTGGCCTCCATAACTAGAGAGCAATAAGTCAGGCGACTTTCCCTTGTGGATTCCTTAAGTATGTTCTATTCAGTGGGTGCTATTTTTCTAAATGCTAAAGTAATAATGAATACCCTCCAGCAATAATACTACCTTAGTACTTTTCAACCCTTACAACATTGCAGCAGTTTTGTTAAGAAATTTGCATGTATTACCTAGTTTAAAAAATAAAATACATGGACTGAAGAGATGGCTTAAGGGTTAAGATTCTGCCTCGCAAGCAGAAGGTCTGAGTTCAGATCCCAGGTCCCACGTAAAAATTCAGGCCTGCACTTCAAGCCTTGGTGAGTGGAGCCTGGGAAATCCCAAAGCAAAGCAAAAACAGATAGAAGTAATCCAGGATGATTCCGGAAGTCACCCTTGATCCTCCACAGGGACACATAGTGCACTCTGATGTACACACACACACACACACACACACACACACACACACACACACAAAATTAAATAAATAAAATAAACAAACAAATAAGTAAATAAATAAGGTTTTAAAAATCACATAAGGTAGATAGTTTTATTTTCCCATATTACAGACAAGGGAAAAGCAAAACCTTAGTAAGGTTAAAGAGCTCCCTTCTTGTCACATACTTGAGTGATGTCCCAGGCTGATTCTTGCTCCCTTGACAGTGATATCCTCAACTACTTCCTCTGACTTCCTCACCCTGGGGAAGAACAACAATAATTAGCTAGCAAGTTCTTTTATTCCTGTTTTGTAAAACATAAGCAAGCTCTGTAAACACTCAACAGCTACCACTTTCTTTCAATGCCTTCAATATACTTTCTAGCCTCAAGGGACTCCTTTCCCCAGTGTGGCAGTGTGCTCTACCCCAGCATGCCTCTAGATGATCTCCCCTGTTCTTATTTGTAACTCTGCTTCTTGCTTTCTCTGAGCCCTGGGGAAAGTAACCAAAAGCATGATTAAATTCTAGCACTCTGCCTTACATCACACACCCTACCGCTGGTGTCAGCCCCTGTAAACTACTGCAAACTATAGCAAGTTGCTCTTTCGTATTAACCATGAGATCTTACGCTGTTCCCCTAACAGAGAGAGGTTTAAGCAGAGCAATCTCAAGATAGCCTGCTGCTAAGCCCTCCTTGTTTCTTAAGGTCACACACCAGATGAACAGATTGTACGAAGGACATACTGAGACCAAAATGATTTGCACTGAGGTACCAGTTGCCCTGGACTCTTCCTGCATTTTAAGTCAGACTACACCAGCTGGAAGGAAAAAAGAAGAGTCTATGTGCCAGCCAAGTTAATTGTCTGTTGAGAGACATGTTGAATCTCCTTGTTTAAAGTCCATAGTAGTTATCTGGTAATTATTTGAATGCCTTGTCATTGAAGTGTGAAGTTGGAAGTGCTGTAATAGGAAGTTTTGGTTTGACTTAATTTGCACTAGATGTTAAGCAATAAAATGAAAGTCAGAGCTTAAGCCTCACATAAGCCAAGTCTGTTGACTTTGTTAATTTACAGGCACAGCTCAAGACTGGATTCCATCACAGCCATTTGGCTTGCTGAGCTCTTTACATCCAATGCAGGAAGGATCAGGCTAAACAATCAGGGGTGGTGACCCACTGTATTCCATTAATACTACTTCAAACTGGGGACAGGTTGGACGCAGTATATGTAGACAGTTGAGAAAGTGGTCCTACCCTGAGAAGATCACCATAACTTCCAAAGCCCATAGATGTCCAAAGCCCAAGTTCTGCATGTGCGTTGTTGGAAGGGAAAATGGGCTGATAAATGTGAACCACTGAGTCCAGAGTCTATCCCATTGAAAGAGGTTGATCATTCATTCATTCATTCTTATTTATTTATTCATTCATTCATTCATTCAGTGACAGTGCTGAGTATTCTTTCAGGCCCTGAGATACAAACCCATCCTCTGTTCTCTTTTATATTTATGTACACTGGGCCTGAGACATGCAGTACCTCAGGGTGAGATTCTAAAGGTTTAGATGTTCACACTTTCGGCAGTGATGCAGTGCCTCTTTTTTGGAAGTAGAGAAGTGATTAAGGACTCGTGTCCTTAGGGATGTATTATCCAGATAGACATAAGATGTGTTTGTGTCTTTTTCCTCTTCATTCCACTCCCAAGTTCCTCCTCTACTCTCTAGGTCTTCCTTCTTGCTTTGTTCCTTCCTCAAGCTTCCCTCATAGTCTTCTTCGCCAGACCCTTTCCCCATCGTTGCTCTTGTTTATTCTGAACTGAAATGTCAGTCTTGATGGATAGGTTCTCAGAATTTCCATGCCCCTGGTTTCCAGTTTAACCAGTGGGAGGCAGGACAAGATCAAGGAAGCTGGAGAATGAAGTTGGGGAGTTCATCCCTGCGCCCCACCTGGTTCTCTGTAGTGCCCAGTGTAAAGTTACTGCCTCCATGAAGAGTGTTAGGAAGGGATTCATCAAGTTTCTACTCACAGAGGAAAAGGAAGGTCTTGGTAGGATCATGTAAAGAGCAGAGAACACGCCAAGAGTTCCACCCAGTGTATTTATTTCCTTAGACCCACCTGTATCAGAATCATCTGGTTCTAATTAGAGATGCGGATTCCTGGGTCACATCCTGCTCCTGATAAGTTAGGTCTTCTAAAAATCAATGTCTGCAGAAAAACTGAAGCAGGTTCTGTCACTGGAAAAATCAATGAAGTTCTAAATTAATTAAGTTTGAAGAACATGGTGAGATGGGAAATGAACACCGAAAGTCTCCACCATACCCCTTTTGTCTGCAGCCCACCTCTAAAATCCTCTTGTCCATGGCCCTCACCTGTGCTATGGCAATGGGAGCGTCAGTGCAGGTTTCTGAAAGTACAATGTCCATCTGGCTGCAGAACCAAGTGTTGGCCCGTGACCCGTTTCAGTATAGCTTCTTAGGTCCATGAGACACACAACCTGTAATGGATGAGAATACTTTTGAGAGAACTAACTTTTATTTTCAAATCATAATTCCTGATCACTTGAAATGATGTGAAAGAGGAAAAAAAAAAAAGAAAATCTACTTCTTTTATTAGTCAAGCCATATTCCCTGAGCGATTTGGAACAATTTCCTTGTAGGTCAGCTTTCTGGAGACACTCCCCAGAATGTGCTTCCAGAGCACTACCTTCATGGAAACGAAAGACAGATACAAGAGGGCAGATGATGCAGTAAAAAGAAATTATCTGTGAAATCTGCTGACTGCCAATGCCACATAAAACAGCAGGGTTTAAGTCACGCCACTCAAATAGATTTTCCCCTATGATTCGGAACCACTTATGGATATCAATATTTCAGCTACAGCTGTTCACTCCATTAAATCACTGGCCACAAATATTTGGTGTTACCCTAGGTATTTCTTAGTTTAACCACTATAGCCAAAGTTTTCCCATTTTATTACTCGCAATCAACCTTTGAAATTGCCTGATGGTATAGTATTTATCTTTAAAAACCTTGACTCAAGAACAACTTTCTATAAGGCCTTCGCTTGCCTCCTGCATTATCCCTGCCCAGCAGATCATCTTTTCTGTGTCTCACATCAGTTAGAGAGGCATATGGCTTCAAGGGTACCGGAAGTACAGACAGAGAGACTGTTAGACCTTAATTCGAGTGGGAAATGGTATCCTTGTTATTTAGCTACCTACAGCATATCGATATCTACTTTCATGCTTGCTACCTCAGTCATACATGTCCTGGGTTTACTGCAGTCATACTTGTCTGCCCTTAACATATTGGTGTATGTCTTCATACTTGCTACCTCCATCATATAATATCTGTTGTCATTTCACATGTCAAATTAAAGTTCAAGACAAGAGTAAAGTATGTCTTGAATTGGATAAGTTCTTTTTTCTTGTTGGCCAAAACCTTGTCATGTGATAATAGCTAATTCCAGGGAGATTAGAAAAGCTGATTTATTGCTAATCATTATGACTGTGAGTTTAATCTGCAAGATTAAAAAAATGAATTACCATTGAAGACAGGAGAGAGGCTCAAGAGTTAAGCCTCTGCCTCTCAAGTAGAAGGTCCTGAGTTCAAATGCTGGATTCCACATAAAATTGCCAGGCAGAAATAGCAGCCGCCTGCACTTCAGTCCTTGAAGGCAGAGAGTGGGAAATTCCAGAGCAAAGCAAAGTGGAGATAGAACAATCCCAGGTGATTCCTGAAGTTGCTCTTGGGGCTTCACAGGCACCCTGTGATTCACACACACACACACATACATTCCTGTGCATAAAAAATAAAAAATAATTTTTAAAAGATTAATAACTAATGAACTGAACACCAACAATGTCTGCCATATTACTGAGTTCTATCCCAGCATTACAGTTACTCTGCATTGTTGGTGATAAATTCACAGCCAAACTGCTTGAGGAATCAAGGAGTTTATTCTAATTTACTATTCTTGGTTGCAGCTCCTTGTCCAGCTTGGCAAGTGAGTCCTCACAACACCAGGGTCCACATCTATACACTCATGGGACTACTGAGAGAGGAACAATGAAGTAGCAGCATGTCTGACCAAGTATACAGAAAAGATACCAACTTCCGGGCTGGAGAGATGGCTCAGGTCTGCCTCTTAAGCAGGTCCTGAGTTCAGATCCCAGGTCCCACGTAGAAATGCCAGGCGGAAATGGAGGCAGCCTACACTTCCAAGCCTTATGGGCAGAGCTTGGGAAATCCCAGAGCAAGGAAAGGGGGAATTGGAAGCAATCCAGGATGATTTCCAGGGTCACCTTTGGTCCTCCACAGGAATGCACAGTGCCCACAACACACACACACACACACACACACACACACACACAAAATGAATGAATGAATGAATGAATGAATGAATGAATAATAAATAATAAATAAATAAAGACCATGGCTAGAGAGATAGTTCAATGGATACAGGCTTTCAGTGAAACCTCGAGATCTGAGTTCAAGCCTCAGAAACCCTCTGATTTCCCCACCAGAAAATAAAACATTAAAAAAAAAAAGATGACAACTTCCCTAACCAGCTCCCTCTATCTTAATCTATTGTTCAAGGACCATGGGTTGGGCCTTCACCCATCAACTAGAAAATCTCCTGCAAGCTCTCCTGGGGTTTAACTCAACTACTGATTCCATACCAGCTATCCTGCCAAGCTGGAAAAGGGACTGTCACCAAGAATCATATGACAGAATAAAACCCTTTGTTCCCTTAAGTCATTTGGTCTTGAATTTATTGACAAAATGCAGAGTAACTGCAACAGTCCTGTAGATATCATACTTCCTGTGAGGGCTCCGCATCTTACATTTGAACATAAAGTCTTTGTTTCCTTCATTCTTTTAGCTTATATATTTTGTTTAATTTTTTCCTATTGGAATTGTTTTCTAGTGAGTCTTTTTGGAGAGATTTACAGTGGGGTGAAGGGGTGTCGCTACAGTAGCAGCTTTCCCTCAGTAGTGTCTTATGATTTGCAGAGAGCTTCTTGGGCCTTATAATATCTCTCAAAACACTTTAACAGAGTAGATCACTGACATTGGGTATCCCCACCCCCACTTCAACCTGCCTCATGCACACAAATCAATGTAACTTTCCATAGTCATCACCCTGCAAAGAGCTGAGTGGGACATATCTGTTCATTTCTCATCCCAACTCAAGCACTACTGTTACCATTTGAATGGAACCTCTTGTCTTGAAATAAGATCAATACTTAGTATGGGAACACGCTCTTGCTGAGAGGGTATATGAACTTGTAAGCTATACCAGCTATTTGAATGATTTGCCTGTGTCGGTGATAGACAACTTATTTAGATCTTGGTTAATCCACAGATGTGTTGCTCTGTATTTCAATTAGGATATCCTTTCAAGGATAGTGTTAAAGTCTGCATATCACTGGATCCACCAAGACAAGCAGTCAAAGGGAGGTTGAATCAATTACAACTTGAGAATATATTTTCTGACTTTCCACAGTGTTGTAAAATATGACATTAATTATTTTTAAATTTACATCTTCCAAACATACCATGGGGATATAATTTTGTATTGATCGTTAATATACAAATCAATAAAATGTTCTTTGTTTGTCATGCTTCTGAACTCCTCAGAGACTAGTAGAGTATAAAAAAATTTAGCTCTAAAATATCTCACCACCTACAAAAATCACACAAGAAATGCCAACCTAAAGTGAAAAATTAGAAAATATAGATAGGGATTATAAAATACAGAAAAAGAAACATGATTATTATTTTGATTGATGGTGTGACCAACTCATACACAAATATACCTAAGCACATATATATGCATTTCCCAAATTTTAACAAAAGATAGATTGTGCATAGTTTTTTAACAGTTTCATAAAACAATATATTGTACATACATTTTCTTAGTACTAAATGCATATGTACATAATCTCTTTCAACAATATTTCACTGGATGATGAATCATAGTTGATATAACTCATCCTCCAGGATGTGTTTTGTTAGGTTTTAATAATTTAGTAGAGTTCACAGTTTTGGAATAACTATATCTTTGTACTTGTGTATAATATTTCCACAGGGTAGATTATTACAATACACTTAAGAATCTTACAGTCTCATGGAAGAGACCAAATACATACACATGAAAATTAATACAAAAGGGAACAGGAGATAAAATTAGTGCAACAACCAAAAGAAAAAGGTGGCTTGAGATTACTTCTTGCTTGGGTTGCTACAGGTTTTTGAGAGACACTGTAAACAACAAAAACTGAACTACCAGTCTAAATATATATAAATATATATACCATTGGCTTATGAAACTGGAAAATGTGCTTGGTTTCAGATTGAGACAAGTTAGAATTCATGTGGTGTCCTTGGACATATGTGTTCGTATGCATATGTGTATGTGTCTATCTATAGGTACGTCTGTGTGAGTATCTATCTATGTCTCTGTGTGTCTATTTCAATGTGTGTCTGTATCTGTATGTGCCTGTGTTAGGCTGTGTATGTGTGTATCTCTGTGTGACTGAATGTGTGTGTGTGCATGTGTGTGTGTGTGTGTGTGCACACTGGAGTGCATGAATGCATGTGTGTCTGCATCTATGTCTATATCTTTGTGTCTTTATCTGCCTATGTGTATCTGTCTGTGTGTCTGTTTCTGCGTGTGTGTGTTTCTATGTATCTGTACTTTTGTGTATGTCTATGTCTGTCTGCATATCTATATCTATATATGATGCAGGCTGATGTGTGTCCTTGTATATTTGTATCTGTGTATGCATCTGAATTTGTATTTGTCTATATGTGTCTACATGTATATATGTGTTGGCTATGTGTTTCCGTATGTATCTATGCATCTGTGTGTGTGTGTGTGTGTGTGTGTGTGTGTGTGTGTGTCTACCTGCTGCATCTCTTGGTTCAGTCCTTTACTGCACAAGCACCATTCTTATTCAAAATTTATATAAGTGCTGCCTATAGCTGCAGGCTCAGTGGGTTTTGTACCTCATCACATGTGTTGCAATTCACCTGCATGGTTGCTGATAAATGACCATCAAACGGCTTAAGGGAACAAGAGGTTTATTTCTCTTAAAATTACTGATTACAGTTCTTAGTCCAGCTTGACGGGAGACCATGCACCAATATCAGGGCTGAGGGTACTGGCCACACCATCACAACATAATGGCTGGGAGAGGGATGATCCTTACTTGCCAGACCAGCATGTCTAGCCAAGTATATACAAGGATACAACTTTCTCAATAAGCTCTTAGTATTTTATTCCAGGGCCTAGTCCCACCCACTGTGGGCTGGATCTTCCCCATCAGCTAGACAATCTCCTGCAGGTTTTCTCTGGGCTTAACTCAACCATTAATTCTCTACAAATGTGCCCAGAGCTCAAACCCTCAACTGTCAAGTTGACACCTGTGCCTAACTATGACAACATGAAAAGCCCCCTCTCCTATTGCTATTCTGTTTGGCCCCTTAAACAGACCTTCTGTCCCTTTATCACTATTGACAGGTAATGTGATGTTTCAGTGGTTGGCCTGAGTCATATGCCTGCGTCCTGTGGGGAGAGCAGGGATTGTGTGATTGGGGGTCTCTGAGGTTGAGTAGTTACAATGGGAAAAGATGATGGAAGATGAGTAACAAAGGCGCTGGAAATTAAAACAGCCATAGTAGATACTTTGGGCTACAAGTGACAGGGAAATTCCAAATCAAAAAGGCCTTAACCATGCCTGTGGTAAGGGCATGTTGGGTTTCAGTGCCATATGATCAATGGCTGAGTGATGTCATTAAGGACTTTGCTGCTTTTCACCTCAGGGTCAACTTCACCTCAAGTCCAATTTACATCAGTAGGGCTGCCAATGGCAATAAAGGCCCCAGCTTCCTGTTCAGAACTAGCAACCTGAAGGTGAGAAATGTCTCTCTTTGCTAAGGTTGATCATTCTTTTTTGCCACTAATTGGATGAGACTTGGTCATGTTTCCACCTCTGAGCCAATATTCATCATTACTAGGAGTACCTCAGGCACTGATTGACCAATCAGTATCTACTCCTAGAGAAAGGGTGATACACTTGCCACTAAGTGAATTTTTTTATTAAAAATTTAATTATACATTTAAAAATTTTTTACCAGTTCCCTCCCTCCCCCCTCTTCCCCCTCCCGTTCCCCCAGTGCCTCCCCCCCAATTCCCAGAGAGTCCTTTATTGTGTACGCCTAACTCTCCACTGGGTCCTCCTCTCCGATGACATATAAGGACCCAGTGGCATTTCCATAAGCCCTTTCTCTTGTTCCCCTTAAGCATAAGATCACTACTATGGCTGTCAATCCCTTGCCTCCAGGGGTCTCGGTGCCCTTAACAGATGCTAGACTTTATGAGGGCAACAGTGCGCTGGACATTGCGCAGGGCATGCAAAGTTCCATTATGATTGCTTTGGCCCCAACTATTGTTGAGAATCTTGCAAATTGTTGCTCCTCCCATCCTTTTGCTCTTACAATCTTACCGCCCCCTCTTCCGCAAATGTCCCTGAGCTCCAGGATGGGGAGAGATTAGGCTGTCCTCGTTCTATGTGATTGATATAGAGTCTCTGAAGTTCTGGATTGTGGTTTGTTGATTTTCTTTTGCAGTTTTGCTGCTCCTGCAATTCCCTTCACTCCATTCTGCTGGGCACGGTATGTCACCCCCTGGCCAGAGACAAAAAGCTGTTAAACTGGAGTCTTGTTGTAATAGCACATTCAAGGGTAGATGTAATAAGAGTAGGAAACCTCACTGAGGGAGGGGTCCATCACCCATTTGCAAAATGATTACTTTTTATCTGCTAGACTATATGCCCTCCCCTTCTGGTGAGATCAGGAAAGAACGTCTGTGAACTTAACCAGGTTTCTCATTACTTACTTGCAGACCTTGATGGAGGCCTATTTTCTCTGCTGTAACATGGTCTCCTCTCTCCTTGTTTCTGGTGTGGCCCTCCTAACCCATCTCTCTTGTTCATAATCCTTGCAATTACTGTGTTACATAGGTTTACTTTTGAGTGTCTCAATGTGGGCTGGGTGAGTTTGGTACTAGGAGCCACCTATTAGGGAGTACATACGGCGCTTAATTTTCTGGGTTTGGGATACTTCACTTAATATAATTCTTTCTAATGACATCCATTTCCCAGCAAATTCCAGTAATTCATCATTTTTGATGGCTGAGTAGTACTCCATTGTATAGATGTACCACAGTTTCCTTATCCACTCGTCAACTGTTGGACATTTAGGTTGATTCCATGACTTTGCTATTGTAAACAGTGCTGCTATGAACATGGTCGAGCTTGTGCTATCAAGGCGAACCTCTGCTGCATGGGGGGTTATTCCCAAAAGTGGGATAGCAGGGTCATATGGCATTTCAATCTTTAATTTCTTTAAGAATCTCCAGATGGCTCGCCAGAGTGGCTGTATGAGCCTGCATTCCCACCAACAATGTAGGAGAGTTGCCCTCTCTCCACATCCTCTCCAGCATTTGTCGTTGTTTGTATTGTGGATTCTTGCCATCCTGACCGGGGTGAGATGATATCTCAGGGAAGTTTTGATTTGCATTTCCTTGATGGCGAAGGAAGTGGAGCATTTTTTAAGATAATTGTTAGACATTTTAATTTCATCCCTGGTAAAGTTTCTTTGAAGTTCCAGGGCCCATTTTTTAATTGGGCCAGTGTTTTCCTTGGAGTTTAATTTTCTAAGTTCTTTGTGCACTCTGGACAGTAGAGCTCTGTCAGATATGTGGTTAGTGAAGATTTTCTCCCATTCTGTGGGTTGCCTTTGAGCTCGTGTGACAATCTCTTTATCTGAACAGAAGCTCTTTAATTTCACAAGATCCCAACTGTTGAGCGTTGGTAGCAGTGACTGTGCCATTGGATGTCTGTTTAGGAAGTGTTGGCCTAGCCCAATCAGCTCGAGGGAGTTCCCTATCCTTTCAACTATGGTTTTTAAAGTCTCTGGCCTGATATCAAGGTCCTTGATCCATTTGGAATTAAGTCTTGTACATGGTGACAAGTACGGGTCCAGCTTTAATCTTCTGCATGTGGAGATCCAGTTTTGCCAGCACCATTTGTTGAAGATGCTGTTCTTTTTCCATTGGATTCTTTGGGCCCCTTTGTCAAAGACCAAATGGCTGTAACTTTGTGGGCTTATATCTGGGTCTTCAATCCTTATCCATTGATCTGTGTGTCTATTTTGGAGCCAGTACCAGGCTGTCTTTATAACTATGGATTTGTAGTATAGACTTAGGTTTGGTATGGTAATACCTCCAGCTGTGTTTTTGTTACTCAGGATTGTTTTTGCTATCCTGGGTCTTTTGTGCCTCCATATGAACTTTGAGATTGTTTGGTCAACTTCTTTGAAGAATTGCTTTGGGATTTTGATTGGTATAGCATTGAATCTGTATATTGCCTTTGGTAGGATGGTCATTTTTACAATGTTGATTCTGCCAATCCAGGAACAAGGGAGGTCTTTCCACCTTCTGGTGTCTTCTGCAATTTCTTTCTTTAGGGTTTTAAAGTTTTCATTGTAAAGGTCTTTTACCTCCTTAGTTAGGTTTATACCAAGGTATTTCATTTTTTTAGGGGTTATAATAAATGGCATGGTTTCTCTCAAGGCTTTTTCACTTCTTTCATTCTGGGCATATAGGAAGGCCTCTGATTTTTGCACATTTATTTTGTATCCTGCCACCCTGCTGAACTTCTCAATTAGTTCCAGGAGCTTCCTGGTGGAGTTTTTGGGATCCCTCAGGTATAAGACCATGTCATCTGCAAATAGGGATAGCTTGATTTCTTCCTTGCCGATTTGAATCCCTCTTATGTCCTTTTCTTGTCTTATGGCTTCAGCTAAGACTTCAAGTACAATATTGAATAGAAGTGGTGAGAGTGGACAGCCTTGTCTAGTTCCTGATCGAAGTGGGAATGCTTCCAATTGTTCCCCATTGAGCATAATCCTTGCTGTGGGCTTGTTGTATACAGCTTTTATTATATTGATAAAGGTTCCTTCCATTCCTACTGTCTCTAGCGTTTTGATCATAAAAGGCTGTTGGATCTTGTCAAAAGCTTTTTCTGCATCTATCGAGAGTATCATGTGGTCTTGGACTTTGGACTGGTTTACATGATGAATTACATTTATTGATTTGCGTATGTTGAACCAACCTTGTGTGCTGGGGATGAAGCCTACTTGGTCCCCATGAATGATCTTTTTAATATGTTTTTGAATCCGATTTGCTAAGACTTTGTTGAGAATCTTTGCGTCTGTGTTCATCAGGGAGATCGGCCTATAGTTTTCTTTTTTAAGTGAATCTTTATTAGGTTTTGGGATTAAAACGATATTAGCTTCATAGACGGAATTTGGTAGTGTTCCTTCCTTTGCTATTTGATGGAACAGTTTAAGGAGTATTGGTGTTATTAACTCCTTAAATGTCTGGTAGAACTCTGTGCTGAATCCATCTGGTCCAGGACATTTTTTGGTGGGAAGATTCGAGATTACTTCCTCAATTTCCTTATATGTTATAGGACTATTTAAATAATTCACAACTTCCTGATTCAATTTAGGTAAGTTGTGTTTACTTAGAAATTCATCCATCTCTTTTGTGTTGTCAAACTTCACAGAGTATAAGTTTTTGAAATATGATGTTATAATTCTCTGGATTTCTTGGGTATCAGTAGTGATAATTCCATGTTCATTTCTAATTTTGTTAATTTGGGTTTTCTCTCTCTTGCTTTTGGTTAGTTTAGCTAGGGGTGTATCAATCTTGTTGATTTTTTCAAAGAACCAGCTTTTTGATTGGTTGATTTTTTCTATCGTTTTCTTAGTCTCGATTTCAGATATTTCTCCCCTTATTTTGCTAATCTCTTCTCTTCTACTGCTTTTGGGATCAGATTGCTCTAGTTTCTCTAAAGCTTTAAGCTGCATTGTTAAATTGTTTATTTCTGATGTTTCCATTTTTTTGACGTAGGCATTAAGAGCTATGAACTTACCTCTTAGAACAGCTTTCATTGTGTCCCAGAGATTTTGGTAAGTTGTATTTTCGTTATCATTCACTTTCAGGAAATCTTGAATTTCCTTTTTAATTTCTTCCTGAATCCAGTTCTCATTCAGCATCATAGTGTTAAGTTTCCAGGAGTTAGTGTATTTTCTCTTGTTTGATGTGTTGTGGATGTCCAGCTTTAGGCCGTGGTGGTCTGATAGGGCACAGGTTAGAATTTCAACTTTCTTGTATATGTGTAGATTCATTTTGTGGCCCAGTATGTGATCTATTTTGGAGAAAGTTCCGTGCGCTGCTGAGAAAAATGTGTATTCTTTGGTGCGTCGCTGAAAAGTTCGATAGAGATCTGTGAGGTCCATTTCTTTCAGGGTTTGATTAAGTTCCAAAGTGTCTCTGTTAAGCTTTTGACCTGTTGATCTATCCCATGTAGAGAGGGCGGTGTTGAAGTCCCCAAGAATTATCGTTTGGGGGTTGATTTCTTGCTTTAGACACTGTAGGGTTTTCTTAATGAATGTGGAGGGGCCCGTATTGGGTGCATATATGTTCAGTATTGTGAAATCTTCCTGGTGAATTGTACCTGTGACTAAGATGTAGTATCCATCCGTGTCTCTTATAATTTTTTTTGGTTTGAAATCCACTTTGTCTGATAGCATAATAGCTACCCCTGCCTGTTTTCTGCTTCCATTTGCTTGTAGAATTGTTGACCAGCCTTTTATTTTTAGAGCGTGCCTATCTTTTGTGGTGAGATGGGTTTCCTGCAGGCAACAGATTGATGGATTGTGATTTTTAATCCAAGTTCGTAATCTGTGTCTCTTGATCGGTGAATTAAGTCCATTAACATTTAGTGTTATAATGGAGAAACTATTGTTAATTCCAGACATTTATTATGTTTAGTAGCTTTTATAAGTATATTGCTTCGCTTTTAATGGTGTTATATTTGCCTTCTGTTCTCCTGGATATGCCTGTTTTTTTCTTCACGCTTGAGTATCATTTCTAGCAGTTTTTGAAGGCCTGGTTTGGTGGCCATGTATCCCTTAAAGTTGTCTTTGTGCTGGAAAATTTTTCTTTCTCCCTCGATCATGACTGATAGTTTTGCAGGGTAAATCAGCCTGGGTTGACATTTTTGCTCATTCAATACTTGAAGTATGTCTCTCCAAGCCCTTCTTGCTTTTACTGTTTCGACTGAGAAGTCATTTGTTATTTTAATAGGTTTGCCTTTAAAAGTGACTTGTTTTTTCTCCCTTGAAGCTCTCAGCACCAGTTCTTTATCTTGAATGTGGAGTGTTTTAACTATTATTTGCCGCGGTGTGCTTCTATTTTGGTCGTATCTGTTTGGGGTGCGGAATGCCTCTTGTATATGAATGGGCCTCTCTTTTTTTAGATGAGGAAAGTTTTCCTTGATGATCGTTTGAAAAATTTCCTCAGGGGTGGTATTTTGAGATTCTTGCTCCGGTATTTCATGAATACGCATGTTAGGCTTCTTCAGGGTGTCCCATATCTCTTGGATATTTCTCTCAAGTATCTTTTTGGCTTTAACAACCTCTTCCATTGAGCTGGTTAGTACTCCCACTTTATCTTCAAGGTCTGAAATTCTGTTTTCTGCTTCATTAGTTCTGTTGATAAGACTCTCTGTGGCGTTCTGGGTTGAAGATAACTTGTCTTTTAGCTCAGTTTTAAACTCTGCTTGAGTTTGTTTTAACTGCTCTATGCCACTTTTTGTTTCTTGCACTGTTTTTCTCAACTCCTCCAGATGTCTGTTGTGTTCCTCTTCAAAGCGATTGATTCGATTATGTAATTCCTCCCGGATTTCCTCTTTCATAGTATTGAACATGGTAATGATCATATTTTGAAAGTCGTTATCCTGGGTCAGGCTTTCTTGGCCTTTTTCCGCGGGTTTGTTCTTGTTGGAGTCTAACATTATGGGACTAATTTCTTCAGTGGGAAATTTGTTTACTTGAGTGTTGCTTCTCATGGATTTGCACTTTGACTTTGGCATTGTCATTTTAACTCTTAAGATCTCTCAATTTCACTAAACTAAATTATTTGGCCTGGGGTACTGGTGGGCGGTGCCCGAATGGGGACTTACCTAGGGCGCGGGGTGAGGCCGGGTGGACCGGGGCGTGTCCCGACAGGCGGAGCGGGGTGGGGTGAAAAGGGATGATGGGCGCGTCGGCGTGGAGCTATTTAACCCGAGGGCAGCTGGGGCGGGGCCCGGGTGCAGGGGGAGGTCCTCCTCGTCCCTCGGCCCCCGCGCGGCTCCGGCTGGATGGTGGGAGTCGGAGCCGGGTCCCTGTGGGCTGACCTGGGGTCCTAGAGCGCGCGATGAGGCCCGGCTGGATCTCGCGTACGTGTCCGGACCGGCGGAGCGGGGTGGGGTGAAAAGGGCACACTAAGTGAATTTTGAAGGATCTGGTGTTCCTTTAAGAATAACTGAGAGATGCAGGGTGTTTAGTCAGCTCTGGAACATAAATAAGTCATGGCTTTGAGGGGATACATGGGAGTGGATAAGGCGAAAACGCAATTTCTGGCTAGAAGGAAGGAATCTAGGAAATACTTTGATTATTGCTGACCAAACCATAGAAGCAATTTTGCACAAGTTCTCCTTCAGGGATTGGAAGAGTAAGCACGCTCATGTGGTTATCTGAACCCCCACAAGGTGGGTGCAATCAGATTGAATGATTGAAACTTAGGTTTCATTCCAGAGCACTTACTACACACCAGCCTTAGGCTGACTTCTGGGGAAGCAACAATAATTACATGGTAAAATCTCTGTCTTTGTGAACTTCTGGGGATAGAGACTGGTGGCAGACTAATTAATGACTTTAACCTGTAATTTATAAAACAACAAATAACCAGGGTAAGGGATTCAAAGAAAAGAGTGGACAGCCAGTTAGGTTGACATTTTAAAGGTATGATGGGGAGACACAATGGGATATCTAAGAGAAATGGTGAGCACCAAGCTTCTAGAACAGGTATCCAAGGTCTGCTTGGGGAATGAGGAGAAGAACATGAGGCAAGTGAGAGCAGAGGGGCATAGAACCCAGTCACTGAGGGCCTTGAAGACAAGGCAGAGACTGTGTACTGACTCTAAGCAAAAAGCAAGTCCACGTTAATGGAGCCCTCATGCAAGCAGAAGGTGAACAAACTGCCTCCCCTTGACTCTGCATGATTCTTTTTTCTCCTCTTTTTCAGGCCATGTACATGTTCTACGCGCTGGCCATTGTATGTGATGACTTCTTTGTCCCATCCTTGGAAAAGATTTGTGAGGTACGTGGGGACACATTCTTCCTAGTGAAGTCTCAGATGACAAGCACCTCCATGTTTGAGAAAGAACAACACTGTAAATACAAAAATTTAATCAATCTACTTAACATTTCATGACCCTAATGGATGGTCAGACTTTAACCCACAAAGCCAGCCTTTCTGGCTACATTTGTTCATAAATGCTGACACTACCATTATCCCTGAGTATAAGTGGGTGGGAGATGGCTTCTGGAATACCGTGGGGTACTGTAACCCATGGGTGCTCAACCATGTAAAACATATGTCAAATGCTGCCATGTTCGTAGACAACCCACATGTATCCTCCCCTGTGCTTTAAAATAAATCATCTCTAGATTATTGACATTACCACCAGACTATGAACACTTTTGTAGATTACTTTTTTACTGTGTTTTGTAGGGAACGCTGATAAGATAAAATTGTGCAGGCTCAGGACCGAAGCAAATATTTTTTCAAACATTTTTGGTTGACCATTGGATGAATCCACAGTGTAAACCCTCAAATGTGGAAGGCCATCTGCACCGGCATTGTTTCTCATTCTCCTTTTCCTTTCATATCCTGCTTCCTTGTGCACTGGGGAGACGGCTCAGTGGTGAAAGCCTTTGCCTCACAAGCAAAAGGACTCGACTTCAGAACCCCAGATCCCACGTAAAAATGCCAGGTGGGAATAATGGTAGCCTAGACGGTGGAACCTGGGAAACCCCAGAGCAAAGCAATAATGAATTAGAACAATCCAAAGTGATTCCCAAAGTCTCCCTTGGACCCTCACAGGTACACACTTAAGTGCCCTCTGGTACACACACACACACACACACACACACACACACACACACACACGCTTTCTTTCTCCCTGTCATTTCTTCCTTCTCTTCATTTCTACCTCCTTTGGTGGTCTCTGAGTTCCTCTCAGTGTAAGAACCACCTTCTAGCACATATGCTTGTTACAGATGTGCTCCGGGTGGAGACCCAGCAGGTCTCAAGATGAAAGAACTAGCACAGAGGTCAGGAAAGAATATGGCGAGTCATCTCAGCAAGTGCTAGACTGAACTGAAAGTTAGATCTCTCACCCAAGAATGCCTAGCTTCTCTCCAACAGTCTCATTCTCGTGCCACTTTCATCCTCTTTTCTGTGCTACTTTCTTTCCCTCTAAGCTTTATGTTTCATCCATTTGTTTGCTATTTTTAAATAATAATCTGAGTTTTCAGAAAGCAGCTCTATTGGACACATCTCCCATAGAGAACTCCACTAGTCTTCAAACCTTGAAGCCCTTTCTTCTCCCTGCCCCAACACCTGATCCAGTAGGTCCTTGGGAAGGCAGAATTTGTGTTGGTGATGCCAGGGATGCTGGTCTGATACTCCCCTCAAAGGACCATTAACCCCTGTGCAGCTTCTGAAGCCTAGAAGTTTGCTCGTTTTTGTGCTTACAGATAATCAGTCCACAGTAACCCTGGGGAATTCATGAAAGTGTGTTGGTTCCTCTGTGTGGTTGGCAGTAGGTTGAGGAAAGAGAAATATGTCTGAGATGTGTAGTATACTGGTGGGGACTCCTTATGTCACAGTGATTCAGTCTGGGAACAGATTCACCTCATGTGAAAGACAAGAAGGTACTCACTACCATGATTGGGGCCACTTGTGATCCCTTGTATCCGTGGTATTCCAAAATCCTTAGAAGCTCAACTCCCGTCTATAAAGTGGTGCAGGTTTTTCATATAACCTATATGTATCCTCCTCTATAGCTAGAATCATCTCTAGACTTGTAACACATAGAACAATAAATTTTATATACACGTTTGTCTGACCATACTTTCCATAGAGAAATGACAAGTAAAAGTCTGTACATGTTCAGCACAGATGGAAGGTTTTTTTTTCCTGAGTATTTTCCATCCAAGGATGGTTGAATCCATAGATGTAGAACCCAGATGACAAAGGTCCAATTTACCACCATTTGGCAATCTATTCTAATGCAAAACAAAATGACTGCTTCTTCCCATGCAACTTTTTTATATTATTACTAGCAAAGATATTTTATATATATTTATGTATTTATTCTTGGAGTTATGAAGGTTATCATGCAATTATGAAGGTAGAGAAGTCTCACAAACTACCATAATCTCTTCAGGCAGTCTAGCAGCTAATCTTTTAATCTGAGATGTAGTGAAGTTGACAAACCAGGATTAACTGTCACACCTGGATATGGATGCAAAGAACTCTAATTCCACATATAGCAGAGTGCTTCACATCCATTTTTGTTGCTATGCTATTCACAATAACAGAAATGGAGAAGGCCCACATCCACAGATGAAAAGTAAAAGAAATGTGATCTACATACAGCATGGCATTTTATTCAACTGTAAAGAAAAATTAAAATCTTGAAATTTACTAGCAAAGATATTTATTATGTCTTAGTAATATAACCATAGCCCTTATAGGTTCTTCTCTGAGAAAGTCTGCAGAAGGTTAAGAACACAGACAGCCTTCTAGGAAGAATTAATTAAAGAATGGGCAGTGAAAAAAAGAGGGTGTGTTGAGCTCTTCAAAAAAAGGTTAAGAAGAGAGAAGGAAGAAACAACTATCTAATGGAATAAAGATGTTGTTTTTCTTGGTCTCTGAGGTGTGAGAGACTGGCTCTTGCAGAAGCGGTATAATCAGAATGTGCTTATTCCTCTTTCATCGCCCCTGAAGCTACCAGGAAACTACAGTTATCTCTTTAGAAATAAAGAAACCTGGTCCCAGAGACTCAGAGCGTCTCGCCTAGGGTTGTACGGCTTTTTAGGAGTGGACTCATGATCTGAACCCAGATCAGCCTAAGCTCTGTTGGATTATCTGGACACCTTAAGTTGCTCTGTAAAGACCAGCTTGCATCAGATCTTCTCAGCAGTGGCTGCACCCTGGAGGGTCCACGGCTATCAGGAAGGGGTGGATACAGAAAAGGGACTTCTTTTCCTTGAACTCTTCCTAGTCCTCTCCCCAGTCCAGTCTTAGAAACAGTGCCAACATCACATGCCTGACTCCTGGAGTACAGTTCCATGTACTTTAAGTGATTTGCTAACTGCGAAGGGAATGGCATGTCTGTGGATGTGAAAGCGCATCTACTCAGAGTTTTTACATGTTTATGCCTTCTGAGAAACCTGCGGTCAGCTCTAGAGTTCCATTCTGTCTCACAGAATCAGGCATCATGGTGCACATCCACCCATTGTAGCCTAGGAAGCTTCTAGGTCCAGGTCTCTCTACAGCATCTTTGCTTTCCCCAATCTGCTTCAAGTGATGTGGTGTTGTATATTTAGTACCTGCCCCTAAACTACACCTGGGACTGGGCAAGGAAGCTCCAAAGAATGTTGTTTTCTACTTTTATGTTTTGTGAAAGAAATGCATACTGCCCAACAAATCATAGCTGGGGGATGGAGTCCCATTCAGTCTTAATACATCAAAGTTCAAGTCAGGAAAGACAAGGAGCTGGGGAAGTCAAGGAGTAGGGAAGGAAAAGAAAGGAAGACAAACGTGGTGATCCATTTTGCCAACAGCAGGTCAGTCTATTCCACATCGCTCTCTTCACCTGCCTTGGCCTCAGTTTCCCCATGTGTGGAGTGCCAATCACTAGATTTTAGACAGCCAAGAAGCTTCATCACAGGTTATGTAGAGGTGTACAATGTTGAAAAGTCCTTTGTCCATGGGAGACAGTCAGACTTGGCTACACAGAATCAAGGAAGGGAGAGAAGTGTTTCAAAGATGGCCAATAAGCAAAGGCTCCATATGTGGAAGGACATACGATTCCTAAGGGTCACGAGATGTGGCAACCCCACCTCCATTAGAGGCTTATCCATTAAAAACAGATGTCAGATGGAAAGGGTATGAAGGCTTTGGAGACATGCCAAAGTTTCCAGGGGGCTCCTGAACAGTGGATAAGGGTGGTGGGACCCACACTACAGAAGCTGAACTCTATCCCAGACAAGCTGTGTGACTACAGCAGAGAAGGAAACTAGATAAAGTACAACCTGGTCCTTTCTGGTTTGTAGGCCACAGATCAGGCTGATGCGGTTTACTTTCTGTATTCGTGGGTTCCATATCTAAGCATTCAGCCTTGTATCAAATATTAGTGGGAAAAGTTATGCTTACACTGAATAGATATAGACTCTTTCCCTTGTCATTATGTATTAGGCAGTGCAGTTATTTGCATAAGCATTTACATTGTATTAGAAATTATAAGTAGTCTAGGATTTATTTACAGCACACTGGAGAATAGGTACAGACTATATGCAAATATTATATTCTTTTATAAGAAACTTGAACAATATATAGCTTTTGGTATTTGTGGAGGTTTCTGGAACCAATTCCCATTGATCCCAAAGGCTGACTATTTCACAGAAGATTGGATGAACTGTCAGGGAAGCTGCAGAGAGACAAGATGGATTCTGCCATGGTACCAGGGCAGAGCTGTGTAGAGGGCAGGACCAGAGGAGTGCAGCTTGGAAGAAAGGTCTTATTAGCAAAACATTTCAAGAAAAGACATTTTGTTAGAGAAGGTCTGAGCCACAATCCATGTGGAGGCAAGAGAGATGTGGAGCATGTGCTCAAGTGGCAGAAGAAACTAGTTATAGAGTCCAGCCAGAGAGCTACAAGGCAAGGCAAGGCTCACAGCTCATGGCAAGGCAACAGGAGTTAAACCAGGTCAGGCTGCCCGGTGGACGTCTCCTATCCCGGGACTCCAGTGCTCATACTTTCCCACCAAGCGTAACTGGCAACTTTGAAGTACCATCTCAGAGTTTCTCTCCTCCACATTGCATAGGAACTTTGTTGAGTGCAGAGCAAAGGGACCCAGGGGCTCTGACAGATTATCTCCCTCCAAAGGGCTCTGCCAAGGCCATGCTGCCCCTCCATGGTGGAGCAAGGAAGTGCAGCCACTGGAGCTACTGGAAGGGTAATAATGATGGCCTTTCTAATGGAGAGAGTCTTTACCTCGAGGAAACTGCTAACCAACAGCCAGCTTGCTTTCTGGGTCGTGATTAGAACGCAGGACAGCTAAACACACTAACCAGCCTCTGAGGATCACTCTTGTCTTCTTGCAAATCATCTTCTGGTTCAGCAAACAGGGTGACTTGAAGAGTCCGCTGTGAAAACTCAACAGAACGGCTGCCACGGAGCTTCCTACTGTCTCAAATCTCATCTGCTGTAATATCACTGAGGATACGAGGTCAAGTTTCATTCAGGAAGATGACTCCACAGACACACCCCCAAAGCCTCCTCAGTCCATGTAGGCTCACAAACGGGTTCCTCTGGGTCATACTGAGTTTGAAATCATCAATGTAAAGCAAAAATCATGACTTTTGCACACGGGTCTGGATTATTGACATCTCTTCAAAAATAAGAGTTCCTGGCAACACCGAGGGACTGAGCAGGGTTGCTATTAGAAAGGAGACCAGTGACACCCCCCCCCTCGGGTCCACTGTCCTTGATGCCTCCACTCCACCTCCCTGTCATCAGCACAGTCCCTGGAGACATTTGGTTTAAAGATCCTTAGATATTCTGCCAAGGTTTTTGCTAGAGAAGTCTTGATACCCCTACCAACCTTGCCAAGGGAGAGGATGATGAAGGTCGTTGTAATCCTGCAGGGCCACTGCGGCAGTGGCTGAGCTCAACCAAAAGGACAACACTTAAAGGAACTAAACCCAGCCCCTGGGTCTCGCTGAAGCCTGGGAGCTTCCTTTTGCAGGGCTTGGAATTTCAGTAGCCGTGGTTACCCATGTCCCCAGGGTGACTCATCTGTGCCTTGTCTCTGTTCCCCTGCAGCGCCTCCACCTCAGTGAAGATGTGGCAGGGGCTACATTCATGGCAGCAGGCAGCTCAGCCCCAGAGCTGTTCACGTCAGTCATAGGTAAGTGACATGTGTGAAACCTCTCGGTCCTGTAAGAGAAAAGGGCAACGGGAACAGAAGACCCTCAGACTTGGGTGGTCTGCCACTGATAGGAAATGAAGTCTGGGGACCCAACAAAGAATCCAGTGATGTTTTTACTGTATGCAAACTTGTTCCAGACAGAGTCAGTGCTATTAAGGGACATTGCCCCCCATTAGAACCCCTCCCCTGAAAATTTTGGGTGTTTCTCATGGCTCCTAACCACCGTCTAGCCCTTAGGAAATGCCCTCCAGGACCACATTGAAATGCAACTGAGCCACTACAGCTGGGGCTGGTTTGGGGGTTCTGTGTTTCAGGGGTCTTCATCACCAAGGGTGACGTGGGAGTTGGCACCATCGTGGGCTCTGCTGTGTTCAACATTCTGTGCATCATCGGCGTCTGTGGACTCTTTGCAGGGCAGGTAAGGATGAGGACTCCTTTGTGCTTAATAGTGCCGACATGTGGGGATGGAGGGATGGAGCTGAGACAAAGAGACAGGAGAGCGTCATGTTGAAACACACTTACACTGGCCTTTAATGTCGTGGTGTTTGGGGGGGTCTCACAACCCAGGAGGCAGGATCAGCTTGAATGGAAAATCTGAAGATAAGCATCATTTGGACTCTGGATGGATGGAATATAGAATTTCTGGGTCCAGATAAAGAACTCAGCAGCCCGCAAGATGAGAGCTGTGAATGTGAATGTGTCACCTGTATTTTGATAATTACTGATCTGAATCACAATGACTTAAAACAATTGTAGGTGTCCTCAGAGGAAATAGGATCAATGAGAGCAATAGGAATAAAGATTGATTTCTTTTTTTCTGCTAAAAACAACTTGCAGTGGTCATAGTTCAGGATTCAGCCTTTCTGCCTGTAGGGATGGGGCACTGGATTTCCTTGTTGTTTTTAGTTGTTTCGGTTACAACTGGAGGCTCATGGACCTATAGTTAACCTAAGAAGACTGTCTCATGGGTGACAGGGATATTCTGGTGACCTTTCTGAATGTTGTAGTCTCTTGAAAAGTCAGGGATTTGTTCAGAAGTCATCAGAATGTAAGAGTGTTGAATCTCCGGGTTGGCAGCACTGCAATGGTTCCTGAAGACTTTCCTACCAGCTCTGGTATTGAGTTTCCTAATAGAAATTTTTATCATAAGCAGTGAAATCTTCAGTCTTCTGCAAAAGCCCCAGAGACTCAGTATCTTCTAGAAAAACATACTTCTAGCAGTTCACAGGTGGCTCTACTTATAATATTGAAGGATCTGGTCACCCCAATCACCCGTTGGGCATCCTCAGTGTGGCCAGGGCCCAGGTCTGGATAATTGGCAGACCTGTGCCTTGCTGTAAGTGGCTGGCTGGTTTGAAGAGTGAAGACAGACGGCTCTGAGGACCTTCTCCCTCGACCCTATACAGGACTCTGTGTGTTGCAGAAGCTTCTGGACAACCCATGCTGCTCATTCTGGAGCGAACCCAGAAGTTCCCTGGAGGATGCCCATGGGAACACCCTGCTCTTCTCCGTGGCCCATTTTTCACTGCTTCCGTCCCCATGCTGATGCCTGCCGTGTTCATTCCTTCTAAGTGACAGGCAGACGGACACCTTGGTCTTGTCAGACATCAGCTCCAGTGCCTTCAGGTGGACAGGCTGACTTCTGACAAGGAGTTCTAGGCACTTGCTCAGGGTCATGATGATTGAGTTCTGTCTCTCTGGCTGAGCCTAACGTTTTCTGTTTTCCCAGAAGTCTGTTGTGTTAAATTAATGGACCTGCACTATGGTGCTCTTGAATTCTCCTATATAGATAGTTAGCACCAGGGACTGGAGAGGTGGCTCAGGGATTAAGTCTCTGCCTTGCAGGCGGAAGGTCCTGAGTTTGGATCCTAGACCCCACGTAGCAGCGGAAGCGGGGGCGACCTATGTTTCTGGTCCTGGTGGGGCAGAGCCTGTGAATCCCTGCGCAGAGTAAACAAGGAGGAGGTGGAGGCGTCCATGGTGATTCCCAAATTCGCCCGTGGTTCTACACACACACACATACACACACACACACACACACACACACACACACACACACACACACACACATACATTCACACACATACATACACACACACACACATACACACACACATGCATACACACACAATTGAATAAATAATAAAAAAATTTAAATAGTTGGCACCAAAAGAGCAAGTGCCAGGCCACCTTTGGTGCCATTGCTGTCCCCCGGCTGTGCTCTACCTTCCAGAGATGAATAGTCACACCATCAGAAGCTGTTGCTGTTAGCACTTTCTTAATTAGCATTGTCACCATTAGCTGTATGATTATTAGCCTGGCCGTTATTAGTGTTGTCATTAGTTCATTAGTCATTTGTACCTGGCGCTTGATACAGAAGCAAGCCCAAAGCGGGGAGAGATAATGTAAAGAAACGAAACAAATGACTGGGTGGTGTCTACCCAGTGTCACACAACTAATTACTTATGAAAGAGCTGCAATGTGCATGTGGCACATAATTCATCAGCAGTGCCACTCATCGCCAGCATGGTTGGAGCACCTGCAACAGCAGCATGTGGTTGCTGAACCTCAGCTCAGGCTGCTGGCACCAAACCACTGCTCCCTCCGGGTCCTGCCTGGCTCATCTTACAGTGCCATATAGCACAGCCCCATAGAGCTGCAGAGAAGTAACAACTAGAATGGTTGGAAGCAGACCTCAGGGTGATCCCAGGTATGGGTTTTCCTTGTAGCTTTACTTGCCCTGTGCCCACTTGGAGATTTGCAAGGCCATCTATCTGCTTCCCTTTTTCAGAGTTTTATAGATTCTCTCAAATCTTTGCAGGAGACGTAGAGTAGTATTTTGGAGAGAGGATGGCCTGGGATTGAACTCTGCCTGCCATTTCCCGGCCAAGGGACTTCAGCTCTGGAAGTCTGATCCTGCTCATCTATGGCATGGGTGTAAGCATTCTTCCTAGTGTTGCCATGGTGATGAAAAACCTAACATATTCATCACTAATAGCAGCACCTGGTTTACAAAGAAAATCAACCCGTACCTGGGTTTGTCATCACCAGTTTCCATCCTAGGTTACTGGAAAAGTATAACGACTCTGTTGATTAAATGACTGAAAGGGGTCTCTGGGGTTCTCATCAGAAACATGGTAGGAAGGAACAGAGAAAAGATCTTGTAAGTGGAATCCTGATGAGATGCTTGATAGAAGGGCAATCTCAGAGAACTAGTCCTTGGTTCTGGCTGTCTGATGAGTGAGTGGAAAGGAACCTTCATAAGAAATGAGAGCTGCCGGGCCTAGAGTGTGAAGCCTTCCCAGGCGGCAGAGTTGGTGCCATGGAATGTTACAGCAAAGGATGGAAATTGGGAATTGAGTGACTAATAAATCCAATCATGGGTCTCACTTAGCATTATTATTTATGTTGATCCTCACTTTCATTTGTCTGGGAGAATTACAGCGAGGGCCCATGGGCCTGTCTCTAATGCATTTCAGCATAAAGGCCAGTACATGAGGAAGTCTGTCACCCATCCGAAATAAAGTAATTAAGCTGTAAGGTTTGAGCTCCCGTCTCAATTAGGGTTTTGATGAATTCAATATAATTAAATGTCTGCTGTATTTGCAGTTTGCAAACATACCCAATGCCTCGGTGTTCGCCTGAGGTGCTTTGGGGACTTTTATGGGACAGGAAGAAAATTGCTTCTTAGAAAGTGGCTTGGAGAGTGATTCTTGGCATCCTCACAAGACACTTAAACAGGGCTGTGAACCCACCAGATTTTCTTTAAGAACAAAGGATAACAACCAAGAAAAAAACAAGGTCTCGATGCCACCCACTAATGTATTTTGCACAGTGCATTGAAAGGATGTCATGCGAATTTCATAAAACAATGTGCTTATGAATTTTAGTCTACCATTCGGAGCATGTTAAGGATTTAAATACATAACCACAAACAGAGAGTAAACAGTTTAACTGCATCCCAGATTAGGACTTTCATATTCTGGTTATTACAGGCCAGCAGATGGCTCCTGTTTATTGTAAAGAATTCTCATATTGGCTCCTGGCATCCTCATAATGTGCCTGATGTTCTTGGGCAAGGTCCATCTAATCTTGGCTCGGTTTGCCTTCCTTCAAATAGCACCCCATCTGAGCTGGCTCATTTACACAAAACAGAACAGCACCCAGAAACTTGCCTTCATTTGAATATCCTCAGAAGGAGAGTCTAGACAAGAGGTCAAGTGCAAGGAACTTGGAAGGCGATCCAAGGGATTGCCACCGGCACAATATTGAGGAAATCAGGCAGGGAGGAGAAAGTCCCCAAGGAAAGTGTTCTCTGAACCTCCACAAAAGTAGACAAGTCAGAGGGAAACATGGGGTACATAGAAGCAGACAGGCAAGAAAGTGGAAGGGAGTAGTATTGATTGATGAAGGGATAAGAGGGAGGGGGATGGAGGTAAGCAGGGATAAGTAATTAGAAAAATAAAATAATAATTAAAAAAAACAATGTGTTTGCAATGAGTTATCACTGCTGGTAACTAGGATTTTATTCATCTGTGGGAAATGGAAGACAAAGTGCATAGATGTCAAGTGACCTCATATAAGGGACAAAGAGCCAGGATACCACCCAACTTCCATATTCCATTGAATAAGGACTGTTTATGAGGAACATGCATTTTTCAGCATTATAGCTTGTCGGGTGGATCCAGTCATGGTGTACTTTGAAGTTCAAAGAAGAGCATCACAGAGAGATAGAAGTGCGCCTACCGTAAGGACCTGAAATGGTCACAGTGAGGAGATAGGAGACAGCCTACAAAGCATGTGGTACAACCCAAGGCTAAGTCTTCTAAACAGACTAGTTGCTTGGCTCACATCATCAACTGAAAAAACAAGTACTAGTTTGAGGAGGACTATTACGTTCCAGATATGGATGCAGAGGGTTTGCCTAATGTGTGTTTAGCTCTGGATTTTGATCCCCAATACCAAACAGATAGATAGATAGATAGATAGATAGATAGATAGATAGATAGATAGATAGATAGATAGATAGATAGATGGATTCCCCAATGTTAAAAAGGTTTTTAAAGACTATTTGTAATCTTTCATTTGCCAAAAATAACTAATGAAGATTGCAAGTATATCAGTTTAGAATGAAGCTATTAAATTTACCTAGCAATAAAATAGAAAATCTTAAGATTGACCAAGGTATAATATACTTATAATGTAACTTGTGCTTTATACAAACAATGATAAAGTTATTTTGTAGCATGTTAATTCTATATTGTTCCTCATGTATCTTTATCACTTAGACAATGTTATGCAAATAATGAGATTATGTTAGTTTTTTTGTTTGTATATGTGAGGATGTGCACATGTGCATATGGGTGAATGTGCTACGGAGGCTACAGGTCAATATTGGGGGATCTTTCTTAATCATTCTTCACCTTATTTTTTAGGGGGCACGTGCCTCTCACTAAACCTAGAGTTCATTGCTCATTGATTTGACTAAACTAACTGAAAGCTCCAAGAATCTGCCTATTTTTCTCTCTCCTTCCCTAGGACTTATGTCCTTCACTTGGGTCCTATCTCCTAAAATTTTTAGAACCTTCCAAAATAGTACCTCCAAGTCTTCAAAATGCGATCTTGTGGGGAACACGCCATAAACTATAATGGTACTATATATATATAATAGTAAACTATAATGTTTATTTTTTTAAAAAATGGGATCAGAGAGATGACCTGTGTGCACACCTGGAAACTTGAGTTCAATCCCCTAAACTTATTTGCATTCTCTTTCTCTCTCTCTCTCTCTCTCTCTCTCTCTCTCTCTCTCTCTCTCTCACACACACACACACACACACACACACACACACACACACACACACAAATAAATAAATGAATGAATGAATAAATAAATGCTGCCAAACAGCTTTTCAAAGCAAAGCGGCCCATTTTATATTCTCATCAACAGCACGTACAATTATAGTTATTTCCATCATAACCAGCACGTGGTATTAACAGTCTTCCTTTGTTCTGTTACATTTTAATTTCAGTCATTCTGGTGAGTGCGAAGAGCACTTCACTGTGCTGGTAGTTTCCATTCCTCGGCCAGACATGGCATAGGACTTCTTTTCACATTTCTGTTTGCTCTCTTTCTTGATGTTCTTGATGTTCAGGTCTCCATCCACGTATTAACTGGAGGTTTTGTCCTCCTCTTACTCTCTTGTTCTGGCAGTCTCTAAATCATTGCACTCAACCACTCCTCTGAGTCCTTCGGTCCAATTTGTTTTAATTTCCAAATCAATAGAGAGTAGGGCCATTAGAAATGATTTAGAGTGGTCATGGCAATGTTTTATGAGAGCTGTTGCTCTCGCTCCATTTTGCAAGGGAGGTAATCAGAAACTGCACCCTTCGACTCTACAGAAGAAAATGAAGAGGTCAGTGCCCATATGTTCAACAAGTATGAATGTAGCAGTAACTGAGATTCATAATGGATCTTGCCAGACATGGAAAGCAGAGTCCACAGCAGCTTGCAATGAGCATTCCTTGCATGCAGTTAGGCCTCACATTGGTCCTGGATATGAGCTTCAGGTCACTGCCTCCCTGCTTGAAAAGGACACTCTCAGGGTTGTACCTACTGTCAGTAAGAAGAAGTTCAGCACCTTCGCACCATTGCCACTGAGCATCTTTCCATGAGAAAAGGCCACCCCAGGGACCCAAAGTCATTTCTTGCCAGAACACAGTGCTCTCCTGTACTAGATGTTGTTCTGGTCGCTTTGATTAAAAATACCTAAGTAAAGCAATATGAGGAAGGAAGGATTCACAGCTTGAAGGTACAGAACATCATGGCAGGAAAATCCTAGAAGCAAGAATTTGGCTAAAGTCAGAAAGCAGAGAGAGATGAGTGTTGGTACTTAGCCAGCTTCTTCCTTTTCATTCAGTCCAGCACCACAGCCCAAGAAATGGTGCCACTTACATTTAGGTAGACTTGGACCATGGGGGTCTGTGATCTCTCTCCTGAGTGAAGAAGGCTGGCTGGAGGGTCCAGACACCCCAGCACTGGACACAGAGATGTCCACACACTCCTCCAGTGTGCCCCTTACACACAGGCAGAACTCTCACAGAAACAAAACATTCCAATACTGGCCTTATAACCAGGCAAAAAATCACTGAAATCTTCCTGATGTGCGGGATACAAACATTAGTGGGTCATAAGAGTATTTGCAGAGCGACCACAAAGGCTGCTTCCTCTGCTCCATCCAGATGGTCCCGGGACCGCATCCTGGTAGTACTCCTTGTCATCCCCACACACTGCACATGGCATTGTATGAGCTGCAACAGAACAGATGAGGTCTTCTCATTTGCCTGATACCAGCTACCATCAAAATGCCTTTGGCAGGACCAATGGCCAGCACCTGAAGCTGAAGCTACTGAATGCTTGAAATTACAGAGCTGTTTCTATACAATAATGCTCACAAAAAGTGGTCTGTTACTTTGTTATTCAGGATTTAAAGCCAGAGTAATAATCCATTGATTGTGTTCTGGGGACAATTATTAACACAGTCCTTTTTCAAGCAGTGAGTTTGTGCTTTTCTCTCCTTTTTATTCATTTCTTTTATTTTTCCTTTATTCCTTTGTGAAGAGGATTGAATTCATAGTAAGCACCATACTTACTGAGCTTCAGTCCCAGTTCAGTGAGCTCAATTCTTTATTTAACAAATGTTTGATGAGTGCCTCCTTTATACTGAGCACTGTCTAGGCACCAAAGGGATATCAGTGAAAAGAATTACATTCCAGAATTGAGCTACAAATATCAAGCAGCCAGTAAAGATGATTATACACAGATATGTAGGGAGGTAGTCGAAAGATGGATGGATGGATGGATGGATGGATGGATGGATGGATGGATGGATGGATAAATGGATGAAAGACTAGATGGAAAGTATGGATGGATGGATAAATGGATGAAAGACTAGATGGAAAGTATGGATGGAAAGAAAGGAAGGAAGGATGGAATGATGATGGATAGGAAGGAAGTTAGGGGGGCTGGAGAGGTGGCTCAGGGGTTAACCCTCTGCCTTGCTGGCGGAAGGTCCCGAGTTCGGATCTCAGACCCCACGTATAAACGCCAGGCGGAAGCGGGGGCTGCCTGTGTTTCTGGTCCTGGTAGGGTGGAGCCTGTGAATCCCGGGGCAGAGTAAACAAGGAGGAGGTGGAGGTGGTCTATGGTGGTTCCCGAATTCGCCCGTGGTTCTACACACACACACATACATACATGTGCACACACGCATACACACACGATTGAATAAATAATAAATAACAAAAAATTTTTTAAAAAGGAAGGAAGTTAGGAAGGAAGTTAGAAAGGAAGTTAGAAAGGAAGTTGGGAGGGAGGGAGGGAAGGAGGGAAGGAAGGAAGGAAGGAAGGAAGGAAGGAAGGAAGGAAGGAAGGAAGGAAGGAAGGAAGGAAGGAAGGAAGGAAGGAAGGAAGGAAGGAAGGAAAGTTGGTTTAGTTTTGCAAAGGAGATAATCAGAAACTGCACTCTCAACTCTACAAAAAAAGGAAGGAAGGAGGGAGGAAGGGAAAGGGAGAGGGAGAGGGAGAGGAAAGGTACTAATACAGAGAGATAGAAGGCTGAAAAGAAAATGCATGTTGTCAATTGGAAGTCCATGCTATGAAACAAATAAAGCATGGTAATGTTTTAGAAACTACACAAGAGAAATGTGCTTGTTTCCGGGAAGAGCACCTCTGTGAAGGCTACTAGCTTAATGCAGTGAAAAAAATACTACATTCCACTCTAAAGCAAATGGCATCACTTAAAACGTAAGCTCTGACTCAGGTGCTATTGTGAACATGAGTCACACCAAATAGAGGGAACAAACCATCCGAGCAAACAGAGAGCTGTTGCCCTTGGAAACATTGTAATGTTGGTCTGCTAGCCTCATAAGGTAGAGAAAGAAAACAGCAATGCCAAGGACTCTAGAAAGACATCTCTAGCAATCACCTCCATCTCCAGAAACAAAGAAACATATAAAGTAGCAACAAAGGTATAGGGAGTCTATTTTCTACCAGGAGAGAATAACGATGCTAGGCTATCAGTTTTCCAAGAGCCCATGCATCTCTATCTCCTAATATAGTAGTGGCAGTAAGAGTAGCCTCAGGGACCTGAATCTTAGTCTCAAGTGAAAACTTAGTGTATAAGTGAAAGCATCACACATCATCTGGGTTCAGATCCCCAGAACCCATGTAAAAGCTAGGCATGGCCACGTGTATCTATAGTCCAGCCCCAGAGGGGGGTGGTAGAACTAGAGTCGGATCCCTGAACTACCATCTAGCACAATCAATGAGCTCTTGGTTCAATGAAGGGCCTTTCTCATGAGCAAGGTAGAGAGTGATTAAAGAAGATACTAAACATCGACCTCTGTTCTTCGCAGGCACATGCACAAATATGTATGTGCATCTATCATACATGCATACACAGACACATCCACACATGTACAGCACACACACACATACAGATTTGGTCTTTAATAAACACTTATTTCATATTTCTGTTATTTTAATGTTACATATATAAATATAGTGAATTTATGATATTTTTACCCCTTACTCCCCAATCTCATTCCTCCTCTTCTTCCCTTACATCCCTTCTTTCCTGCCAGATTCCCTCCTATTTTTCAAGACTTTTCACATGTGTAGCATACTGGGTCTCATCTGGTTTTCCTTTGTTGACATGTGCCTAAGTACTTGCTGGAGCATGAATCATGTATCAATGAGTATACCATTAAGCAAAACATCTTCCTTTTCTCCCCCATCAGCATTAATCTTCATTGGTGTCTCAGAGATGCATGGAGCTTCCTGAGACCTTTCACCTTCCGTGGGAAAATTTTGATAAAACAACTCCCATGCAAGTCTTGTGGAAATCTACATAGCTATCATGAAATCATGAATGCCATAGCCCTGTTATATCCAGAAGATACTATTAGGCTCTTACAATCTTACCAGTCCATCTTCTGCAATGTTTTCTAAGCTTTGGGGGTATGGATAGGTGTGGCTTAGAAGTTCTGTTTAAAGCTGAGTAGTCTACAGTCATCTATTTTGTGTACTTTGGCAATATTCTTTTCTGTAATAAATGCTTTCCAGTGGAGAAAGAAACTTCTAGGTTGAATATGGAATGTTCTTCCAATCTATGAGTATAATAACAGTTATTTTTAAATCATTCTAAGTGTCTATAAAGCTAAATCTTCATAACCTGTACTCTCTTTGTAGCCTATGTCTTTATTCTTTCATAATTCCTTGTTCTAGTTTATACTAACAGGAATATGTTCCCTACTTAAAAGTGGGTCTTAAATCTGACCAAAAAACTATTGTTTGTCCCCTTAACACTCCATGCCACTATTACACTGGTGGTTCTTTCTTGCCCTTGTCTAGTGAATGTTTTTACAATTTGCAGATTTCAGAGATTGATGAGATGCTTTTCTTCCCTGTTAGCATTATATAAGCTATCTACCAATTTTCCAAACCAGTTCCAACTGGTGCTTTTTGCCCATGTCCTGTGATCCACATGTGTTGTATCTTCCATAATAGGATCTTACTGTTAGTTTCTGGAGGGCAACCAAGAATAATGGCAAAAATCTATGGCAAAAAAGCATGGGTCTTTTTTTGCAAAAGCAAAAAAAGCAATGACAAAAAAAGGTTTGAGGGACCTTTGAGACTTCTTTAACCAACAACTTATCAGGAAGCATCACATCCCTGTTGCTTCTAGTACAGTTTAATTATCTCTAGATTCTAATTGGAGCACCAACAGGACATTTTTTTGTTTGGTCCTATCTTCCTATCTCTGTACTTCCTGCACAGGGAAAGTCTATTCTTATTATTTTTCTTTTATTAACTAAAATCTTTTTAACATATTGAAATTTCTATCTGGTTGCATCACATATTCTTAGTTTTTCTATTACTTTTTCAGCTCTTCCTACACTCCATTGCCTCATATTCCACTCCCAAGTATTTCTCTCCATTATTTCCCCTTTACCTTGCCGCCCATGGTATCCTGTGTCTCTTCCTCCAAAGTTTTCACCCAAACTCCTCCCCACTCACTGGTTACTTGATCTTTGATAAAGAACTGACTGATAACTGCCCTTGATGGAACACAAAGGGAGAAGATGCACATATGATCTGAGAGAATTCACAGTGCCCCAAAAGCCTGGCACACACAGACTCAGGAACTGTTTATTGATTAAACAGCTAGTTAGATAGACACAAAGAAGAGGGCTCATCGTTTACTAGCAGACACAATAGGACAAGGTCAATTGAAACAGCAGGAGCTCTTTGAGAAGATCCCAAGACATGTGATACAGAATTAGTAGTTTATGTGGCCTTCCTTTCACTGCCAGTGATACGCAGGCACAGGGCCAGAGAGGTGAGTAAAACATCCAAGGTCCCTGCTCCCTCAGAACTCATAGACCAATGCAGCAATACAGGAAAGAGCAGGATACCTATCAAGTCATACTTAAAAACAAAATTCATTAAAGAAACACATTAAGCAATGGTGGCAAACCATGGAGAAAGGGTTTATCAAGTTGTTAGGGAAAGTGTCTCAAAGGAACCACTAGCTATGAAGATAACTCCATAGGAAGATTCAGTGAGGAAAAGTTCTGGATGGAAAAGGGACTGATGCCTAGACAGG
This sequence comes from Typhlomys cinereus, assembly GCA_023101885.1. Taxonomy (NCBI): domain Eukaryota; kingdom Metazoa; phylum Chordata; class Mammalia; order Rodentia; family Platacanthomyidae; genus Typhlomys; species Typhlomys cinereus. The sequence continues at coordinate 11,466,267 of JALPQD010000012.1, forward strand.
AACAAGTTAAGCACATTAGAGGTGACAGAAAAGACCATTTAGGAGCCTGGAACAGAAGGGAAGAGGAGTAGGGAGAAAGAAGTTGATAGGGGTCAGGTCTGGACCCAGGTCATTGGGAAGAATTTGCGTGCAGTAGAAAGCCACAGAAGAGTTTTGACCCATGCACTAATGTGATTGAATCTTACTTAGGAAAACCACTCCAGCTATCAGGGGAGAAAAGGACTCTTCAAGAAAAGAAGGACTAGTAGGAAAAAAAGATAGACTAGCAGTAGCAGAGAGACTATAGGAAGGCTATAGGGAGACCTGAGTGGAACTCACAGCCTTAGAGATAGAGACGGCTGCTGAATTTGGAAAACTTTTGGAGATGATGCCAAGAGGAGTTGATGAACTGCAAATGACAATGAAGGAGAGAAAAAACTTATAGAAGACACCAGGACCTTTGCGTTGAACCATGTAAATGAGCCAAAGAATATTTATAGGCTCAATTAGTAACTATAAATTGTCCATGAGAGCTGGGAGAGTCTGTTTCCATTGAAGATATTCAACTGTTGAGCATCATTTCCAGATGCAATTTTCTTTTTTTTTTTTTTTTTGATCTTTGTTTGGTTTTTTTTATTAAAAATTTAATTATACGTTTAAAAATTTTTTACCAGTTCCCTCCCTCCCCCCTCCTCCCCCCGAACCCCGTCCCCATCCCCCAGTGCCTCCCCCCCAATTCCCAGAGAGTCCTTTATTGTGTACGCCTAACTCTCCACTGGGTCCTCCTCTCCAATGACATATAAGGACCCAGTGGCATTTCCATAAGCCCTTTCTCTTGTTCCCCTTAAGCATAAGATCACTACTATGGCTGTCAATCCCTTGCCTCCAGGGGTCTCGGTGCCCTTAACAGATGCTAGACTTTATGAGGGCAACAGTGCGCTGGACATTGCGCAGGGCATGCAAAGTTCCATTATGATTGCTTTGGCCCCAACTATTGTTGAGAATCTTGCAAATCGTTGCTCCTCCCATCCTTTCGCTCTTACAATCTTACCGCCCCCTCTTCCGCAAATGTCCCTGAGCTCCAGGATGGGGAGAGATTAGGCTGGCCTAGTTCTATGTGATTGATATAGTCTCTGAAGTCCAGATGCAATTTTCAAATGACAAAGCAAAGAAGATAACCAAGAGGAAACGAAGGGAATGTTTGTTTTTGTTATAAAATACTTTCCAGCACAGTTCTCATCCCAGGTCAATCTCCTTTGATGTATGTGAAGTCGCCTAAGTTCTTCTGATCCACCTGTTTTTTCCTGCACGGAAGATACAGTTCTGCATTTAAATGGAAGCCTTAAGCCCAGGCCTGAATCTGACTCTCTAAGTGAGAAAAGAAGCATCATTGATTAGCTTTCAAACTCATGTGCAGAACACATGGGCAGTGGAGGGCTAGTGGACCAAATGCCTGGCTGTCACTGGCAAGAGAAGGTGTTCTGTCCCTCCCTAGATCCAGCCAAGGAACCACTTAACTTGTATGTAGCAGGAGGGTGAGTTCTGTCTCCCTTCTCTGTAGGGAGTACACATGAACTTCTACTCCTTGGGAAATGAAGAAAACTAGTCTGTTTTTTATTTGTCCATGAGTTCTTTCTCTACGATGAAATTGTGGTCATAGTTGAGGCATGGAAAATTAGAATTAGGGTATAGGATGTGGTGGCCAGCAGCTGGGAGACTCAAGGCTAGGTACAGCTGCTACACCACATTAGCCTTCCAGCCCTCATCAGCTGCAGAACTCTATGATGGAGTAAGCCTGATTTTTTTCCACACTCTTTCTCTGTCTTTGATTACCACAGCATGCAGCTTCCAAAAACATGTGTCTCCGCCTCCCCATGGCATCATTTTATTTTCCTTTTTAAAAACAATATACAACTGTCTCCTGCTCCCAGTTATTATCTATTTTTATTTTAAATTAAGAACAGCTTTGTGTTTGTTGCTGATCTTTATTGGGAACCTCAGTGGAATTAATACAAAATTACATAAATTATATATATTAACTCATTAAACCCTTAGAACAATCCCATGGCATAAATACAGTTTCTATCATTTTATAAATGAGAAAGTAGGAGACAGAGAGACAGACAGACAGGCAGACTGACTGACTGACTGACTTGGTCCAGGCCACGTATGCAGGAAGAATCAAATTGGGATTGGGAGCTGGCAGTTTGGTTCCAGAATATGTGTTCTTAATCTGTGGAGCACTGAGAAGCCAGTGGAACAAAATTCAAAGAGGCTTTCACCAGGGAGGTTGCAGAAGGATCCATCTCTCAAAGGAAGGGGGGTGGTTTGTTCTTGACTGTCACACACATCTTTCTTGTCCAGAACATGACAATTATGAAGTGTTCTTGAACCTCTCTATCACAGAACTTCTTGTAGGCTGGCTACCAAGGTGTTTTTCTCTGAATGAAAAGCAATAGCATGTTTTCTTTAGAACTAAGGCTCAATCCTGACCTACGTTATTTATACATGACCTGACTGTGAAATGTAGGAGTGGTTGAGCTGCCATTGGACTAAAGAGATTTTAAGGCCCTTTCTGATAGGGATACATAAATTTTGCTGTGTTACAGTGTCGTGACATTATCCTGCAAAGAGTAGCAGAGACCTCACCTTCCTTGCCCGATGTTAATAGGGGCGATCCGGGGTGTATTTGTTTAACCCTTTCTGCCTGTGGATTGACTGTCTTTGAAGAATCAACTCTATTTCAGGGACATGGAGGAAAGAGGACAGCCATGTGATTCATGGGTGAGCCAGAAAAATCAAAGCTAATGGATATCCATGGGAAGTGTTTGGTTTCTTTCTCAGAACCGCATTTGCTCTGGAGTCCTTGACTGGTATGAAGGTTAGTGTTCACTGAAATTTGGCAAATTAAAAACACTTGGGAAAGATAGCATTCTTCTAGGGTATTATCTTGATTTTATTCCTTAATATTGGAAGACCATCCAGGTATGGTTGGCCCCATTCCCTGGCTAGGATCCTGGATTATTTAAGTGGAGAGGTGGAACTGAATGACAGCAGGCATTCGTCTGTCTCTGCTTCTTTTGAATACAATGTGACCAACTGCTTCAAGCTCCTGCCCACTATGATGGACTGAACTTGAAGTGAAATAAAAAGAAAAAAAAAACTTTTTTTCTTAAGTTACTTTTGTCAAAGTGTTTTATCACAGCAATGGGAAAATGAAGCTTAAGACAGATGGTTTCAAGCCCATGCTGTCTCTAAGACTTGCGGGAGATTGAAGGCCCAAGGGACTCTTGTGGAGGGATGCTCCATGCTTTTGGGACAAAGTCATGAACCAAGTCAGAGTAAGAAATACCCACTTTATACAAGAGAGTAACAATTAATCTTCTGCCCTGCTAGGCATGCCTTGCTGTGAGTTCTGACTATAAACCTTGACATCCCAGTCTAGATGAACCACACACAGACAAAGTCACACCACTCCCTAAATGTGCATAACTTCTCTGTGGGCAGTTAAAACCCAACAGAACCTCTAATAAGTGGTACCATATGCACTTGAAGGTTCAAAAGGGCCTTAAGACCATTTTCCGAGGCCATCAAAAAAATCAGTTTTGCGATTTCATATACAAAAGTAAAAGAATATCAAGCTAAAATATATTGCCTTAATTTCTATGACAATAAAACAGAAGAATCATGCATATCTGTCATCTCCCATAAATGAAAGTTTATTTTAATGAAATGTGACTCCATGAGTTTTAATGGAAACAGCTATTTCAGATGTATAGCTCCAATTCCAGTCCTGGCAGAGAGAGTAATTGTAAATATTAGTCATCCTGTATTAAAATGTGTAAGCACTGGGCCACATTCGTAGATGGTTCTAAAAGCTGACTGCCTGGCCTCTCCACATCTTGAATATGTGACCTATAGAAGCTACTTAACCTCATTTCGGCTTAGTCTCTTGACTATTAAGCAAAAATTATTTCAAAAAATCTAAATGTGATTGTCATGTTGCTCAGATATGAGTGAGTAAGTTGCATAAGGTCTAGAAGATTGCCACATTGTGGGCAGAATCCCTAGGCCCCAGTTCAGTGGGTAGTTAACATGCTCAGTACCAAACAAAAAGTGCTATCCTTATTCAAACCGAAGAGTCGTTAGGGTTTGAGTGTGAAATGACCTCCACAAACTCAAGTATTTGAACACTTGGTTCCCCTGCTGATGGCACCTTTTCGAGAGACTGTGAAAGCTTCAGAAGGTGAGGCTGAGCTTGAGAAAGTGGGTCACTGGGGCAAGGGACAGGTCTGAGGAGACGTAGCCTGGCCCTGCCTACAGCCTGAGCTCAGAACTACTTCCTGGTCCATGTCATGCAATAAGCCAGGCCTCAGACTCCCTTCACCATTAACAGAAAGTGCTTGTTCCCACCATGGTGAATGTCCCACATTTTTACTCGTTTTGATAGACTGCATATCCCTCAGCTGTGAGCCAAAATAACTCTAACCTAAGTTGCTTTTCTCGTGTACCTAACAAAAGAGCTGAGAAAGTGAAGATTCAAAGAGACGTTTGGAAGGGTGGGGGACCCCATCGAAGTGGGACACACTAGAGAAAACAGAGATAAAATATTAACCTCGACAGTAAGCAGGCACGTTTATTAGAGAATAAATTGAGAGGGACCTCGACTCTCAAGAGAGATGCTTCCCTTACAGACTAGAGCAGCTTTATATTATTTTGTGACAGGGTGTGTGGTTGGGGAATATGCAAGCAGATATCTAAAAGGGAAGCATATCAAGGGCTGTCTGGGGATTGTGCACATAGGCATATACAGGGCCTTGGTACTGGGGCGGGGGCAATACCTGTAGAGGGGTGAGCACCTCAAGTCAAAACTTACTACAAAGCGAATTTAGCTAGAAGAGTGTGAAATACTGATAAGGCTGGAATCTGAAGGAAGATCATAAACAGACAGGCTGTCTCTTCGGTCAGCTCTCTGGTTATTTCTCTAGCAAAGAGTAAGTTACTCAGAATCCCACAGCAAGAAATAGCAAGATCGGGCTCCATGCCTGGGTCTAACAGAACCCAGAGTCCAAACACTTTACCTCCACCCAGAAAGCACTTCGATTTCAACAGCTCCATAGCATATGAGATTGAATATGAGCAAGAGGAGTATGAACGTGGCTTCTGCAAAGCTTCCCTGCTTCATAGTGCTGTGGTTCCTTCCCAGTCCCCCTCCGTTGCTTAATCTTCCTCACATCCTCAGCCTCTGCTGCCAAGCTTTCACTCCAGCAGTCCACTGCCGCTTCTCTACCTGCATTGCTGCATCAGACCATGGCTTAGCCTTTCTGCCCAGTGTAAAAGCTTGCCTGGGGGACTTAAACCATCTCTTCCATAGGGTGCCTTGCCTAGAGGCTCTGGCTCTATTTTCAGCTTCTGCACCTGCTCTCTTAGTCATCTTCTGTCCCTTTGATGCCCTTTCTGTGGCTCTGCCCAGAAAATACCTAATCCTTGGCTGTCAAAAGGTCAGGGGCTGGTCTTTGAAGATGGGATTCCATTGTCTTCCTGTATTATCGCTTAAGAGGAAGGAAGTCTATTGTATTTGGGTTGGTATCTTTGGATTTTCTGACTTTTCTCTGAGTTTGTGATAATCTGCAGTTTATAAGGATAACATAAAGCTTTGATTTTGTTTGTGCTATCCAGAATTCAGTGGACTTTTTTCAATTTAAGATCCAATTTCTCTTACAATTCAGGGAACATCTCTAACATGTATCTTTAAATATTTTCTCTATCAAATTCTCTTTTCTCCTCATTTGAATTTTGTTTAAACTGGTGCTTTTCATTTTTGTGCTAACCTGTCTTTCATATTTCCACAGACAGATCCAGCTTTTTCTTTTGTTTTTGTTTTTGTTTTCTGTGGAATCTGCAGTTTATATAATCTGGGAGTCTTCTTAGGATATTAAAGGATTAATTGAAAATCAGATTTTTAAGAGAATGTCTTTAGAATGTGAAAAGTAAGTAAGTAATGAGACACCTGGTTAAGTTCACAGACTATCCTTCCTGATCATTTACAACTGATGGGGTATGATCTTACCAGAAGGGGAGGGCATATAGTCTGGCAGATAGAAAGTAACCATTTCCGGGCTGGAGAGGTGGCTCAGGGTTTAAGCCTCCGCCTTGCAGGCGGAAGGTCCTGAGTTCGGATCCCAGATCCCACGTGTAGACGCCAGGCGGAAGCGGGGGCGGCCTGCACTTCTGATCCTGGTAGGGCGAAGCTTGTGAATCCCGGGGCAGAAGGAGGTGGAGGCGTCCATGGTGGTTCGCGAATTCGTCCGTGGTTCTACACACACACAGACACACACACGCGCGTGCACATACACACGCACATGCACACAGTTGAATAAATAATAATAAAAAAATTTTTTAAAAAAGTTTTAAAAAAAAAGAAAGTAACCATTTCGCAGATGGGTGATTGACCCCTCCCTCACCGCGGTTTCCTACTTTTATTACATCTACCTTTGAATGAAGACTCTAGTTTAACAGGTTTTCATCTCTGGCCAGCCGGTGAAGAGCATTGCAGGAGCAGCAAAACTGAAAAAAAAAAAAAATCAACAAACCATAATCCAGAACATCAGAGACTCTATATCAAACACCTGGAACTAGGCCAGCCTAATCTCTCCCCATCCTGAAGCTCAGGGACATTTGTGGAAGAGGGGGTGGTAAGATTGTAAGAGCACAAGGATGGGAGGAGTAATGATATGCAAGATACTCCACACAAGTTAGGGCCGAAGCAATTGTAATTGGACTTTGCATGTCCAATACACTATTGACCCCACAAAGTCTAGCATTTGCTAAAGGCACTAGGATCCTTGGAGGCAAGGGATTGACAGCCACAGTAGTGTTCCTATGCTTAACCGGAACACAGGAAAGGGTTCAGGGAAATGCCACTGGGTCTTTGCACCTCATCGGAGAGGAGGACCCAGAGGAGAGTTTGGCATGCACGTTAAAGGTTGCTACGAGGAGGGGAGGGGGAGGCACTGGGGGATAGGGAGGGAGGGGGGTGGGAGGTTGGAGGGAGGGAGGGGACCGGTGTACCTGTTAAGTTTGTATGAGTGGAAATAAAAAAAAATTTCTGACAACACACACACACACAAAAAAAAGGTCAGGGGCTGGGAATTCCCCCATATGAGAACTGATGCTTAGAGATGAGCAGAAAAGGCAACACTTGGAGCCTGGGCATCTGTACACCCCAGTAAACACAACCCCCCCAACACACACACACACACACACACACACACACACGCATGCACGCACACACACACGCACATGCACACGCACACCCCTGTGGAGATCATGGCTCAGCTGAAATCTCAGCTTCTCCCTTTAATCCTAACTGTTGGCAAAGCCAAAGAAGTCACCAATGTCACCCTGGCTACTCCTCAAAGAACCCAAGTTTGGTGCAGCTCTTCCTTGAAAGAGTGCTGTAACATATTCCAGCCCCCTGTATTTTAGAATGTCTAATTATAATGTAAGTTGGCATTGTAGATTTGCAAATCCTACAATTTGGATGGCATGAGGTACTGGAGTTTCTCCAGGAAGATAGATGTGAGTTACTATTTTCCTTAGACAAAACAATATGGTCAGTGTCCCACATGAATATGTAATTCTGTCATAAAATTATATCATTGTGTAGGTGTGTAAGTCTAGATTTTACTTAACACAATTTAATTCAAATAAGAGAATCAGAATGTCATTAAGAAAAGGTAAGGTTTAATTTTATTTTCCACTAGTAACAAAAATTGAAATAATAAGATTAGTAATATTATTTCAAAATAATAATTATCTGTAACACATCGGGGGTTCTTGAGTACAGTTGTGTCACATTTTTTTCATACAGTATTTTATTTAGTCCTTTCTAGAGATCCTTGAGGCAAGTCCTTTTGTTACCCTCATATAACATATGGGAAAACAGAGAGGGAGTTGCAATGGCAGTACCAGTGGTTGACTGGAGAGAGTTTTTGCCCACCCACCACCCTATACACATCCCCAAAGTGTCCTTGCTATAAATATATGACCATAAAAGCTATCTGCATTCTCTATCAAGACCCTCGTGAGTTTCTTCTTTAGAAAACTGAAGTTCAACTGCTTTTCAGTATCACCCAGGAATACTGTCCAATTCACACCTTAACTCCAGGGCTGGGCAACCCTAGAATCCAAGCTTCCTGCGCTGTCCTAAAGCAACTCTCTGTATGTTACACAATTTAATGTGAACATTCCTTCTTCACAAGGCCATCTCTCCATGTGTACAAAATCCCTGTCCCAAGATCTGTTCACCTGTCCTTTCAGAGCACCCTTTTCTGCTACCACTAGGAATGTCAAGATATTCCATACATACACCAGGTCCCTGAGAAACCTGTCTCAGGTGAACCAGGTGAGTAAATCTACCTGGACTATTTGATGCTCCTAGTAGTAGCAGAAAATGTGAAATAAGATTAGTATTAAGCATTTCTGAGATTGTTTGTCTAGTTTTAGCTCTTCAGTATCAAGTGGACCCCATCAGAGATGGGATCGATCAATAGATACCATAAATAGTCTACAGTGACTTCATATTTGTGACTAAATCCTTCCTGAATCTGAAAACCTGCATGCCCACAGGCTGGCTATTGTGACACCATTTGGCAGTTGTTTGAAAGTAGGATGTCTTTTATCCATCAGGAGAAAGGAGAGAGAGAGAGAGAGAGAGAGAGAGAGAAGAAGAAGAAGAAGGAAGAAGGAAGAAAGGAAAGAAGGAAGGAAGGAGGGAGGGAAGGAGGGAGGGAGGGAGGGAGGGAGGGAGGGAGGGAGGGAGGGAGGGAGGGAGGGAGGGAGGGAGGAGGGAAGGAGGGAGGAAGGAAGGAAGGAAGGAAGGAAGGAAGGAAGGAAGGAAGGAAGGAAGGAAGGAAGGAAGGAAGGAAGGAAGGAAGGAAGGAAGGAAGGTTATCTATTGCTCTTAGAGTTACAATACATATTTTCCAGTCAGTCTTCTTGAATGTTTTGTACATGTTGGAATTAAGTGTGCTGTCACTGGCACACTTGAAAATGTGCATATAATTCCATAAAAATGACTTAAATGCCCAGGGTTCCTACTGCATCTGTCCTGGGACTCAGGTTTTCCTTAAGCTCAACGCCTAGAGGACAGCTGAGCCAGACTGGTCTCTGCTGCTTGTGGACTGCACTGAACCCCATTGTTCATAGTCTGTGAAGATTCCCAAGCAGATCTGAGGCTACAATGCCTTTATGTTGTGAAGGCAGGAAGATCTTACATGCTCCCCCCACACAGCACCAACTAGTGTAATCACTTATCAGTGACTATTTACTGAGGGACACTTCTAACACTTATGTACATGATAGTGATTAAGAGAGGACAGGCCCCTGATTGTTTGATGTTCTTATGCTAGTGGAGGGAAGATGAGTTATCAAAAAGTAAAAACAAGGATTAGAATATACCTCAATAAGACAGCTTTCTTAAAATGTAAAGGACCCTTAAAATGTAAAGGGCCCTCCCTGGGCCTGATCCTTGGCACAACCAAAACAAAAAGTAAATAACATAATAAATCAGCAAGGTAATTTCAAAGAAAAGTGATCTAATGATAATAAAATAGAGTATCTTTGGTGCCCAGTGAGAAAGGGAGAGAGAGAGAGAGAGAGAGAGAGAGAGAGAGAGAGAGGAGAACACAAAGATAGGAAAATAACAGAAGCCTCTTTGAGGAAGGAATTCTAAGGCTGAGACCTGCTTGATTCGCAGATGAAACCCTGTGATTGAACACCTAGCATGTTCCAGGCCACATGAATTGCTAGACAAATTGGGCTGAGGCAGCAACAAAGGGATTTCCTTAGAGAAGACAAGGAAAGTTACCACTATGGAAGAACAGAGGCTTGGGAGACAGTAGGGCAGGTGGAGCTGAGGGCAGGGTGCTAAAGCTCTGGGGGGTTGAGGGTGAGGTTGGCTGCTGTTGCAGTTCACCCGTATTATTGTCGATAAATTAAAATCAAGCAGCTTAAGGGGACATGGAGTTTATTTTTTCTTATGATTGCCTGGCTACAGTTCTTAGCCCAGCTTGGCAGGAGAGCATGCACCAAAGGGCCAAGAGAACTCACCACACCATATCCACGTAAGAGCTGAGAGAGGGACAATCCTTACTTGCCAGACATCATGGCCTGGGCCCTCCCCATCAACTAGACAATCTCCCGCAGGTTCTCTCTGGGCTTGACTCACCTGCTAATTCTCTGCAAATGTGCCCAGAGCTTGAACCCTTAACCATCAAGTTGATACCTATATCTAACCATGACAGCCACAAGGACAGTGGAAGGAGCTTGCAGAACTTGGGAGCATCATGTATGGTGAGATGTCATGAAAACAACAAATAACCCAATTATTTGTAATTGGGAATTGAACCTAGGGCCTTGTGTATCCTAGGCAAGCAATTTACCATTGAGACATATCATCCCCAGGATGTATTCTTTCTTCTCTCTTTCTCTCTCTCCCTTCCCCCTCCTTTTTATTTTAATATAGCATCTCACTAAGCATCTCACTAAGTTCCTCAAGTCAGCCGGAATTCTCCCTGTAACCTAGACAGGTTTTGAAGGTCTTGAACTTTTGATCTTCTTACCTTAGTCTCCTGGTCTCTAGAATAGCCAGTGTTAATAGACCTGTATCAGCAGACCCAGATAGAAATACAAATATTAATCTAGATTCTCAAGCCATTAAATATTCCTAAACCAGCATAGCGCATATAGCATATGATAAACATCTGCAATGATGGAGTCCAGCAGAGCTGTAGGGACCTTTGTCTGTGATATTGACTCAAAGCCCCCGGTTGCAGGACTCAAGGAGTTTCCAGTCACCTTCCTCACTCCCTCATCTCTCACTGGCTCTGTGTCCCCATGTTAAAGCATCTTCTCTTTCCTAGGACTTTGGTTCTTTCCTGAAAGATCATGCATTCCATAGACTCCAACCACAATCTCCTGTATCATTTCAGACCTCATTCTTTCCCTTCAGGACCTCACTACTCCCCCTCTTCAATCACCCATTTTAACTAGCAAATCTCCAGCTCTATTTTCTACCCTATTCTGCAAACCCTACTCCCTCTTCTCCTCTTCCCATATGGAAACACCTGCTCTGGACACGGTGCATGCCATTTCTGGGTACAGGTTTCAGTTGGAGATCAGGTCTGCTTACCAAAATACTGGGACTGAATTGAGTTTTGCAGTTATTTTGAGCAAGGAGATGGGATCTTGAAATTAGACCTGATCCTTGCTCTTCTGTCTCCTTTCATTTAAAAAAAAAATCTAATAGATGTTTCTTTTGAGTTACCATATGTCAGCCTTCTGTTAAGACTGCACTTTCTTTACATCTCTGATCTGACCCTGATGTGTAAATCAAGTGTTCTCAATAATTTTGTAACTTTGGACAACTTTACAGCTGGCTTTTAGATCCTAACATCAGAAACCATGCTCTATGGACAGATCAGAGATACACAAAAATGATTGCATGATTGAATGCATTTTTTTTGTTTATCCCATATATTGAAACTGAAATTTGAAATTTGAGGGCATTTGGCCAAAGTGGTAGCCACCCCTCAAGGTGGTAACACACTCACACCAGCTTTCAGGCATTCAGACTATATTGCTCTGCCTGCACATTAAATACATTCCTCTGTGTCACTAGTAGTTTATTATATAAATGGTGGTAAGTGGCTTCTAAGATTGGCCATGAAAGGCAGGGCAGCTTCTGTTTGCCTTTCTCTGCTGGATCATTTGTTCTGTGGGTGTCCCCAGCCACCTTGGGAGGACACTCAAGTATCCTTGTGTAGAGATCTGCAGTGTAACAAATTAGAATTCTTACCAGCAGCACAAGGTTATCAACCATGCCAGTGAGTCACTTTAGAAGCAGACCCTCCTGGGCTTGAGAGATGGCTCATTGGTTAAGCCTCTGCCTCACAAGCAAAAGGTCCTGAGTTTAGATCCCAAATCCCACATAAAAACACCAGGTAGAAATGACGGCAGCCTATACTTCCTGCTCTGGAAGACAGAGCCTGAGAAATCCCACAGTGAAACAAAAAGGAGGTAGAAACAATCCAGGATGATTCCCCACGTTACTTTTGGACCCCCACAGGCACACACAGTGCTCTTTGATACACACAGACACACACACACACACACACACACACACACACACACAAATTTTTAAAAAAACAGACCCTCCAGCTGCATGCCACCATCATATCACGTGACCAGGCCCCAGCCAGCATCTTTACTGAAGTCTGAGGAAATATGGGAGTCAACATTACTCAACTAAATCATTTTCTAATTTCCAGTTCTCAGATACTCTGTGAAACAATAAATATTTGTTGTTTGAAGTTGATAAGTGTTAAACAGAAGTAGGTAGTTGATATAGTAAAAATTTTTTCCATTTGCTATATAGAATGGGGATGCAGACTCCAAAATGTCAGGGCAGATTGCTGGTAAATGAAATGGCAGGAATCAAACACACATGCTGCATTCATGCTATGTTTTTAACCACTCATCACTGCTACCAGTGACACTCAACTTTTAACAAGCAAGGAAACGTCATAGGCCATACTGACTTCATCTCCATCTTCGAATGACCCTGGATCTTGGACATCTCTTAATGGTTTGGAATGGGCAAAAAACAAGCAAGGAGATGACTTACACCATTTGTATAAACCATCTGATTGATCTACACTAATTAAAGCTTAGTGCTCACCTAGCTGACCTGCATCTGTCTGTTTAACAGGTCCTTCTCTAGTTATTTTTCAACCCACTGTTTAAATATTGTTTCCCATTAGAATGTCTGCAAAACTTTCTTACAAAAGAGGAGTTCTATTATATTTAGAATGAAATTTAGCTATTGATGCTAGAATACAATAACAACCTGTGAACTCTTAAAACTCATATCAACTGATTCTTCTGATTCTTTCCAATTTATATTGACTGCTATTAAGAGAACGGAGCTCAACCCGGCATGTCTGTCCTAAAAATCATCACCAGATAGACTCACCCACAGCTAGAGCAAATGTTGCTTTCTTTGTAGGAGGATTTTCTTCATAGGACAGGCTTTCTATTTCTACCCATGCATTCTCTATTTAGTGACCTGATTTTTCAGCATTTACCCCAGCATGTCACAACCAAGATTTTTATGCCTTAGCTTTTATCCTAAGAATCAATCCATTGACTTTGCCAAGCTGAAAGAAAACTAGTAAAATGTAGTGTCTTTGAAAGAAATGTTCTATCAGATTGCATTTCTTCCAACTCCTCCATTCAATGGTGACAAGAGGCAGTGATGAAGTATTTGATGGGACTCAGAAGAAACAGTCTGAGCCTCAGAGGCCTGTCTGCCCTGCATAGATATGCTCACCTTCTGAGGCTAATTAGCTCTGATTTCCTAGTCTGGAAATAGTCATTTTAAAAAACTAAGACCATTGTTAGCTTATGCTTCATGGAACTTCTGCTGCACTTGCTATTGACCACGGTGAGTAGTAGCCCAAAAGAAGAAAGTTAGTTTGGCTAACCACCAGCCTCCTTGTCTTTCTGTGAGATGTAGTGGGCCTGTGAGTGTTTCCCTGTGTTCAGCAGGATCCCCTCCTGAAAGTTCTGTAGTGCAGGTAAGGCAGGCCTATCTGCTTGGTTCCATGGGAACACACTTGGTGGTGGAAATGGATATGAGCTGAGTACTTGAAGACTTTCAATAGGGGTGAGAGCAACTTACCTTATTTAAATGAGCTTCTCTTACAGGAAAGATGATTGGCTCAGGCCATATCCATAGAGGTAATAGTGATTACTTTTTACTGTTTTGGCCCATAGCTTAAAGTGTTTACAGAAATTGTGGTGTCAAAATATAGGCACACACATTTATTGTAGGGGACTTCAATTCTGATGAAGCCTTGAAACATTTAAGCAAATTTGAACATGCTTCAGAAAATAATGATCATCTCATAAGTTTAATGAGGGAAAGTTTAGAGTCTAAGAAAGTAACCTCTCCTTTTTCCCTAAACATAAAGAACGTCAGTGTGTCTTTTGTGTGTCAGAGGGAAGGCACAGGGGACATGGAGGATGGAGCACATAGAAAGAGGAATTCCAGGGAAAGTCACAATCAATTCAGGATGGCTATAGCTTAGAAAGATGTTAGAAACCATAGGATTTAGTCCCTCATTTTGTTTGAGTGAACTGATTCTCAGAAGGGGAAAACGACCCATCTCTGCCACAGTTTGTGAGGTGTCAGAAGATGACTTGACTCCCACCGTTATGCTTTGCGTCTATAACCTTCTTCTACATTACAGTCTGTACATGGACAGTGCATGCCCATGCAGTGCTTTCCACCTGGTGGTCCTTTAATTCTGACACTCTGCAGAAATTGAGGACTTTCCAGAAGTGAATGAAGAGACATACATGCATGGAGACAGGAACAACAACCGAATGCACCCAGAAGGTTATATTCAAGGATACTCAAGGAACATCTGAAATGAGTTATCTCACAGATGTTCCCTGAGGATCTGAAATGTGTGACTTGCCTCCTTCTCCTGCCTCCAAAGATCTCTTCCTAGACACAAATCCAACAAGCTTTTCCCATCGAGTTTCCTTCCCACAGCTCCACTCTACCAAAATCTCTCTTCCTCGTGAAGTCTGCTTCTCTTCAGAACCTCACTAAGTGTTGCACATACATGTGATAATTTCAGCTCATCTCATCCCGTGACAGCCTCCTCCCCTGGGCACCTCACTTTGGGCCTTGACTTTTCTCCTATCCCATGGCTTAGTTTGTCAATAACAAATAAATCTTTCCCATCTTGGATCTTTTGATATCTTCTCCAGTCCAATGTCAAATCATGTACTTAACCACTTTGAAAACCTATCTTGGGTACATTAAATGTATCCCTATGAATTTTCTTACTTATGTTTTAAGCCTGAGACTCATCATAGACTCTTCACATCATACACTGCTGTCAAATTAGATGGATTCTACCATCACACCATGACTCACATGATCCTTCCCTTCTAAGTCTATCATACAGAAGAACTACACACCCTTTCACTCATTCTTTATCAGCTGGTCTTCTAGAAGCCCCTAACTCCTGCTCCTGTGATCTCTCAGAACCATGGTTATTACACTGCTCAGACTTCCAAAACCTCTACTCTGATATGGTCTTTCATCTCCAAGATCCCTCTCCCTGATAACAAGATGAAAGTCTCAGCTGGTTCTGGCTGGCTCTCACTACCCACATTTACAGAGAAGTTAAATTGCTCATTGTCTCTGGTTGTCATTGTCCTACCTCTGAACACTTGCTCATGAATGCATTGTTCCTTATAGCTGCAATGTCCTTCTCCAGCTGTCTTCTTCCTGCATCATTCCCAACTTTAGAATTATAAATTATTTCTGTTCTTTAAGGTTGTGTTCAATGTTATTTCCCTCAAGAAGCCTCTCTCATTTCACCAGCTAGATAGAACCTTCTCTCCTTCAAACTCCCATAGCAACCTTGCAGTTTTATTTCCTTATTTACTTGTTCAGATAATAATCCCTCTGGGCTCCTAAACTTATCCAATTACGACAATGCTTCTGCTATTTACTTCCTATAGTGATGGCTATATAGGAATGAGGGTGTGAAGGAAAAAAACCATATAAACAAACGTATGGATAGTCAACAGCAGCGTGACTTACGTACACATTCAAAGAAACAAAATTGTGAAATTATAGTTGGTGATTGATTAATTGCCAGATAAATTAAGATCCCAGTGCATGATTCTGTAGAAAGAGATAAACTGGTTCACTAACATCCATTCCATTTGCTGGTGTGTTTTCACACAGTACACAGTTTATGAAAAGCCTAATTAAGCCAAAAATATGTTTACAGGTCAGCTCCACTTTTCAGGAATTCTTTTATTGTTTCCAGAAAAATCGATGTCATGATAAGACTAATAAACAGGAATAGCAGCATTTTAAGTGTGAAAGAGGACTATTATGCATAGTAAAATCAAGAAACTTCAAGATGTAAGTACAATATTCATTATCTGAGTCACTGTTGTAGGCAAATTGATAGGAACACCGAACTGCCACACACAGTGTTCTCTAATGAGTCAATATGTTAGAAAGTTAGTCTCTCATTCATCTTTCCCTGCTTAACAGAAATGTCTCATCCCTTTGATTGTATCAGTCTCTCAGTCAGGTTGTGGCAATTGTTGGCGGTTGTAACATCCCATAAAAATGCAAATCATCTTCAAAACAAAGCTGCATGTCTGGCAAACGTGAAAGACTGCATGAAGGGAACCTGTTGGGGAAGGCTGTGCATCCCACGCATTGAAGAATCAATGAATGAGGGTCTTCTAGCGGAGGAAGGAAGACAAGGATGATGACACAGCCCCTCTATTCTTCCATGGAGGGATTACAATGTTAAAGAATTAAGATGAGTCTTAAAAATGTGATGAGATCCTATATGTCCCCCAAACTCTCATTATGGTTATAAAAAAGTAAACTATGAAACTGGAAGAGGGAGCAGTAATACCTCACTCTCTTCTGCCATTTTCTGAAGAAATGAAACCACAGATTCATCAGTGCTCAATGCCTCTGTGGTCCTTGTTCCAAGCAGGGTGGAGTCACTCCTAAGGAAACATCGTGTTCATTTATTTTGCAAGATGAAATTTCTGTGTATCCATTTTTCAGTTATGCAACTTATCCCCATTTCAAGTAGATTACATGACAGTTTCTTATCTTTTTCCAATTGTCTTCATGCTTATTATAATAATGACAGAATTGACTTTGTAGGGGGCTGTAGGGGGCCTTAAAAAAAAAAAAGACTTGAGACCAAAAGAGTTTGGTTTGGAGAGAAGGGTCTCTGTATTTCTGTAGGACTGTTGGAAGTGATAACAGTGACTGCAATTTCTTTGCTCACTGAGTCAATATGCAGGATTTGAGTTGCTTACTAGAGAACAAGCCATTTGTTTCCCTGAGTCTGTTATTCTAGTTCAAATGAAATAGAGTGTTTTTTTCTGAAAGTTAATATCTTTCTCTTTGTTTTTTTCTTCTTGTTCTTTCTTCCTGCTCCTTTCTTCTCTCTCCTTCTTCCTCTTCTTTCTTCTCCCTGTTCTCCACGTCTTCCTCTTCATTCTTTACTTCCTGTTTTTTTTTTCTGGCTTTTGTTCTCAGTTTTACAAATGTTATTTCACTTATACAAAGAAACATCAATACCACAGACTTAAAATTTCTCTTCTCAAAGGCTCTGAAACAAACTTTAGAGATGATCTGTATCATCCTTCTTTGGCTCAGAGACAGAAGTGAAGGGCTGTCCTAGTCCTTGCATAGCAACACTCCATGTCTGCCTTCTCGCAGGGGGAGATGACAAGAATCTAAGGATACCAGATCCTGGATTCCTTCTTCCATATTTGTATTTCCAAGAAACAAACCTTCCCACAAGATGTGAAAACAAGTAATTTATTCAGGATGGAAGCCTAAGAAACACTAAGGGGGAATGAAATGGACATAAAAGAGAGAAAGAAGGCACTAGTGGTATGTCGTGAACCAAGTCACCACTCTGGACACTATAGATTCAATTCCATGAAAGAACTCTGGCTAAAGCCAAGCCCAAGACTCAGGGAACCCTCTAAGTTAGATATAGTGGGTTATCACCTAGAACTAGGCCAGCCTAATCTCTCCCCATCCTGAAGCTCAGGGAAATTTGCAGAAGAGGGGGCGGTAAGAATGTAAGTGCACAAGGATGGGAGGAGCAATGATATGTAAGATACTCCACACAAGTTAGGGCGGAAGCAATCATAATTGGACTTTACATGCCCTGCACAATGTCCAACACACTATTGTCCCCACAAAGTCTAGCATTTGCTAAAAGCACCAAGATCCTTGGAGGCAAGGGATTGACAGCCAAAATAGTGTTCCTATGCTTAAGAGGAACACAGGAAAGAGCTCAGGGAAATGCTGCTGGGTCCTTGTATGTCATCGGAGAGGAGGACCCAGAGGACAGTCAGGCATGCACATTAAAGGATTCTCTGGGGATTGGGGGAGAGGAGGCACTGGGGGGTGGGGAGAGAGGGGTGAGGGGAGGGCGAGCAGAGGGGTGAGGGGAGGAGGAGGGAGAGAGGGAACCGGTGTACCTATTAAGTTTGTATGAGCAGAGATAATAAAAAATGTTAAAAAAAATATAGTGGGTTATCCACAATATACCCATTTCTGCAACTTTATTAGATGACAGTCAAGTACACTATGTTCCTTAAAATCTGAACAATCTCATGGAAAATATTTCTATTCTTAAAATTCAAAGCAATTAGTAAGGTTTGAAAAAGGAACTCTGGGAAGTGGCAGGTAATGTACACCTCTCACACACATACACCATCAAGGAGTAAATAAGGTGGTGTATTGATGCACCAATTACTGCTGTGCAGAGCTGACTCCTGAGACTATGAGTCTTCAGCTCATCCCACCTGCTCCATGTGAGGACAGAGCAGATGAGGGCAATCAAAGAATGCTTAATTAAGCAAAGCCTAAGCTTGGGCAATAGTACCAATATGTACTGATGAGCTCAAGACAGGATACCACAGTGCCATCCACATACTCTATCACAGAAATAACTGAAGGATGAGCAGTACATACTTCTCTTGCATGCAGAGAGGAAGGCTCTAGTTTTTGGGAGACACCATTAGTCTTCTGCCCATCTGTTTTAGTTCGCCTGCAAGGTTGCTGATAAATGACCATCAAATGGCTTAAGGGAAAAAGAAATTTATTCTCTCTTACAATTTTCCCATTACAGTTCTCAGTCTACCTTAATGGGAGAGCATGCACCAACACCAGGGCCAAGGGAACTGGCCACAGCATCTCCACATAATGGCTGAGAAATGGACAATCCTTACTTGTCAGACCAGCATTTCTGGCCAAGTGTACACAAGGATGCGGACTCTCTCAACTAGCTCTCCATGATTTATTCCAGGGCCTAGTCCCACCCACCATGTGCTGGGCCTTCCCCAGCAGCTAGACTATGTCTTGCAGATTTGCTCTGGGCCTAACTCAACCACTAATTCTCTACAAATGTGCCCAGAGCTCAAACCCTCAACTGTCAAGTTGACACCTATGCTTAACTATGACACCAACATGATAACAAAATATCTGAGATAATCAACTTAGGAAGAGTTGGGTTGAACTAGCTCATTAGGAGAGCACTTGCCTAGGATGCACAAGAATATAGGTTGAATCCACAGAAACACACACACACACATACAGCCTGATTTCAAGCAAAATATTTATTTTTCATCATAATTTTGGAAGTTCTAGTCCATATTCAAATAATTGAACCCTCTACTTCTGAATCTGTGGTTAGGCAGCATGAGACAGTAGGACATGTGACAGGACCAAACAATTCACCTCATGGTCAGAAAGCAAAAAGAAGAAAAGAAAGAGGAAAAGATCAGGGCCCCACACTTCCCATTCAAGGCCATATCCCCACCCCCAGTAATGGAAGAACCTTCCATTAGACTTCACCTTTCAAAGGTTCCATCACTACCCACTTACTGCCAATCTATGGACCAGTCCTTCAATCTTTGGGGACATTTAAACTCTAAACTGCAGAAGAAGCTACACTCCTTTTTCTAGAAGAGTAATAGGAAAGGAAAATTCAAATACAATGGTAGACATAAAGCTAAGTGGGTTCACCCAGAAAGGCGGCTTTGGGACAAGATCCATCAATGTATTAACTTCTGCAGATTCAGTACTTTAACATACTAAATTTAGTATAAAAGATGAATCTTATCCAGCATATTCCCACTAAGAGAGTTCTCATTTCTTAGCCTCTTTCTCGTTCTTTGCTATGAAGGTTAAGTTTGTCACTTGTATGATTCTTGAGGCAGAAGAAAGGAAGTGGCTGTGTCCTGGGGAGAGATTCTTTGAAAACAAGAATCAATCTGAAAACCTCCACCAGGAGTTCTGTCTCCTCACTCAGGCCTCTGTCACACAGGAGTCCATCCATCTCTCCATTTTCATCAGGATAGCCAATGGATGGATTCATCCAAATGAGCATAGACCTGGTCATACAGAGATTTTTGTCAAGGTCAAATCTTCTCTAAAAGCTTTTTGATCTTAAGGAACTTGGGAAGGTTATTTATCTTCTGTTGATTTTCTTCTAATAAGAGCTTTCACAGAATGGAGATGGTAATCAGAAAGCATCTTGGGAATCAAAGAGGACATTAGGAATTGTCTAGCCTAGAATTTACCCCAATATAATGTTCCCTGAAGAAAATCTTGTTGTCACTCCAGCAAAGTGCTGTACCCTAACAGCTGTCATCAAAGTCCCTGGTGACTTTCACGGAGCTAAGCCTCACCCTGATTCTCAGCCTCTTCTCCAGTGACCCAGCAGCCCTGAGCACAGATGCATGCTTCCTCCTGGAAATGCAATCATCCCTTGGTCTCCAGGGTCATACTGTCTTCCGGGTCTTCACAGCCCCAGCTCAGCCACCTCATTTGCCTCCACACCATCATTTCTCTACTGTAATGTTCAGTCTTCCGACCTTTCCCCTTTCTCTCCATGCCCACTCTATGCAATCTGCAAATATCACCTGTATGCTGATGATTACAGCCACTTGTCTCCAGCCATCCACTTGATAGTTTAGATTTATCCAAACTTAAGCTCTTGACTCTTCCCCAAGTAGTCCTGACGACTACTAAGTAAAATGAGTTTCTGTCCTATCATGGTGCTTCTGAGAACCATGCAGATGTCTTTAACTGATATCTGGGAGTTCTGTTGGCTCTACTGTCAAAGTATAACTAAAATACCAAAACTTCTTAATATCTCCACGGCTGGCACCTGAGTTGCCATCATCCTTCCTCAGGATGACTCTGACAGCCTCTGAAAGAGTCTCCCCATTTTTTTTCTTCATCCACTTGGCTCTGTGTCTC
Organism: Typhlomys cinereus; assembly: GCA_023101885.1. NCBI lineage: Eukaryota > Metazoa > Chordata > Mammalia > Rodentia > Platacanthomyidae > Typhlomys > Typhlomys cinereus. Next base: position 11,487,163 of record JALPQD010000012.1, read on the forward strand.
CCCTGTCCCAAGCTGCCAAAGTGATGCTGGAAGTCAAAACTTTCCAACTGTCTCAATATCACCTTTCTTGTCCCCTTAGACTCCTAGGTTCATGTGCATCTATATCCAGAACCCCAAGTCCCTTCTCTTTCTCCATAGTGAATACTGCCTTAGAATATGCTAAATAATTTGTGTTTTCCTGTAGTATTTCCTCTTCTATCATGAGGCAGATGGTTCATCAATTATGATTCCTGTTGTCTCCCCAATACCCAAACTGCTTGAGATCTTTTGATGACTGATGAATGACAAACATCATGGACAAGTGTCATTGACTTCTAGCCAGTCACATAATTTGCCATTTTTAAACACACTTCTATTAATTTTCCAAAGAGTTTTCCACAGTATTGTGCTGAATTCTCCCTCCCTAAATATGTGACAATAGGTTCCATTCTTGTTCTCCCTGCCAAGGCAAAACAACCATAAAACTTGATATTAGATCAATTCCAGTCTCCATCTATACTTCCAGTGAGAACTGATCCTTGAGTCTGTTGTTCCCTTGAATGACTTTTTTGAGATTTGACTCCAGATACCAATACCTGTTTGAGATGTTTACACCTTGTCAAAGACTTTGTTCCAGAGTGGCAGATATTACTCTCCTGATGTGGAATGATCAGTGCTCAGCCCAAAGAGATGCCCATCTATTTCCCCATAGAATGAATCACCCTTTTACCTAGCTTCAGATTCTATTGGTCCATAGAGAACTTGGCTCTTATACTTGGCACATGTGAACTTTTGAGCAACTCTTATATCCAGGTGTTCCTCCCATGCGCTACCTCATTCTCAATTCTTTGCACCTATCCCTCTTACAACATCCTTGTTTATCCTGGCACAAACTTCTGACTTCTTAATTCATGATCCTCTCTGTCCTCCCCACCCTAATGTATTTGCTCACAAATGTATGTGATAAGCAGCTTCTATGATACGAGGGTGGAGCCAATCTGCATCTGTTGACTATACAATGAAGAGTGATCTATCTCAAAGTTATAGATAAGAATGCTGATGAGCATAGAGCCAGAGCAGTATCACCTTTGCACATGTAACAGCTCTGAGAATGAGCCTTTCAGGTTTCCCAGCACGGGAAGGGAAATTGGTTGTTACATTCTAAAATTCACCACAGTGCTTGGACAAAATGCAGTAGTTTTCAGTTATTGACATAATGTTATAAGAGTAGAAAACAGAAAAAAAAAAAAAAAAAGAGTAGAAAACAGACCTGAAAGACCCAAAACTCCTCCCATGGATAACTGGTTTGGGATCGCCTTGACAGTCAGAATTTCTTAGAATTTAAACTCAACTTGGAATTTCAAATACCATCTAAGATGCCTCTACTCCACCCAACCTGTCTATGATATTTCCCCTGAATCTGATGACTACTGTAAGACATCAGAGTCTACTGTAAAATAAGGAATGTTTGGGGTGTTTTTTGATTTGCTGTTCCTGTAGAATTATGGGAGTTAATATCTTGGAAAGACTGTGATGGCATGACATTAAAATTTGGGATTCAGAATCCAACTACTGACTCTAAATTTCATCTTTACCAATTGCTGACTGTATGACTCCAAGCAAATCACTTAAATTCTCTTTACATCAATTGGGTTATCAATAAGATGAGCAAATAATAAAAACTTTACTTTGTGAAGCCATTGAATTGGCTAAGCAAGGGAATGCATATGAAGCACTTAGAATAGCATGGCATATCTAGGAAATTGGGAGGATGCCCTCATATTTGACTCTTGCCTATGTGATATTTTTCTCCTAGAATACCTTCTCTGCAGGGCGCAACACAAGCATAACTATCCCATATAGCCACAGTCCATTGACTTTCTTTCCCTAGACATTGATCACCATTGCAGCACTGGTAAAGGTCCTCATCCTATTCTACTTTTCTTGCCCACTTTGCCCCTGTTATTCTGGACCATCAAGCTGGACTGTGGCATAGAAAGGCAAGTGTCATTGCGCAGCAGGCTCCTTTAATAAAGTATAGAATTGAGAAAGGGCCACCTGTCACTCAGGCCCCCATGCCCTTCTGATGCTCCGTGGACTTGGATTAAAATGGCACTAACTTTATGGCTATTATGGCCTTGCCTCTGTCTCAGGTAGACCTGGATCAGTCCACTAAAAACATCAAGACTGAGGATGAATAATAAGGTAAATTAGAAGGCATTTGAAGAGATCCAGTGATCTACTGGGTCAGCATTTAGCAACACAAGTGGAAATATGCAGGCAGTAGAGTGTGTGTGTGTGTGTGTGTGTGTGTGTGTGTGTGTGTATGTGTGTGTGTTCTTATTTATAAATCTATTTGCCTGTCATCCAAGCTACAACCTCTTGTTTAAGCTATAATCTTTTAAGATTTAATTTTATAAATTATATAGAATTTAGTTTCATCCTTGACCAGACCTCCACGGAATAGAGGATCTTTCCTACTAAGTGACTCATTTCCTTTTCTGGTTGAGTTTGCCATTATTTGTTTTCATTTATGTTTTGATTTTTTTCTTTTTGGAAAAGAAATTCTATTAGCAAAGACCAAAATGAGTCCAGAAATGCTAGATGAATGAGTTAAAAGTTATCACTGGGTAAAGTTTCTGAAAGAAGCTACTGAGTCAGAATTCGAAATATGTCTTTTAAGAATCAATGCCTGAGAGTGAAAGAAGGGAGAAAATGAAATCATGTGGTGCTGTAGTGTTACTCATCCTGTGAGAGAGCTCTAGAACAAGTCTAGCTCATATAAAGTCTGAACTGCCAGGCCTTTATACTACTTCCATTTTTAGAGTCTGTGACTATGGGCCTCCCAGGAAGACTGTGGCCTTCCAAAGCTCTTTACAGCTGAGACAAAACCAAAACTGTTGATCACACCTCTACAGCTCAGTTGGTACCTTCTTGGTGAGGATTTGTATCATCATTTTTCTGTGCCTATCATATATGCTACACAACCCTCTGAATAGAGTCCTCTAGGAACACTGAGCATCTATGAATACTAAGAAATGGAGAAGCCCGTTAAGTATTTGATGAGGAGGTGGTGCTGTTTAGCAAGAGATGTGTAACCTTTCAGTTCCCAGGCCCACTGTCCCAGGTCTGCTCAATCAATGCTGGGGCCACCAAACAGTAGGCACTTTGACTTTGAAAGTTTATGTGGTCAGAATCACCTCTACCAAGATGCATGACAGATAGTGTCAATTACTCAAGTGTATTGGAAGGTCCAGGAGCCACTAAGGAGTTGCGAACAGGTGATGATTTACCACACCCTTAAGGACATCAGGACATTTCCAAGATGACTTGAATCAAGAGGAGCCCAAGTCCCTCTAAAGTGCATTTGAGTGGCCTCATACTCTCTTTGGGGCCTGTTTGAATAATGGAAGAAAAGAAAGAAACAGACACCTCCTTCAGAAGCTGCAAGCTTCCCAGTGTAACAGGAGTTCCATGAACCAAGCATTTACTCTCTTGCCCTTCTTTAGTGTTCTACTGAGTGTCTACTAGTAGGTAGTAGATAATACCCCTGCCCTTATCAGCTTTATTTATATACTGGCTTTAGGACAACACACCAAAATCTCATACCATGTCATCTTCTAAGCTCACAATCTCATAGGACAAAGCTCAATATGAACCTCCCTCCTTAAACTCCTCTATGATATGTCCTCTGGATTCACTTCATCTGGGCTCAAGTTTGATGAAGTTTAAGGGCATTCCTGCCAGTTGCTAAGGATAACATATTTTTATTAGGCAGGTTTAAAGCAGCCATGCTGGGATGGTCTCTGAAGGTCTTTGAAGATCTTGAAAGCCATCCCCCCATCTCTGGGATACCCTAGAAGAACACTCCCTGCTGATAGGGAGGAACTGATTCTAATCCTGCACAGAGATAAGGTGGTCAACTTCTCCCACCCCTTTGTTTATGAAAGGATATGGAGATGAGTTCTCCACGGCAGATAAGCTAAATCCTCCAAAAGAAATAGCTAGGTCTTGAGCCCAACCACAATATTAACTGAGTTGGGCCTCAATGTGAACAGACCAGTGAGATATAGAGGACCAAAAGCTCCAATCAGGTTTGCAGAAACTGGGCCTAACTAATAAGGAAAAACTGTTTTTCCTGGGCTTACCTAAATGCAGAAATATACCTGACTCTGCCAGTAAATAGACAGCGCCCTTTCCCCTCATGGTACTCCACATCTGGACTCCCTGAGTTCCATTTTCTTTCTTCCTCTCCTTTAATAAACTCTGCCTTAATCCTCTACATGCTAGTTTCAATCTTTGACTCCAGAACACAAGAACCTGGATACATACAGACCCCAGAGTGACCCTACAACACTTAAAAGCATCTCAGAGATATTGAATAAGAAGCTAGCAGGACTGTAGAACCAAGGAAATGTGTCCAGTGCCTCTGCCAACCACCATACAGCAAGGCTGGAAACCAGCAATCCGCATCTGTGATGCTTTGAAGCCTCCAGTGAGATGCTTCACCGTCATGGCCTCGCTGTCAAGGTCTCTTCTCACACAGGACAAGGTCCACGGAATTTGTGCCAGGGAAAGCAAACAATGAGGAAACCTTTGCTATTGCAATCCCAGTCTGGCTATGGGAAATCAATCCAGGCCCCTTCTCTGGGACTTGGAGCCAGGGGCTATCCACAGGGAAGTCTACCACTGTCCCAAACCCAGGCCACCCGCATGCCCGCATACTTCAAGAAGCCATTGCTATCCCATACCTTCTCTCTGTTACAGCAGCAGTTGTAAAATAAAATAATAAAATGAAGGATCTAACAGAAAGAATGGAAGTGTCCAACAGGGACTTGTGATCCACAGTTCAGACTGTCTGCATATTACATAACTGTGGGGTACAGAACAGACAGGGAGCTCTGGGGGCCCTGGAACTTTTCTTTTTGATCTCCAACTTCCAAGCCGGATCCCAGGGAGCTTTAAAGCTGTCCTCATCCTATTTGAAATGACCTCACTTCAGGTTTTATTTGGGAGGGAGGGTTTCCTCCACACTTTGAATTGGCTTCTCTTCCTGGCATTCTCCACTGAGTACCTACCGTGAAATGTGCAGGGCAGGAGTGCCAGCCTAATTTAAAACACATTTGGTACTAATGGTGGAAAAAGTTGAGGGAAATAGCTACTAATAGGGAGCCCATGTTCCAGTGGCTAGAATGAGATGGGGTAAGAACACAGAGCAGAGGCAGGCCACCTGCACCCTGATTCCCCATCCTTGCTGGAAGAGTCAGCTGCAGCTAGCATGACTGTAGCAGTCAGCCTGTATGGCTGCTGATAAATCACCATCAAATGGCTTAAGGGAACAAGGGGTTTATTTTCTCATGATTTTCCAGTTACAGTTCTCAGTCCAGTTTGACAGGAGAGGGCCAAGGGAACTGGCCACACCATCTCTACATAATTGCTGAGAGAGGGACAATCCTTATTTGCCAGATCAACATGTCTGGCCAGGTGTACACAAGGATGCCAACTCTTTCAACCAGCTCTCTGTATTTTATTCCAGGGCCTAGTCCCACTTACCATGGGCTGGGCCTTCCCCATCAGCTAGATAATCTCCTGCAGGTTTACTCTGGGCTTAATTCAGCCATTAATTCTCTACAAATGTACCCAGAGCTCAAACCCTCAACTGTCAAGTTGACACTTGTGCCTGACTGTGACAATGACCAGGAGTGACAACCAGGATAGCTTAAAATACAGAAATATTTTCCGACTGTTGGAGCCTAGAAGTCTAAGATCAAGATGGCACCAGGGTTCAACTCGTCGAAGCTTAGATTGGCATATAGATCACTGTATTTTTGCTGTGCTGAGCAGTCGCAGTCCTGTCTTTGTGTGTCTCCCTAATCTCTACTTATAAAGATACCAGTCAGATTATCTAGTTTTACATTTCTCACCTCTTTCACAGCCCTATCTCCAAAGACAGCCACATTCTGGAGTTATACTGGGGTTAGAAGACTTGCTCATAGAAATTTTGAAGGGATACAACTCAGTTCATAACAACCACATGGTAGTTAGGTAATCAGAGGAAGCAAGCATATTTTGAACAGAGCTTTCGAGCCTGTGTTTATCTGCAAAATGAGCAAGGTAATAATGGGTGAGATTGCTATATGTATAAAGTCAGCTAAATAGTATGGAGTTAAGCATAAATTAGAACAGTATTGGGAATTGTTGTTTCAACAGAAAGCTGAGCTAATTCTCCAAGCACAGCTACTTCACTCCAGTGATCCTTGGAGATGAGACCTGCCCAACTTTGTGAAATTCAAAAAGAGTTTAGGGTTTATTTTCAATAATCTTCACTGCTTGAGAGTATAGTGTAGTGTAGTATAGTGAGCCTCCCCAGCTTACAGTCTCAAAAACCAACTGTAAAACTGTACATGGGCATGAGACAAGGCTACCTCCCCAAAATTGTTGCCCAGAACCCTCTTTATCTTCTCAACCCACTTCTGCCCTCCCATGGCAACTTAAAACATGGCATCAAATATTTCCACACATCAAAAATGCCCTGCGTTTATTGTCATTGACTCAGTGATTCTATCTAGCAAACCTGAGGCAGAAGAGATATGGCTTGACACTCAAGTTGAGTAATGAAAGACAACATAACCAATATGGCCAATATCCCTCTATCTCTCCCTCTCTCCCACCCCCTTTGGGACTCTAAACCATCTTGAAGAAAGTCCAGCTACCTAAGGTTGCCATGTTGAATAAACCTTACCAGCATAGCGAGGGCTGCTCACGGAGCCTCGCATGCAGCCCTCGCATGTCACCAACCAAACATTCCTAGTTTAAAAGTAAGACTCGAGAATGAGCAGTCATCATCTGCCTCCAGTCTCCAATCCTCAAGCCAACTAGAGAAGAAACAAACTATCCCCGTGGTTGTTTTGTGTCTCTACATCTTGAAGTGACATGTGTTAAAGACACAGCAGGAACATCTACAGTTAAAAACGCCAACCATTTTGGGGAAAGCTTCATGGGTCCTGCTATAGGATTCTAAACAAGGACGAGACTGTGACCTCTCCCTTTGGTGCTGAGCAGCAGGCAGGTCTGTAATAACAAACTCCATAATCTTCAACACTACGGGTTATGTTTATAGTATGGAACACTGCCAGATAGAACTTTTGTTTGCTGGCCCATGACAGTTGAGATAGCTTTAAAAGAAGATCCAGGCAGTAAGGGTAGAAACTTACAGATTGTATTATGCCAGAGAAAACCTTGTTGAAAAGGAAAACTGACCAGGGAAGGAAAAGGAGGATGGAAATACACCGTATTTAAATTACTTTATTTTGCATTCAAAAGAATCCTCTGAGACCTACTAACTCAGCCCAAAGATTTCCTTTTAAACACAAAGTCCCTCTTTTGCACTTCTGGAAGGATGGAACCACTGTTTTCCTTGGTCCACTCACTCCACAAGCCCCAGTGTTTTTGCAGTAGCCTCATATCTCCTCATTCTGCTTCATCTCCAGGTCTTCAGCACAAGTAGTCTGTGATCATGCACACCCCCCACTCACCTCTGTTGTTAAGCAGATCTGTTTATCAAGGTAGCATGTTGGAAATGAGATTAGGTGATGAATCTTGTTCCTTAGGAATAAAGGAAATTAAAGTCATGAAGCCTGGGGGTTGGTATGCTATCAATCTTATTTGGTTGGAGAAAGCTTGAAGAGCCCATGTTTACACTTGATCATCTCAAATCAAATACCTTTCAACACCAAAATAGTCAGGAACAACAAGATGATTGCACAGGTGTCTCTATACAAACTTGATGACCTGAGTTCAATCCCCAGTGTTGGAAGAAGAGAAACCAACTTCTAAAAGTTGTCCTCTGACCTCCTCACACATTTTCTCTTGATAACACAACCAAGGTTCATCAAGGAGCAGGCGAATGGAACATTCACACCAGCTGTCCTGGGATGTCACTAGAACATCAGTGGGGCAATCGGCCAGGACTCCATCTGTTGCTATTTCATTATCTTCAGTCATGAATTTGCAGACCAGCTGAATGGAGACCTCATTTGTTCCATGCCTGAGAATGGGTCTTGGACTTCATCATAGATCAGAAAGAAGAGCAAGCATTCATGCAATTTCAGTTACATTTTGAGTTGGCCTTACAAAAACAGAAGAAAGATGGTAAGGCTTCCCAGCTCTCATTACAGTTGCCAAAGTAGATGTGAGCAAAGTCCAGAATGAAACTTTCACCAGCTCTGAAGACATTTCTTACTTGAGAAGCAAACCTTTGGTAGCTGCTGGATTCTTTCTAGAATAGGAAATGTACTTTCTGATTTATTTTCTTCTCTCTCTTTAGTGACCAATTGAGTGTTCATGCTCCAACCCCTGCACCCACAGAATTTGAAGGTAATAAAAAGAGACAAATACCATAATTTCTCAAAAACATGAAGGAAACCAGCAGATTTCCTGTGTTTAAGGACCACTTTTGATTGACATCTCCCCTTCCCCTTTGGCAGTGGTCATGCAAAATGTTCGAGTGGGTTTCCAGAGTCCCATATCACCAAACCACTGGATAGATTCAAAGTGTCTCTTACTTGGATGGTTACTTCTTCTTGCTCCATTACAGTACCCCCTCTAACCTTATCCTTAACTTCCTGAAGCTGTATGAGTTAACTGGATAGTTTGGTTTCAACTACACTTAGTAAAAAAAAAAAAAAAAAGTTGGATCCAGATGCTTTTGTTCATAATGTGCTGGGGCCAGTTCCCTCAGGAATGATATCTGATTCCCAAACACTTTCAGTGAGGTATTCCTCTTCAGTAGGGTTCACATCCTTTGTGTATGGCCCAAGTGCCTGTTTGCTTTTTGTTATGATTTAAATCTGAAATTTCTGCCACAGGCTCATGTTTTGAATATTTGGGGTTTGGGTGGTGAAGCTATTTTAGGAAGTTGTGGAGACTTTAAGAGGTGGGACCTAGCTGGAGGATGCAGGTCACCAGGCACAGATACTTGAGAGTATGTGATCCCTAGCCACTTCTTATCTCATTGTCTGCTACACAGCTCATCACCAGCAGAACCAAGATTCGCACCATCATAATGTTCTGCCCAAGCAAATGCAGCAGTGCACTGAATCTTCTGAAACTATGAGTGGAAGTAAATCTTTCCTCCTTGAAGTCATTTCTTTTTTCTTTCTTTTATTCTTTCTCTTCCTTTTTCTCTTTCTGTATGTGTATATGTATGTATGCGTGTATGTATGTGCAAGACAAAACCTGCACATATATTATTTCTGCCCACATTTTTTATGTGGGATTCAGGGATCTGACCTCAGGTGAGGCAAAGGCTTTAACCTTTGAGCCATTTCCCAAGCCCTCCCCAGTAGATATTTCATCAAAACAGCATAAAACTGATTTTTCACAATACACCTCTGTTCTCACATTCAAATGTATCCATACACAGATTACGGAGAATTCTTACTCAGGTTCTGGGATGGATGCTGAGATTCCACATTCCTAAGTAGCCCCTACGAGATGTTCTGCTGCTCGAACCTGCATTAGAGAGCGAGTTTGTCGGGCAGAGCATATTCTCCAGAGTTGCATGTTTTCCATCTGAGACACTCTTCTCAGCTTCTCTCTTTATCATAGGCACTAAGGTCAAGAAATACCAAATCTCCTAGTTGCCAATGTTAGGTCCCCCTCAGCATACCCCCAGCTACCCAGTGTCAAAATTACATCGAGCTTCTTCCCTGGACCAATAACATCAAGCTACATGCAGGAAGATGATGGATTCAAGGAAACTGTCCTCTGGGAGTTCTCATGCACCTGCGAAGTCAAGAGCTCAGAAAGAACACCAGAAGAGTGAACAAAAAGAGAAATACAGGAGCACTTGGCTGCACTCCGTCGGTGCTGTGAGCCCTCTGGAGTTAAGAGGAGTGAAGACTGCTTCAAGCCATCTGAGTGACTCAGTGCTAAGGCAGGAGTCTGGAGTCATGCCTGAGAGGGGCCAAGGAGGAACTATGCTGAACACAACCTCGTTATAGGAGCATGCATTGAGCCTTTAAAGGTGAACCTATTGAAACCTGAAAAATCATACAGAGTTAAGCCAATACAGGAGGGGAAATAGAGGTAATAGAGCCTGGATAATACCCAGAGCGTCTCTTCATGGTCTGGAACAACATGTAAAGATAACTTTCTGCTTGTCACCAACCAGCGGACATCATTCTGTCTTGGAAAATAAATTTCTGGCTAGAAAAAAAGCAAGAAAATGAAAAGTTTGGTTTAGGAAGCGTGGTCTGCTCTCATTCCTGAAATCTGTGTATCCTTTAGAGAAAGTCGTTCACATTACTTTGGACTAAACAGTAGTATAAAGTATCTAAAACGATACTTAGCATTCCAACCATGCCGAACTATTTATTTCCCAACTTTGGATCGTAAAGACAAGCTTGGTGATATTTTCTTAGTTGTTGTTTATTTGTTTGGTTTGATTTTTTAAAAGATATTGTTTGGCTTTACTTTTAAACAAAGAATTTACCAAATGCAGTGACTTGAATTCACTTTACTACAGGAGGAGAGGATTTCTGTCAGCAGTTGTTATGTGCTTTGAACCTTGAATAATTTCCCTCAGGAGACTTGAAAAACATAGTACCTGTTCCTGTTGTCTATTTATTTCAATGGTAGTAACTCTCATGCGATCAATCCTTTCTCAAAACAAGTGGTTCTCAACTCTTTGGAACACTGTGTATTGACTGCCAGCAAACAGTGTGCTTATCTCTGAAACAAGAGTTACTAAAGCAGCCATCAGCAACTTCTTCAGAGACTTAACTTTTCAATACTTTTAGATGTTAAATTGATGATATTTATTAGAAGTTCATAATACTCCATAGAACTGCATTGTCAAAAATGGTACCCACTAGCTATGTATGACCTTATTAAATCTAGATTAATGAAAATAAAAGAGAATTGTTCATTGAACACCTCTGGTATATGTGACAGTCAAGTTCACTAATAACCACCTGTGATTAATACTACAATATTGCACAGCACAGTATAGACTGTTTCTGTTATTACAGATTGTTCTGTCGAACAGCTTCTATAACATAATCCACATTCATTGTTTTGGGTTTCCAAAATAGACATAAAGTAGACCTGCTTGGATATAGGTCAAATATCTAAGGAAGAAGAGCAATGATGTTCCCCCTAGAGAGAAAAATCATACCTGTATAGTCCCCAGTGTACTGAATTACATCTTGACACGCACAAACACCTGGTGACCTGGTACATCCCTGGATCTCAGAAAGAAGAGGGAGAAACTGAAGAACTTGCTTTATTCTCTGTGAAGACTCTTCTTGACGAAACAGTCTGACAAATTCTCTTGTTAAATGATGTGTCATAAACCTCCATCCAGAGAACCAAGGCCTCTGGAAATCTTTCAAAATCTCACCTCCTATTACTTTTTTTTTCCAAGAATTTTCTCTGCTTGGATACTTCTGATCTTTTTTTTTTTTTTTTTTTTTTTTGAGGAATTTTTACTTGGTGTCTGTTCAAGCTCTGCTTGCTTATGTTTTGATTGTGTTCTCGTCCTGATTTGATGTCCTTGGCCTCAGAAGATCATCTTTTCAAAATCATTAAGTGATTACTTTACAGAACAGTATCTTTGAATCTAGCATATCTAGAACCCAAACTTAGAACAGAAAACAATATACCCCCTGTATCAGTTACTCTTAACTATTGCTGTGAGAGAACACCCAAAATCAAGAAACTTAAGGGAGAAAGGGAGGTTTATTCAGCTTATGGTTCCAGAGGGAAAGTACAGTCTCTCAAAGCAGAGACAGCATGGCTGGCTGGCCAAAGCTGGAGGAGGCTAAGTCACTGCAGACATCTTGGAAGCCGAGAGCTGCAGACTGCTTGCAGCAAAGGCAGCCTTCTCCTGGAGGTAGGATGGGACTAATCCACCTCAAGGCCCACCCCTTGTGACTGCCTTCCTCCAGCAAGGCTCCACCTCTCAAGGTGCCATGACCTTGCCAAACACATGAGACTGTGGGGGACACATTTCAAACCATGACACCCCCTTATCTGGAAAAAAGGTCCATAAATATTGATTAGTGAAAATAAAGTGGCATATGTCAGTCATTCGGATACTGCTGCATAATAAACCAGCCCCTAAATCTCAAATGCACATAATAAACATTTGTTTCTCACATACCTTTCATTTTAGCTCCACGTTGATATGGAAGCAGCTACTCAGACCTCTCAGTGATAACAGAAGTATAGGACACATGAAATATATCAAGGTTTTCATGCTAGACTCAGACCCAGTGTGCTGTTTTATCTGCTCTCATCTCAGTGTTCAAAATAAGCCACTTCGCCATTCCCAAAGTCAAACCACTAGAATGTACATTCTGTATGACATGTGAAGCTATCTGAGACATCATGTGAATCCAGAGTTGAGCAAAAAACTGCATGGAATGTCTCAGTCAGTGTATTATACAGAATACATAGATGTAGGGGAAGGGAAGGGAGCAGATAAGCTATCAGAGCTCCTACTTATGAACATCTGACTCAGCTCAGTGAGCAAGCATTAGAAAGGGTCATTCATCTGTTGCTCTGAAACAAACCATCTCAAGATTTAATGACATATGACAGCTACCATCTTATTTTGCTCATAATTTTGTGGGTGAAAAATAGGAGCTCGGGTCCATGGGATGACACTTCTGGTCAGAGATGCTGCTGTTAGAATTTACTGAAATGTTTCAAATTAGAAAGTGGTGCCTCATCTTCTCTAGCACCCTAGCCCAGGATTGCTCGTGGTAAGAAAGTTCTCATGGTTCCTTAAGGAAGGTCAAAACCTTGGACTTGGTTCCCACCACTTCTGGCATATCAAATCTATGGCTCAAAATAAATCGTCTCAGCTTTTAGGAAAACAGCATCCACCTTTGATGGTACAAGCTTCAAAGAACCTTTGGCTATTTTTATAATATACTAAATGAAGCCAAGATAAATGCTGCATGTTTAAGAGTAAAAGTATATGTTTATTCCCCATCCAGAATTTTATGTACAGACAACCTGAGGAGCAGAGAGTAGTAATTGTGCATTGAGTCTACCGCAGGAACCTCTATCAATGCACACTGCAAAGTAGGACATCATCAGACACCCGGTCTTATTGAATAGGACAACGGTAAATGTATACTCACATTATATTATATTAAATTGATGTCAGCCAGTTGTTCTCAATGCAATATCACACCAGTAATTCACTGGGAAAACCCATGGGGTCTGAATTTACTAAGACAGTCGCCACGTATGTCCACCCTTGGCCAGTACCACCTGTTAGTTCTTTTATAAGGAATGGCACTGCAGCTGTTAGTAACAGCTGCAACAACAACTCTAAGTTTCTATAGTTTCATTCTTTATGGGATCCAAAGTGAACACAAGCATATATTGTGTGATTTATCCTTACAGGAGTATATTTATTCAGGAACAGTTGTCCACAAGGGAATACAAGAGCTAACTCCTTGAAATAGCATTTCTATGTAGCCTAGTTTCCTACCTCATCACACTAAGACTTTCAATGCAATACTGTCCCTTCAGGAATTCCAAGTCTATTCACTTGGTGTAAATTTCATCTGGAATTTTTCTTTCTCCATCTTTTCTAAATTCTGTTTTCTTCCTGTTTATCGGAATCATTTTTCACTTTCCTCCAGTTTTGGAGGATAAGTATAAGTTTGCAGGATATCTTTGAACTTAACGATTATTGTATTGTAGCATTAAGTGGATTTGTTAGCATTGTTTTTTCCAAAGTATGATAGCCACCAAAACAAATTAACTTACGTCAGAATTAAAACAGAAAACTGCTTGCCAGATTCCCATACCAAGACCTGAAATTATTGTGTTCAGCTTGTCAGCCCAAAAGGAGGTGGATGATCACTTGTGTGTCTCTTCTAAGAAACTGAACTTCCACCCTGCCTAACATCCAGGGAAAGAGCTCAAGAAGGCAAGAATTTTCTTTTCATTTTTTAAATTCACTTATAAAATAGTAGGTTTCCTTATGACATATTCATAAGCAGTTTTGGTTGACCTGCCCCAACACCTTCACTTCCCCAGTTTCCTGCTTCCAAACTCATATTTAACCCCTTTTCCCACTAATATTCCCCTTTTCACTTCTATATCACATGTGTTCCATCATCCTCCCCACCTCTCTCCCTTAAATTCTTTCTTTTCTCCTTTCATAGATTATCTCCCTAGTTCACACACCTCTATATACACTAACTCCCACCAAATACAAATATACAAAATGTAGACACTAAAATTCTCTTGTGAGAGAGAACATGAAATATTTGTCTTTCTGATCCTGGTTTACCTCACTTAAAACATTTTCTAGTTCTGTCCATTTTTATATGTTTCATTTTTTATTGCTAAATAAAATCCATTGCACATATCTATCACATTTTTCTCATTCATTCATCTGTTGATGAATATCTAGACTGATACCGTTTCCTTAGAACAAAAATATTCTTCATGTTACTTTTCCTAGTGCAAAAACTATGATCAAAGTTGCTTGCAATAGGAGCAGCTAGAAATTTGGGAAGTTTTTTTTCCTCAAAACATCTCTTTTTGTACTGTATTCATAGTGGATAACCCCAACAAATGATGTTGAATTTAACAAATTGATGTTGAATTTAACAAAATGAAATCCATCTTTTAGAATAACTTGCTTCAATGTCAGTGGATATTTCTTGTCCTGCCCAATGGATGTAAGAAGGCCTTCTTGAGGAAATATAAGCTTAAGTGATGAGTGCTTCATCAAAAATCTATAATCCTCATTGACAGCATGTTGTTTATATCACAACATGAAATTTTTTATACAAAATTACCTTAGTGGTCTTACTTTATTTCACGAGAATTTTACCCATTAAACACAAGAGTAAGAAGAATAAATGATGTAGGAAGAAAATTCATTTCATAGCCTAAGCACCTCAGTCCTACTGGAAAAGCATAAGCATTTCAGTTATGAGCCATGGACCTATTTGATTTTCCACTCTGCCATTTCAGTATAAAGATAGGCTGTCCTTACAGAGTCAGTACATAGTCTGGTACTATTGGACAAGAACAAGGTTCCTTCACTCCTGTTAAAGAATATTCTGCATGATTAACATGGTTATATGAAATGGTAGGAAATGCCTAACCATGGTAGTTATCTACAGGCTGATCAGAGGTTAATTTCATCAGACTTCAGCATATTATTATCTACAAAACCAGGGTGAGCCATGTCAGTATGCCATCTGAATATGACACATGATTTTAAGAAAAAAATCTAGGGAGGGAGGGGACGGGTGTACCTGTTAAGTCTGTATGAGTGGAAATAAAAAAAAATCTAGTAAAATAAAAATCACACATATAGAGATTCAGTGTATTCAAAGACGTGTCCCCCTCTCCGATGCAGCTGTCTGTCTCCATTCTTCTGAGACATGCTGTAATTAACTATGCATGAGAACCTTTCTCCTGCCACCTTTTAACATGTATAAGTGCTGTCATTCCATTATCTATGATTTATACCTTCTGATTTTCCCACTGTCATTATAATATCTTTTATGTTGAGATTATATGAGAAAGAAACAGTCCTTAATTTATTTCATCAGTAATTAGTCTAACACAGTTCTTAACCATTGTGTATTTAAGAACTCAAGTCTACATATACTTTCTACAGATATAAAGGTATTCTGAAATCCTATATTTACTTGTAGCCTACATTAAGTATACATGAAATGACACAAGTTAGAAAAAAAAACAGCAAATATTCTAGAAGCCAGGAACAATTATGACAAACTAGATCAAAGAATAGTTAGCATAAGAGGAAAGAATAAGACAAGTTTGACCAGCATTATTTTAATTATTCTACTATATTAATGGAAGAAGGAATTAGTCTTTTCTCTTGATGAATGTTTATTGAGTGATTTGTGAGATATTTAGTTAACATACGCATTGAACAAGTATAAATACCAGGAAATGACAAGTGGCAATGACTTCATAAGGAAGTATGTGTTAGCAGCTCAAATAGAAGAAAATCTGAAGTAACTTTAAGGAAGATTTGAATCAGCTAGCAATTGAAAGAAACACTTCCAGCCTGAGACGGGGGAATACTCATATTACTGATGAATGAAGAGAACATCCAAATGATGTTAGCAAGATGGATGCATGGGAAGCCCCAGATCCTTCTCACCTCAGGCTTAACAGCAAAATACAGACCATATTGCCTTTGTAAGAACCTCCAGAAATGACTTGAAGCATGCACAAGGCCAAGAAGAGCCACACTGGAGGAGGAAAGAAATTCCATTGCATTCAGATGCCAAATTCCATTCCCCTGCCAGAGAAGCATGCTGAAAATGAGAGATAGTTCCCAAACCAGGAAGAAGAAAGAAAAGTAGATCATTCAACGCAGACTTTGGTAGGAGCTGCCCAAGGATGTAATTTTTGTCTTGCCTGACAGAGACAACTCAAGGGAGAAGATGGTCTCATATTGCCTGGGAATATTGTGGGGAGGACATCACTGAAAGTCATGGCAACAGCAACAAAGACTTTTGTCACATCTGACAGCAGAGGGCGCTTCTGAGTAGAAAGAGTCAAAGTCCAGCTCAGAGAACATTCAGGCCCAGAAACAATCTGAGAAGCCTACAGAATCTCCCCTGGGACGGACTGGTGTGTCCCCCCAATAAAGACAGTCCATATCCTGGGAGAGGTAACTGCCTTTTCCAGTGTCTAAATCCTTCACACAAAATTAATTAATTAATTTAAAAAATGGAAAACATGGTCCAATCAGATAAAGTACATCTCAGAAATGGATTCTGAGAAAGTAGAAATCTATGAAATTGCTTTAAAAAAAAATTCAAAGCAACCACTATCAAGATGCTTAATAAAAACATCACTGAAACTGAGCAAAATTAAGAAAATAATGGACATAAAAGAAACCACCTAGGGGCTGGAGAGGTGGCTCAGGGGTTAAGCCTCCGCCTTGCAGGCGGAAGGTCCTGAGTTCGGATCCCAGATCCCACGTATAGACGCCAGGCGGAAGCCGGAGCGGCCTGCGCTTCTGGTCCTGGTAGGGCGGAGCCTGTGAATCCCGGGGCAGAAGGAGGTGGAGGCGTCCATGGTGGTTCGCGAATTCGTCCGTGGTTCTACACACACACACACACACACACACACACACACACACGCACGCACGCACGCACGCACGCGCACATGCGCACAGTTGAATAAATAATAATAAAAAAAAATTAAAAAAAAAAAGAAACCCACCTAAAAACATACAATTTCCCAAGTTGAAGAATATAGTAACTGAATTTTCTAGAATGTCATAGAATTTGGAGCGAGGTCCATCACTTCATTTTCTTACCTAGCGTCATCTTCATAGCTGGACATAAGCCAAAGCTCATGTACCAAACATGTTTTAAATGTCCACTCGGGCTGCAGAGGGAACTCAATGGTTCTGTCCACAGGGCTGTCCGCAGAGGTCCATAGCAAAGGAAACACATGCCCTACGATCAGAACAGTAAGAAGAGTGGTCGCCATGGAGGCGCTCTGAAAATAGCTTCATGGATGCTCCATTCTAGTCCTCAAATTACTAATGTGTGGATGTGACACATTAGTGGCCTAGAAATGAAACCAATTACATGAACAATGTCCTCCATCATGTACCACATAATCAGCATGACCATGTCATTATGTGTGTGGAATATAGATATCAATTACTTTATTACAAAAGTATCACGAGTGATGAGTCAAATTACTCTGCACACGTCCATCATAGAATATGAAAAAAATAAAGACTAAACATATCAGCCTTCCCTATTCTGTTAAATGTGTACGTATAGTAACCAAACCTCCCTCTGTCACATTTTAGAGATCAGGAAAAACAAAAGAAATATAAGTGCTGCAAACACTATTCTGCACGACTTGGTCAACAGGATTTGTATAGAGATAGAGCATGTGAAATGAAGGAGATGAATTTTTTAAAGAATTTTGCAAATTATCTTCCATTGCACAATATAATTGGTGCCATCAGTATTTATTAGAGCATTATTCACAGTAGATAAGTTATGGGAACCACCTGACTGTCCATCAAAGGAAGAACGGATAAAGAGCTAGAGTGTATGTACATGACAGAGGTTTTTAAACCATAAAGAGAAAGGAAGCTATCTGGTCTGCAGGAAAATGGACACATTAAGCAAATCAACTCAGTTTTAGAAAGATGAGTATTGTATGCTTTCTCTTATTTGTGGGTCCTAGTTTCTATATAGATACATAAAATTATATTTGTAGATATGACATAAAAGTAGAAGTGAAACCGTTTAAGGAATGAAGGAGGCTAGCAGTGGAGGGAATGGACACTATAATGAAAAGTAAGGGAGTACAGAAGGAATATAGTCAACAAACAATATGTACTCATATGAAAAAAATTTAAATATATTTATTTATAAACAAATTGGGCTATCTTTTTTTGACTCCTTCCCCACCTACTTCCTTTCTTTCCCACCCTCCCCATCATATGAAAATTTTTAAAATAAACAATATACACATATTTGATGGCAACCAGCTGCCCACTTAAAATGATTAAGATGATAAATCATATATTTTAATATTTGTAAAGGTTTTTTAAGGCTATTGAAAATGTGGGCTCCAATCAGAGAAATACAAATCAAAACCTCCCTGAGATATCATCTCACCCCGGTCAGATGGCAAAAATCCACAATGCAAACAACACCAAATGCTGGAGAGGATGTGGAGAGAAGGGAACTCTCCTACATTGCTGGTGGGAATACAGGCTCATACAACCACTCTGGCAAGCCATCTGGCGATTCTTAAAGAAGTTAAAGATTGAAATGCCATGTGACCCTGCTATTCCACTTTTTAGAAATAATCCCCCATACAGCAAAAATTCACCTTGATAGCACAAGCACAACCATGTTCATAGCAGCACTGTTTACAATAGCAAAGTCATGGAATCAACCCAAATACCCAACAGTTGATGAGTGGAAAAGGAAAATGTGGTACATTTATACAATAGAATACTACTCACCCATCAAAAAAGATGAATTAATGAAATTTGCCAGGAAATGGATGGAATTAGAAACAATTATATTGAATGAAGTATCCCAGACACAGAAAATTAAGCACCGTATGTATTCCCTAATAGGTGAATCCTAGTACCAAATCCACTTAGTGACATACTCAAAGATAAATCTCTGTAATACCTACAATAATTGCAAAGATTATAAACAGGAGGGAAGGGGAAGGAGGGCCCCGCCAGAAACAAGAAGAGAGGGGATCATGCTACAGCAGAGAAAATAGGCCCCCATCAAGTACTGCAATGAGAGATCTGGTTAAGCTCACAGACTTTCTTTCTTGGTCACTTGCAACTGAGGGGGTTTGATCCCACCAGTCAGAGAGGGCATAGAATCTGGCAGATAGATGGTAACCATCCTGCAAATGGGAGACTGACCCCCCCCCTCACCATGGTCTCCTATTTTTATTCCATCTACCTTTGAATCTACTCTTATAGTAAGACTCTATTTTAACAGCCTTTTATCTCTGGCTAGTAGGTGACATCCAATACCCATCAGAATGGATCCATTGGCGGTATGGGAACAGCAAAACTGGAAAAAAAACATAATTCAGAACATCAGAGACCCTACATTAATCACCTGAAACCAGGCCAGCCTAATCTCTTCCCATCCTAAAGCTCAGGGAAATTTGCGGAAGAGGGGACGGTAAGATTGTAAGAGCCTAAAGAAGGGGAGGAGAAACGATATGCAAGATACTCCACACAAGTTAGGGCAGAAGTAACCATAATAGGACTTTGCATGACCTGCGCAATGACCGACATATCATTGACCCCCCAAAGTCTAGCATGGATCACAGGCACTAGGATCCTTAGAGGCAAGGGATTAACAGCCACAATAGTGTTCCTATACTAAAGAGGAACACAAGAAAGGGCTCTAAGCAATGCTACTGAATCCTTACACCTCATCAGAGAGGAGGACCGAGAGGGAAGTTTGACATTCACACTAAAAGATGCTCTAGGGAGGGAGGGAGGAGCCACTGAGAGAAAGGGAGGAAGGGGGAGAAAGAAAGGGGAAAAGGGGGGAGGGAACAAGGGGATCCAGGGAGGGGTGGAGGGAGGGAGGGGACCAGGGTACCTATTAAGTTTGTATGAGTGGAAAAAATAAATAAAAAAACAATGTGGGTTTAGAGCTTCCAGGATGTTTGCAGTGACTTAGCCTGCCTCCAGCTTTAGCTGCCTGCCATGCTGCCTCTGCCATGAAAGATTGTTTTTCCCTCTGGAACCATAAGCTGAATAAATCTCCTTTTCTTCCTTAAAAAAAAAAAAACAAACAATGTGGGCTCCAGTTTCTGGCAAATGTGGCACTGGGTCTCCTGCTGTTCTCAGCTGTGGACCCAGGGAAGCTGTCTGAACCCCTGTTCTCTTCTGTGAACAATGAGCATAGTTGTGGGAACAGACACTGCACTAAAACCATTAAAGATACTTTATTCTCCCACACAGCCTTGAGTGCTGGGCTTTGGAGAACAGCAGGACATCTTTCTTGCAGGATTCTGAGTAAATGCCAGCTGAAGCCAGGACACTAGCACCATTTTATCTCTGGCACACTGAATTCCACAGCCTGGCAGATGTGGTACTTTCTTATGGACTCTATCTCACATTTCTACAAACTTAATAGCTTTAAACAATCCAGGTTGACAAAATCTAGAGATTAAAATTCTAAAACTCAGGTGTCAGAGGAGGGCTCTTTCTGGAAGCTTCAGGGATGAAGTCTGTTTTCTAGACTTGCTTGGTTTCTGGAAGCTTCCAGGATGGCTTGACTTCCAGAGTCCCTTCAGCCTCTTCCTGCCATTTTCCCACCCCCATTGTCCCCCTGGTCCTTGTTCTTCCCACTTGCAAAGACCTATGTGATTGATTTGGGGCATTCCATCTCAGCATCCTTAAGTCCATCCTTCTACAAAGCCCTCTCTGTGGAACTGCTACATCCTCAGCTTCCAGCCGTTAGGATCTTAGCTGATGCACCAAGCCACCTTTCGTTCTCAGGGAACAATTGGACACCCACTGAGTCCAGTACCAGGGATAAAGCAATCATGCCATAGGTCAGGAACCTCTGATAGCAGACCTGGTGTGATGAAAGGTTCTGGAAATCTACCAGACAATTTTTTTTAAAAAATTAAAGTTCATCCTGATCTGTCTCTCCTTGGACTCACTGCTTAAATACTAGACTGTGCAGAAGGTATGAGTTATAAGTGCCCACAAAGCAGAAATGTGTTTTCCACTAGATTTTTATCACTTGGGTCAGGGGAAGAATAGATTTTTCCCCTACATGTTTGCATGAGTGGAATTTCGTTGTCATTCAGGTGACTCCATTCCTGGACATGCAAATCTAGTAGGTTACAATGATCTTCTGTTGTGTGAAACAGAAAGTATATATGTATCACTGAGCCAAGTCAGCTGGGGTTGACTGTCATAACAAAATGCCAACTACAGTTGAGATGACAGAAACAATAAAATGTTATTTGTTCCCATTTATGAAAGATGGAGGATTGTTTGTTTTGAAGTCTCTCTTCTAGGCCTGTCAGTGGCTGCCATCTCTGCTTCCCTTTGAATATCTCCACATCTTATGCTTTCCTTCCTTACAAAGACACCAGTCTTTTGGATTAGGGCCCATCCTAATGACCTCGTTTCAATTTCACTCTTCTGTCAAGACCTTGTCTTCTAGTAGATTGGGAGGAAAGATAGGGGTGGAGGATTAAGACCACGATGTATGGATTTTGAGGTGGCACAAAGCTAACAGAAAACCCCCAGCTTAAAAGCATTGCATGAGAATTAACTTAGTTAAAGTATTCAGGGGAGACATCCTTAGAAGGTGCTTAGCATTCATAAATATTCAGTAAGTGCTACTGCTATTGTTTTCAAAGGAAGTTATCCAACTTCCCTCCTACAATTTTCTATATCTGCTATAAAATAGTTTGTGTGTTTCTAAAGGGGGAAGAAAGCTTCCTGTTCCTTCTACTTCCTTCTAAGTTCCCTATTCAGCATTTATTTTTATAAGCATGGCCATTCCTAAATACTGAGACATTCCCAGTCAAAGAGAAGCAGTTCAGTCTTCTGCTATATGGTAGTGTTTATATGCTATTTAGAGGGAGGCTGTCTGTCTCTTTGAAATGCTTATTATCAAAGCCTCCCCAGTCCATTTGTTTTTCAGCTCAGCAATCCTGTCTTTGATTTTCACAGACGATTTTTGATATGGTTAGCTCATTCCTTCTGACTCTGAGGAGTCAGAATTTGTATCACTCATAGAAAATAAATGGAAAAAAAAGAGAAAGAAAGACTCATTTACACGTTTCTGCTGTTCAGCTGGCACCAGAGATTCTGCCGGGAAGACTCCAGCCTTCTTATGAGGAAACTTAGGTTTTAAAATACATAGCTCTGAGGTACCTAGAGAGTGTCCATCAAAAGATGCATTCCACAATGTTCATAGCAGCTTACCAAAACTACTGACATCTGAAATACCCATTGGCAGGTAAATAGGTGAACAGATGGAATTCTGTTCCACAATGAAAGACTGAACCATCGATACAAATGACAACATAGATGAAATTTAAGCGTATACTAAGTAATCACAGAACCCTGCCCCTTGCTGCTAAATTCCTGCTGCTGACAGATTCTGAGAGAGGGGAAGTCACTATCTTTAGTTGAGTGTCACAGGGGAGCCCACCATGGATAGATTCAGACCCATGGTCACATAGGTGCCCTTGGATAAGTTCAGTGGATTACCAATTAAAAAAAAATACATGAATATGGAAAAGAAATGCATGGAAGAAGGGACATTGTCTGGAGTGGCTTTCTCAAGGAAGAGCCCAAAGATTCATTTTTAAGGTGAATGAAGCTGTATTTGGAAGGTGTGTGACTGAGACAGTCTATGGTGCCTTTGTACGTGTTCAGTACTCAACATGGTAGGATTCCTGACTAGGAAAAAAAGGATTGGATCCCTCCTTTACTTTGGTTTTGGGGGCTCTGAAACCACCCATAACACCCACCACATACCCTAACATGGAGCTTGCTTGTCTACACAGCCTTTGAGCCTTCCCAGTGCCAGTAAGCAGCCTTCCCATATGCAAAGCAAAGAGACAAGCAGGCATTTAAGGATGCTTCCCAAAGTAGATAAGCAAAACAGCTATCCACATAACCAAAGATAAATCTGGTAATATGAGTAAATCTCTTGAAAATTTTAATCAGCGTCTTCAGAGAGATTCCCAAAGATATGAAGCCATAACATAAGAATAGTCTGCTGTTTTTAATTTTTTTTATAAAAGGAACTCCTGGAGAGAATAAGTAAACTTTTAAAAGTATACAAAAATTAATAAGACTGTTGCAGTTCACCTACATGATTGCTAATAAATGACCACCAAACAGCTTAAGGGAACCAGGGGTTCAGTTTATTACTGATAGTCCACTTACGATTTGTAGTCCAGCTTGACAGGAGAGCATGCACCAACACCAGGGCTGAGGGAACTGGCCACACCATCTCTACACAATGACTGAAAGAGGGACGATCCTTACTTGCCAGACCAGCATGTAAGTGTATAGAAGGATGCCAACTTCCTCAACCAGCTCTCAATATTTTGTTCACCTATTTAGGGCCTAGTCCTACCCACCATGGGTCTGCCCCATCAACTAGACAATCTCCTTCAGGTTCGTTCTGGGCTTAACTCAACTACTAATTCTCTACAAATGTGACCAGAGCTCAGACCCTCAACTGTTACATTGAGACCTGTGCCTAAGTATGACAAAGACCAAAATTATTGAATTTACAGAAATACAAGATAGATATTTCCTTGATATAAAGAGGCACAGCCAGTATTGAATGAAAAACAGTAATGGAAAATAAAATGGAAAACATTAAGAGACATGGAGAGCCAAACTGAAGTTCCAACATGAACTCTGTACTTTCAAAAGATGAGAGATTAGAAAATGTGGTCAGAGAAGTCAACAGCATAAATGTATACAATGTACAGAAAGAGCTGAGGCAATGCCAGGCACAAAAACTAAAAATAAATATATAATTAGATACACTGTGCATGAGTTGCTAGGAAAACAGTTGGGGATTAAAACACTTGGTGCTCAATTAAAAGGACCAGAGTTCAAGTCCCCATATTACACATAAAATGTGCAAAGGGCATAACAGTTTGCATCTGTAATTCCAGCACCTAAAGAAAGAGTCTGAGAATCCTCAGAGCATGCCGGCCAGCCTGATTAGCCCCAAAGGCCAGCTCTGTATTTAATTAGAGATCCAAGCTCAAAAAAGGCAGAAGAACAGTTAAGACTAATTCCTGATATCACCCTGGGGCTTTTATGCACGCGTGCGCACACACGTATGCTCACCCATGTGGAAACACACATACACACAATGCATGCACCCCATACATGGATAATAAAAATAGATATCTGTATGAAACTTCAAAATATCACGGTACTACTATCCCATTCACAATTTGAAAATCCTAGCATTTTCTGAGAGGAAATAGGACATTTAACAAGAGACTAGAATGAAACTGACTTCAGAATTCAAGTAGCAACATGGAATACTATGAACCAATAGAACTATATTTCATATTGTAGAAAGATAATGAATTTAGACCAAGAGATGTCTGATTGATGATCAAGTAAGACATAAAATTCTTTTCTAACAAACAAAAGCTTGGTAATTTTACTTCATACCTACATGTTCTTAGGAAGCTTTTTGAGAATGCACTGCAGCAAAATGAGAGGAAGAAGTAAACAAGAAGTTAACAAAAATTAGCACAGAACTACAGTGAGAAGGAATCTAAAAAAAAAAAACACTGATCAGTCCAAATGACCCACATTTGAAAAGGAAGTCATAGAATCCTAAGATAGATTTTCAAGAAGACAGAGTTAATTGCAAATCCAAAACGGTTCCTTTTATTGTGTCTTGATGTCTTGGTATTATAGTGAAGGAGACATTGAGTTTCCCAACAAGGGGAAAAAAAGTAGTTTTCAGGTCCATAGCAAATATGAATTCATGTAAAAAAGTGTTTTGAATATACACTGCAACCTAAGCTGTAGAATATACTTAAGGAGGATGCCTCAGATCATAGATTCTGTTTTATCTTAATATATGAACATAATTGTGAGCCAGCTAGATGTCTTAGCAAGTGAAGGTATTTGCTGTCAATTCTGATGGCATGAATTGGATCGCCAGAACCAACATTGTGGAAGAGTTACCAGACTCATGCAAGTAGTTCTCTCACCTCCATGTGTATAATATATACACCATACACACAGACACACAGACACACAGACACACAGACACACACACACAGACACACACACACACACACACACAAGTACACGCACATTAGTATAAACGAATAGGATTTTAAAAGAATATAATTTTTTTGTTTAATGGTACAGAGGATTCAGCCTAGTATTTCAAACATGCTAACATACCTTCTAACTCTGGACTATACCATCACCTCCTTTTTAAAATTTTGACACAGATTCTCATTAAATTACCCAGTCTGACCTTGAAGTCACCTTGTAGACCAGCCAGGACAAGCAGGTCTTAAATTTGCCTCAGCTTCTCAAGTAGTAGGGCCTATACCACCAGACATGGCTTTAATAGAAGTACATAAGCTTTTGATTGATGAGTATTATAGCATTAGATAAATGAAAACAAAGTTGTATTCCTAACACACTGTTTAATTCTACAATGAATAATAATCTTTTATTAATAGTAATTACTACTATCTTTTTCCATGCTGAGGCTTCGACCTTCAGATTAAACATAGACTATTTGAAGATAGTATTAGACTAAAATGTTCATGTTTTAATTTAGGAAATGTAAAAATCAAGTCATACCTGAGAGAAGTTTAAAAGTAAAAGATAATTTGGGACTGCAGCTAAGTGGTTGGGCATTGGTATAGAACTCAAGGGCTCAAGGGGTTCACTGTTTCAATTCCTGGTGCTACCAGGAAAAAAAAATGCAGAAGATGGGAACTGGGATGTAGTTCGATTGGTAGAATGCTTGCCTACCATGCAGGAAGTTCTGAGTTCAATATGCAGCTTCTCATAAAACCGGGCATGGAGTTGTAACCTGTAATGCTAACATTCAGGAGGGAATATAGAAGATCAGAAGTTCAAGCTTCTCCTCAGCTACAAAGTGACTTTGAAGCCAGTCTGAGCTGCATGAGACAATGTCTAAGTGAATGAGTGAATGAATGAGTGAATGAATAAATAAATAATAAGTAAATAAATAAGAAATTGGGTGAGGCTCTGTCTAGGCAGAATCGAGAGATGTTCCTGAAGGCTAATGGAACATAAAATAGAAGAAATACATTTTATCTGCAATAATACTAGTTATCACAATAGCCATTCACATATTACTTGTGAAAGAGGGAAGATGGAGTAATATAAATAACTAAATCTTTTTTCATGATGGGATTTGGTAGATATCTAAATAGGCTAAATCAAAAGTACTAAGGCTTTTTACTTGGCACTATATAAAGAACTATACAACCTTAAAAATAATTACAAGTGTAAATATAGTTCTGGATCATGGGATAAGTTAATTAAGGAATAGGAATTTTTTTCACTAGAGAGCCTTAGGTGCTGCTTAGTTTTTAATATTGCTAATAATCTTAATAAGTTGTAATGAGGTTAATTTATTCTTATAAGATTGAATTTTTAAGATAATCCTAGGAAGTAAATTTCAAATGTCTAAGTCAGGAGGAAGAAAAGGGAGAAGAAAAGCAAAGACAGTATCTGTCGCTGGTTATGTAGATATCATGTGCCAGGCAGTATCCTAACCTATTACCTGTGCTTTGTCCTCATAAGAGCTCTGGAGGAAGGTGCCGTCATTCTTCCCATTTTTCAGGTGAGGAAAATGTGATACTGAGACGTGAAATAATAGCCTTCCCAGGGATAGACAACTAGTGACTGTGACAGATGAGATATGCTTGGCCTCCACACCTCTCTTAGAGACTTATGAAAACTAATACTTATAGCGAAGAAAAGGAAGATTCTCCCCTCAGTGGTATACCCACTGATCTATGACACTTGCTGGAGCATGAATCATATCTGGCATATGACATCAAAGACAAACTAGATGAAGCACAGTGGGCCACACAAGTGAAAAGATTTTAAGAGAGTATTACAGGGGAGATAACGGGTTGTCAGGGAAAAAAAGGAAGAGGGTAGAAATGGAAATTAAGTGGGGGGAGAAAAAAGCTAAAATGAAAATGAGAAGAGATGAAATTAATTTAAACCTTGCCAGTATCCAAGAAGAAATAAAAGAGATGTGCTTTGCACTTGGGAACTCTGGCCTTAGGTCCTGTATCACATGCCATTTTCTCCTCTTTCCAGGGAGAAGTCATTAGGAAATTAGGTAGGCACAAGGACTGGAGAGATATCTCAGGTATTAAAGCTTTGGCGTCACAAGCAAAAGGACCTAAGTTCAAATCCCACATAAAAAAAATTAGGGTGGCCTACACTTCCAACCCTGGAAGGCAGAGGCTGGAAAAAAACCCAGAATAAAGCAAGAAGAAGATAGAGCAATCCAGGATGATTCCCAAAGTCAGACACACACATTCAAGTGCCCTCTTCTACACTCACCCCCATAATACACATACATACACCAAGCCAAAAAGTAAAAGAAAGGTAGACACAAGTCGTTTAGGGTGGCTTGGTGACACCTATAATAGAAGAAGGGTCACTCCTACTGAGCAAGAAGTAGCAGGAAGCAAGATTTTACTCTTGTCTAATCGTCAGTTTGACTTTTTCTTCTAATCATAATCAGTCGTATTATTTTAAAATAAGAATTATTTTTAAATTTGTATTATTAAAAAAATTCAAACTACTACAGTAGATTTTTAATCGAAGCTAGAGACCAGGAAGAAGTTTTTGAAAATTCTGTTAAGGACCATTTTGTTTCCTATAATTGGTGGCACTTTGTATACATACACAAGTGCTTTTGCTGTATTTGAAGGAAAATATGTTTGAATGTTCTGGCATGTACCTTTATCCCATTTGAAAACTCCAGGCAGGTGAGATCTGATGAGGCTATGTCACTTCTGAGGTCAGGATCAATGGCCTTCCCAAAAAGTCTGTCCCGGCAACCTGAGTGGGCCCAGGAGTTACTGTTAAGAAAACAAACCCAGGTGATTTCTATCGTCTGGTAAGGTGAGATGTCACCAGCAAGGAGCTAACATGTATGCGTAGTCATGCAGACTTGGTTCAAAACATAGCTCGTTAACTTGGAAACTGTGACTCATTAGCTTACTCATCTGTGAAATGGACATTTTTAAAAATGTAAGAAAAAAAGTCAAAGCTCTATTTGGCACAAAAGAGTCAATTTTTAATGTTGATTACTGTAGTATAGGAAGGGGCTCCATCTCAGACCACGAGCTCTTTAGAAACAGCCTAATACCAGATCTCAAATACCACAAATCATTCAAAGAGGTTGTTTCTCCCTTGGAAATGAGGCTGTTAAAGTGGCCGTTTGCAGGTGCTCTGGGTGCCTAATGTGTCTGTCGTGGCTTGAAAGTGAGTTGTGTCCCACAAACTCATGTGTTGGAATCCTTATTCGATGTTAATGTTTGGGAAGGTGTTGGCAACTTAGGAGGTGGAGCCTTGCCGGAGGAAGGTAAGTATGTAAATATGTGTGTTTGAGCTTTGACAACTGTGACCCGAGCTGCCTCCAGCTTCCCTGCCCTCCCGCCAAGCTATTTCCGTCATAATGGACCATGTCCCATTTGGAACTGGAAACCAATTTCCTTGTTCTCCCTCAACTTCTGCTTCAGTGTTGTCTCACAGCAGCAGTAAGGAAAGTAATTACAATGGCATCCATGCACAATATTCCTTTCTTTCTAAAACCTTAGTATCTTCCCATCCATTTTTCCATAGACCCTCAGGCATTACCGAAGGTCTGACAAAAGCGAATATGACCATTCCAGAGGGGAACCGGGCTGACCCTGACACAGGATTTGTTCACTCCTGGTCACATGGTACTTTAAGGGTAAGGACAAGGAGCCCTTCTCAACCACACAAAAGTGGAGAGAAGAAGAGAAAGGGCGGAGGCTGCAGATGGACCCCAGTGCCCTTCTTTCAGATCACTCTGTATAACATAATCCCAACACAAGCATGTATTTCTGTTATTGTGCTTCCTGCCTGCAGTTCAGTCACATTTGGGATCCTGTGAACAACTAAGGTACCGGCTATTCTCTGCTTCTACAGCCTTCATTTGTAAACTGAGAAATGGTCATCAAAATACTATGACGTTCCCCTATGCTTTTGACTAAACAGTTTTTAGATCTTCATGGGGAGATTTGGGTTTTTTTTATTTGTTTATTGATTTATTGTTGTTTTGTGGCTGGTTGGTTTATTGATTACATTCATCATTCACTTCCTTTGCCTTGCTGCATTATTGTCTAATGTAGATGGAGCCTACTTCTGCTCTTGATGCATTACCGTTTTAATTCTCAATTTGTCTAATGTGAGGGAATAATATCTTCCAAGCACATGTTACAAAATGTCCTTGTTCAGTTTCCCCTGGCTGCAGGATTGATTCATGAATGTCACCTGTTCTCCCTACCCTGAGTCACAGAAATTGCTTAAAATAGATGGACTGCAAGTCAACTGGAGTGCAATGAGCCACAGACTCATAGCAATCAGTATTTTAAGTATGTAAATATCACTGTACGCCCCTGTGAGAATAACTCTTAACCAAGGGAGACTAGATATTTCCATCCAACATTGAAGCTACCATCAAATGACAAGATGAGTTTTAGCTAGGAATGGTGGGATCACCCACATTTCTGAACAGACTCCTTTTGAAGTCAGATTAACTCCTGATACTGCAACAGGTCCATTCTTCTTCAAAAAGGTATTTTTAGCATAAACACACACACACACATTCTACTTCCTGTGCTTTGTTCATTGTTGAGCCCAAAGAACCTCAGATTTTTCCAGCTGTGAAATGGAAACTTCTTAATCCACATCCAAGCTTTTCTTCTGAAGGACAGCAGGTTCTCCTTCTTTTCTCTTAACTTCATTTTCAGCTCTTGATTTTCAGAACAGGTCCGAGAAAGCAGGCCATCTATCCTGCACGAATCCTTCCTTACCTGTTCTCTAACACCATGGAAAGTTCCTCTGCCGCCCAATAATACGACAGACAGAGAATGCTAATGTAATCATGTGCGCCATTCAACAGACAACCTGACGACTAGAAGCTTAACCTCGCGTACTATATATGGTCTCAGCTGCCTGATTCCTGGAGTCACGCGCTATGGATTAACTTCGCACTTTGCAGTACTTTGAATGCAGAGAAGCTCCATATCACCTTGGCAACCGAGTCCTGTGATGATGTGCTACACATCAGAACACCAGAATGATTCCTCAGACCCAAAAGGGTCCTATTACATTATGTAAATGAGAAAAGGAGACAACATTTACCCATAACATACATCCAGCTGTTCACCTGAATGGGGTCCATTTTTAAACAAGTTCTAGTGTGGATTTCCTCATGCTTCCTTTTAAGTGATGGGAGCACGTAAGGAAGCAGGAACTTCCTAGCACAATCCTATACATGCTAAAGAGGGACAAGTCTCCCACAAGGCTGGTACTTGCAAAGAGAAAGAAATTCCAAGCAGGCAGAACCATTCATTCACAGGTGTCTTCTATGCTCTCCCAACACACGTGCACACATGCTCACAATATTTTGTATTCTCTGACCCAAAGATTCTAAATTGACCCCGCTTCCATCCAGACCCCACTCACTACTTGGGTCAAAGGATGTGAGCTCCTTTGCCAGTCTCTCACTCTGCATTTTCCAAATGTGATTGTGACCTGGGAGATCCCTGTCCTCTAAACCATCACTCCCAAAACTGTAAGTGCATGTCTACCACCCAGGAATGCTAAGAAGATGCAAATTCTGTTGCAGCAAGTCTGAAATGAGACCTGAGAGATGCAGTTTTAGCAAGACCCAATTGGTGCTGATACTGCTGTCCTAGGCTACACAGGACATGAATAACAGGCAGCACACACTTAGCTGTGGAGAAAGCATCTATTCAGCCTTCTGAGGAATGACTCCAATTCTGTACTTATCGTTCAGAGATAAGAGAGTGAATGTTGTGAGCCATGCTAATTCTTCCTGGAAAGCTATATAAATCTTGCCAACTTTCTGTCTATGATAATGGATGAAATGGACAGCATGCTTATTGAAATCTACAGATAACTCCAAATAGCTTCTTGCTATTAGTTTCAACCCCTTCTACCTGAGTTCTTATCAGCAGAGTGAGAGTGGACTAAGAGCCCTATTACTTCCTGCCCACTTTCTAGTGGAGGGACCATTAAGTCAGTACATGCTGGTGATCAAGGAGCAGAACCTTCGAGCTTTTCCAAAAGCTAAAAAGGGGAGAAGGGGGTCAGTGGCCTTTGATAAGAAATGTTTACATCCTTGGTTTGCCAAACACTTAGATCCAGCACTTCATCTCATTTTATAGGATACAAGCTTTAGAAACCTTAGGTGTACCTGTGATGTTATCTGCTATAGGAATATGGAAGGGTTTCCTGGTATAGTAAAGGTGTTTGTCAACCTCTTTCCTTTTCCAACCTCCCCCTGTCATGACTAACTCTTCTTATAAAAAGAACTTACTTACTCTTGTTCAACAAAGAAATACACATATTATTAAATCTCTGTTTGGGTCTCATAAGTTGTTTCTGTAAGTCATATCTGACCAGATACTTACAGGAACAAGGGATTTTATTTACCAGAGAATTCCGGGTTACTGTCCATTATGACAGACGATCACATCACAGCAGGAGCAGAGGGAACTGGACGCACCACATTCCAAGTTAAGACTAGAAGCGAGGGTCACCATGCAGAATAAATGAATTCAATAGCCAGGACCAAGGAAAGCATTAACAAAGACTTGTAGATGGCCGCCAACTCTGCTTCAGAGTTGGGGACACATGGTAAACTAAGGAAAGCATGTACTACCCAATAAGGGTGCTCCACTAGCCAGCATCACAGGTAGTTTGCCTTGTGTTCAGATTTTTCCTAGAAAAGCCTGTGGTGGTAAACCTTTGCCATCAACCTGACTGGATTTAGATTCACCTAGGAAACATACCTGTGGATATCTAGGAGAGAATTAAACAAGGAAGAGAGAATCACTGCAAACATGGTAATAGTACCATCTCTTGGGCTGAGGACCAAGACTGAATAAAAGAACCAAAGGAAAAAGCCACCCTTCCCTCTTGTGTCTCCTGTTCCATCCAGATGCCAGAAACTTCTGATCATGAGGCCACATACTGCCATCTACAATGTCTTCTCTTTTTAGTTGTTGGATTTTTTTGGTTTGTTTTTATTTTTTGTTTTGTTTTGTTCCGTTCCAACATATGTATATGTGTATAGATACATATGCACAAATATCCCTAAAAATTAACAACCAATTTCTTCTTTGGTCACTCTCCACTAAGGCAGAGTCTTTCCATTGAACCCAATCACAGGCTAGCTAGCCAGCATACCCTGAGGGTTCCCCGTTTTTGCTTCCCAAGTGTTGGGGTTACAGACAGTCACCATACCTGCCTGGCTTGTAGGCAGATTCTAGGGTGGAGTCTGAACCCAAGTCCTCACACTTGTGGAGCAAATGTCTTCTTTTTTTTCTTAAACAAGATCTTACAATGTGGCCTAGGCTGCTCTCAAACTTTCAATTCCCCTGCATCAGGAGGATGCTGGATTACAGGCATGTCACCACACTGGGCTTCAAATGTGTTAATCAAGTGCACCAAACCCTTGTCATACACACTCCAGTCATACACACCCCAGAATTGTGATGCCAATGTTTGAAATTATTTCAATTAACAAATAACAAAGAAATAGTAAAACTCTGATCATGTCACAATTAGAATAAAATAGTGGACAATACCTGGCTTAAAATAAATAGGCAATATAGAAAAGGCCTCCTTTGTTCTAAGACTATGTATTCCCAAGTCACTAAACATCACTCTGTGAACCAATCCAAAGAAGTGTAGAGTCATTACTTTAATCAACATACACAATCTAATGAATTAGAATGCCAGATTCTGGAAATCAATATTCAGCCTACACAATTTGAATTTTAGATAAGCCATGGATATATATATATCATTCGTCTGCATCCCATGGGATATTTGAGATATCACTATATTTTAAAATTGTTAAGTATTGACCTGTAATTCAAAGTTAACTAGACCCCCTATATTTTATCTGGCAATATAAGTAGTAAACCAACCTGAAGTTGTGATGAAGCGGTTAATGCTGAAACTGATATTTGTTATTTACAATAAGAACTATGACTCTGACTGAAATTTTGTTTCATTCTGATTGAATCCTATTAGGGGTTTGGGTGTTGGTTCTTTTGCAAAGCTGCATTTTGCTCAGCACAAACACTGTTGATGCTCTTCTTAGGACCTTTGCTAGTTTGGTCCCACTGGCCTGACTTTTACCTGCAGGTCTTCATTCCTTGCCTGAGGACTCTCCCTGATCACTGAAACCTATATTATCTGCCCTTGGAGGTAAGAAAGTATCAGGAAATTAGCACTCTGTTGGATATGGGTGGGTAAGTAGTCCAGCTCCTTCCTTGCCTGACTGAAACAAGGGGAAAGACATTCTGAGAGGTCCTCAGGGAAACTGAGCCTCATTAATCTATTTCTGTGACTTGCCTATTATTTTCTCTCTGCCATATTCCTCATTTGCACCACCTCACAACCATGCTTCCCTGAATAACCTCTCCAGATGCAGTGCTTACATTCCTGTTTCTTGCACTTAACACATCTGGTTAAATGAATTCACCCTGAACACTGCTACCTTTGGTCAGGAAGCCTGTGTCCATTATCCCATACTATTCGACTGCTGGCACAGGATTCCTGGTAGTGAATCCAGGTGTCTCTATATCGGCTACTTAATGTGTTAAGGGCCCCTGATCACAGCAGATACTTGGCCCTACAGATCAGCATTTTCTTCCCTGCAGCAGAGCCGGCTCCCTGTGAATTCTGAACTACCAAATTTTGGAGACCTAGCTTGCATTTAGCATACAGACTGCTTTATGTAATGCCCTAGATGGTAGAAAAGGCACTTCCGAGCCCCAAGGAGCTCCAGGTCATTATGAATATCTGTGACCACTGTTCAGCCTACTCAATGGAGAATATTCAATGAGCAGTTCTGTGTGTACACTGTCCCAAGGTGGCCTCCCCCTCATAGGACTCTGCCACCAGGAGCCACAATGAATTTTCTTAGAAAGAAAAAAGTTAGACCATGAATTTATTTTATGTTCCTAGTTAAGAAAATTAGTAAGCAAATGTTTGCTATGTTTTGGCAAGATTGGAGAGATGGCTCAGGGGTTTTGCCTGGCAAATGAAAGAACCTGAGTTCAAATCCCCAAATCCCATGTAAAATGATGGAGGAGAAATGGCAGCGGTCTGCACTTCTAGTCCTAGTAAGCAGAACTTAGAAAACCCCAAAGCAAAGCAGTAAGTTAGTAGAACAATCCAGGATGATTTCCAGTGTCATCCCTTGGGGCCTGATAGGCACACATATTCAAATGCCTATAGACACTTGTATAAACACACACACACTCACACACAAGTGTGACTTAGTGAACTTCTAGAGAGTGAGAAGTCATTTGAATTTCAGTAGCTTTTCCCAGAATAAAAGTACTTTACAATGATATTTAAGCAACAGATGGACAGTAACTCTGAGACTTTCCCTGTAGAGGAAAAGCCTACATCAGACCCTCACCTGCCAAAACTTTGATGCTAGTGTCTTTGGATTGTCTCAGGGACACCAGGGTCCTGTCCCATCTCCAGATGGTGAGGCTATATTTCCTGAGATGGAAATCGGCTGTAGAAATTATGTCAACTCAAAAGTTTGGAACAAAACCTATGCTATAATTGTTCAAATCTTTTTTTCATGAAATTTGTGTGAAATAACATTTCTCTGAGATGAAAGCAGTACCAGGTTATATAACTACTGTGGTGTGTTATCTGCTTCAGTGTTATCCTTTTAAAAAAGGAAGAAGGCACTCATAAATTGGGACTACTTGCCTTATTAAAATGTGCCCACAATGTCAAATTCAAACATTCACCAAGAAATATGGGCCCATATGTATTATACTATGCTATATACATAAGCTGTATTTCCACAGCTGCATATATATACTATCCTAAATACAAATAACTGTGAAAATGTATAATATGTGCCTACATAGGGGTTATATAGCTTTCAATGTACCATTACTTTTAACCTACTTGAAGGAGCCAGAATTCCAAAAGAGATTATGTGTTTTCCTCTGTTTTGGAAGTGTGATTTTTTTTCTGTATTATGCCACTTTGAAACCAAATAAAATTATAGGAAGGAAACTGAAGCTGCATAGTCAATTGAGAATGTGTGAAATGTACTCCAGAAATAGAAGAGGAAATATCATGATGAAATTCCAGCTGGGAGGGATTCCTAGAGCTACAGAAAAAAAGCAGCAACTCTGGATGGGTGGCGGGGGAGTTTGCCACAGAATGGCCTTTTGCAATCTGTACTGTCTGTATTATTGATTGATGAGGTCAAGGGCAGAGAATTACTCACAGTTGGTTCTCTCCCGGGCCCCCTGTCCTTGTCCCTTTGCCAAAATGACTTGTCTTGCTTCCTTGCTTTTGCAAGAAGTGCTACAGAAGCTGCACTGTGGGCTGCTCACCACGCTGTGGGTTGGGTGACCCCTGCAAGCTGCACAAGGCATCCCTCTTTGAGTTCAGAGATACTGACATGCCTGTCTCTGCCAGAAAATGCGTTCATAGTCTGAGTCAGTTTCCTCCATCCTCTGCTGAGAAGCTAGGGAATATTGCATGGACTCCACAGGATCTGTGTGTCCTTGATTTATTATTACCAAACCAAGGCAAAAAGTAGCCAAATGAACAAGTAGCTTCTATATGAATTTAACTGACTCTCTTCCTCCTAGCATCTCCATATCCAACCCACAGTCCTTATTGTGAATGCTTTTCTGGTTGGCCTGAATTTCCTGAGATTTTCTAACCTAACTGTGCCCACTATTGCTTGTTTGTTTCATTTGTCTTGCCTTTCAGGCTTCAAACATCCCCTCTCCTCATCCCTTTTAGCTATAGTTGCTAATATACCTGTTCTAATAGCTCAAATTAATGTAGAGAAGAAGCCTCCCTCCCACAGGAGGCAACACAATGCCAAAGGAGCATCTGTTTTCCAGCCTTGCTTCCCACAAGGCACTGGATAGCATAGTGTGTGGGCACAGGGATTCATGATCCAAGCTTCTGGACTCAAATATTAATTCTCCCCCAATTCTACAAGTACAACCTTGGTCAAGTCTCGCAACTTTGCTGAGCTTATTTGACTTGGAAAAGAGAGCAAGTCTAAGAATATTAGGCTGTTGTGTAGATTGAATGACATAACTCTTTCAGTTAGTTCCATTGATTTCAGAGTCAGATAAATACTGACAGTTGCCGGTGAAAAGTGGCTCAGAGAGGAAAGGCAGAAGTAGATGAGAGATCCTGATAGGACCTCTTCCGTAACTCCTGAAGAACTGGGCATGATCTGGGAGATGTCCCTTCACTTAGTTTCCTTTAGAGCAGTAAGAAATGATTCTCTGGTTAGACTCCTTCTTACTATATCCCTTCTCAAACAATCCAGAGATACACAAAAAAGTAGTATGTCCTAATCTGGGGCTGAAGTTTGACCACGGTCCAAATACAGAAGGCAATTTTATTTATAATGAGAGAAAATACATTACTGTCCGCTCAAATTTGACATGTAGATCTGATATGGGACTTATTTTCTATATCGCTAAATCTAAGTGGATAATTCTTATTATATGCTCCTGTTTTCATATGTGTTGTTACATGTGCAGAGTTTAAACCGGGCTGTTATTGAAGGTTTATTGTGGAAAACAGCCATCTTCCAATATTACCTGTACCAATTTCCTGTTCATCTGAGGGAGACACTTTCTACTAATGTTCCTGATACTTCCTATAAAAATCTCTAAACAGCATGATCGAGTGACAGCTATTGGATATTCCAGTTACAACCACATGGACTTTATAGCATAGAAAAAGAAGATCTAACCCCATTTAGCCAGCCCCTGTGATTCAAATAGTTATAAGTTTGGTTAGACAATAAATAAACTGTTTAATTTATTATAACTATATGACCATTCTTCATAGGTGGGACATGAATATATAATGATTCCTGCTCTTTGAGACACAGTTTTGTTTTCCTAATAGTATATAATTGCCTTTTTGCTATGTTTTTGTATTTCTGCTTTGAACTGTTTTGGATTTTGACTTTTAGACATAGGGCCTTACTAATGTGGCTTGACCTGGCCTCAGACTTGTAGACCTTCATCCTTAACCACCAAGGTTGCAACTACAGTACTATTGCATCTAGCTTCAGTAGCCTGTTTCTTGCTTGCTTACTTAGTTTTCTTTTAAAATTTTTATTTATTTAGTATGGTTTGCATGCATGAAGGTGAGTGTGTGTATGTGCATGTGCGTGTGTGTGTGTGTGTGTGTGTGTGTGTTTAAGAGTGAGACTGAGAGAAAAAAGAGAGAGGAGAGAGAGAGAGAGAGAGAGAATGAGTACATGTATGCCACATGCCTATATGGAAATTAGAGACAAACTTTGTTCAGTCAGTTCTTTCCACCCACCTTTACCTGGGCTCGGGGGATTGGAATCACGTCATCCTATTAGTATGACAAGCACCTTTACTCGCTAGGCCATCTCTCTACCCCTTGCTAAGTTTGCCATGCTTCTTCCCATAGTTCTCATGCCTCCTCTCTGTAAAGTTCCAATTATCAGATATTCTGTCAAACTTTTCCCTTTTCTCATCATTTCTTCTGAAGTCTCCTGATGGATTGGCTAGGTACCCTCTAAGCTTGCTGCTGAAGTTTTATGATATAATCTCCTTTAATCTTCCTTTGGTAATCTCCCTTTGCTATCATCCTAGAAATGTCTTTTAAATATTATTTATAGATTCTAGTTTCTGAGTATCATGGGTTTTTATATAACAAATGGTTCCTTCCCTCATTTTAATGGAATACATCCTCCTGAAGTGGGTATTTTTTGTGTTTTGTTTTGTTTTTTGCAGAAATGGCTCATAGGTAAATTTTTAAGAGAAACAAACTTTCATATTTATTCTTTTCTCATTTTTAATCATTAAGTGGGTTTGACATAGAATTTAGAGCTTAAATCATGGCTCACTCTAATTTGAAGGACTTGCAAATTATTTCTTTCAAGTTTCTAGTGTCTTTGCTGAGAAATCAGCTATCATTCTGGTTTTAATACTTTCAGTATTAAATCTCTCTTGTTCTCTCTCTCTCTCTCTCTCTCTCTCTCTATCTCTCTTTTTCTCTCTCTCTCCATATATATGTATGAAGGTCTATTTTTGACCCAGTTATCTGAAAATTTGAGGTTATACGACTTGCATACTTTTGTTGCTGTTGCTTTTTATTTTATTTATTTATTTATTTTACTCAGGGGCCCTTAGACTCTGAAAATGTAGATATTAACTATTAAGAATTACTCTTCAATTATTCCTTTGATTGACTTCTCCTCTCTGCTTTCTCTGCTTCCTGGAACCTCTGTTACTCGGATGCTGCATCCTTCATTTTTTATTACGATAAAGGAGAGACTCTAGTTTGGCTACTTGAAATCAGGAGAGATTGGGGATTAAACTCTTAAACATTCTTCCAGTTGTGCTGTTTCCAGCCCAACTTCTGACACTTCTGACAAGCCAAATGAGTGACCAATTATTCTTCATTTTTCAGATTCCCAAAATGTATTGTCCTGGTCATCGCTTCTATTCTTTGTCTTACTCTTTTTTTAAAAAAAATCCTGTTTATTTTCATCTGGTTATAGCATAATGAGAAAGAGCTAAAGTAATGGCATGTGTGCCATCCAAAAGTCCAAGTGTTTTGTTAAAAGATATTTAGAACTGATATTTGTCTTGTGTTTCAAGTCCATTTGCCTGATGATAGTAAATTGAATAAATATTCAAGACCTTTTGTGACATGCTGACAAATGAACAATTTAGTTCAATTTATTCTACCGATGGTGAGCCATAACCACAGGTTGTAAGAGTTTACAATACAAGGAGAAAATGATGATGGAGTAAAGAATGAATAGTCTATAATAAGTTTGCAGTGATTTCCATGGAGTGAGTCCTCTTCTGGACAGACCTGTCATCATTAGCTTAGATCAGCAAATGCAAAACCTAATGTGATAAAATTAACCATGGAAAATATCTGCATGTCAATGTACCAAGTGAAAGAATGCACTAATAAAAAGAGACTGGCCACTTTATTCATCTACGGGTCTATTAAGTCCCATCTTTCATGTCGTGTGACTGCAGAAAGCCTTCTCTCATTTGGCTTTGCCTGGTTTTTAGCTCTGGCAGAGCAGTCGGGACAACGGCCTCATGGAAAAATACCTTATCCTGTTGTCCTTGGTGTAGCATATACCTGCCACTGTCATCTGTTTCCTTTTTCGCATATTGGATCAATGTCCTGTGGCCACGGGGCAGATAACACTCTCTCAGGAATGATGACAACCCAGTGACCCCTTGCTGAAATGATTCTGAGACAGTCATCTTGCCCTCTGTCCTTCGCAGAGACCTGAATCATAGTTGTACAGGTAGCTTGAAACCTTTCCATATTTATTTTGTTAGTGGTTATTTCTCCCCGATACATATGTTGCCAGTTAAGCCTACTTCTCATTTACCTCCAAGAAGACTCAGACGCATATGTCTCAGCCCCCTGGACAAATTCCTATAGATGGGCAGATTGGTTGTGAACAAGGTAATAGACACATGTGAAACTGCGTGCCTGTTTTATCTCTATGCAGGAAGACAATGACTCAACTCAAATAGAAACAGCGAGTTCACCCTCCCATTTTGTTCTGTCAGGGTCCCCAAGAGGATCAGAGCTGGTGAGAGTCACACTGTCTCGTTTCCATGGTCTGACAGCCTTGTTCTTGTTCTCTGTGTCTCTTTGTCTTTAGGTTGTGGCTCTTTCCTCCTGGTGCCTGCTGAGGGATTCCATCTACTACACGCTGTCTGTGGTTGCACTCATCCTGGTAAGTTGCTTCTACCATTTCAGCTTCCGTGTGGATATTCTCAACACAGGGTAAGGCATGGACTGCCCCATGTGGAGTTTCTCTCAAAGACTGGTGATGAATCAGCAAGTGTGTGTCTCTGTGTGTAGCTGGTTTTTCTTTCTTCCAGTGTTACTTTGTTTATCAAGAACCATCGGTTGGGCATTGGGCGCTCAGAACAGGAATCATGACTCAGATACTCTGGATCCAAAAGAATCCCTTGGGACTCTTTTGTGAGCCTCTTGACCATTCCTTCTTAGTCTCGCAATTCTTCAAGTTCCCTTTCCCAGAGCCCTAGAACTCCTACCTTCTCGCTCTGTAAACATTCATAGAATGTTCCCTTTCTCCCATAGCATCTCATCCCATGGCTGTACCTAACTTCCATATTCTAAGCAAGGGATCTCTCTGAGGGTCAGTTGTGGATAAATAAGTCTCTACTGTATATCTGCATATCCTAATCTTGACATGACTACATTCCCAATGTAGCTCCCAAGACTAGACCTTCTTCCTGTATTTCTACCCTCATTCCTATTCTGCTCACCCAACCTGAATACCATAGTAAGTCATTCTTTCCTTCACCTCTCTACAGACTTTATTGCTTGTAGATTTTCATCTCGCATTCCCAGCATGTCTCTATTTCAGTTGAATATCCTTGGCTAGCAGGACTTTGGGCCTGGGCTGAGGCTATGCTTTGTAGATGGAAGATCATAAAACTTCTCTACCCCCTTAATGTGAGCCTATAGCTCACAATTAATCTAACTCATATTTGTACTATATGTATGTATCTTATTAGTTCTTTGTGTCTAGGACGCTGAGACTAATGTTCCTCCTTATTAACTCTGATGCCCTTTGAGAAATCTACTTCTCTGTATTTCAGTTTCTTTCTCTTTTTTTGTTTTTGCACATGCATATGTGAGAGAGAGATTGAGAGAGAGAAAAAAGAGAGAGAAAGAAAGAGAGAGAGAGAGAGAATACCAAGAGCATTTGTACCTGTGGAGACCCAAAGATGAGTTCAGGAATCATCTGGATTGCTCTAAACTACCTCCTTATTACTTTGCTCTGGGGTTTCCCAAGAGCCAGAATTGCAAGCTGCCACCATTTCTGCCCAGCATTTTTACAGGGATCTGGGATCCAAGCTCAGGTCCCTCTGCTTGCAAGGTAAAGTCTTTAACCCATGAGCTATCTCCCCAGCCTGTTTCAATTTTCTTACCTACACCACAGGACTTAAATGACTTGCTTCACAAAATATTTGCTGTAAAATGTTTTACTGTAACTGTCTACAACCATAACATAAATGTGATGTTTGATACGATACTTTCACAAGAAACCAAATAAGTATTTCAGTTTCTGACCTTGGAAATCTTGGGCTTCCAAACCCAGCAAAGGATTTTCCCTGGGTATTAAGGTACACATCCTTTAAGGAGTGTTCTCCAGAGCTTTCAGATTAAAACAGGAACCACTGGGAAGATGAAAAACCTCCCTCCAGAGCAGAAGGACTTAGCACACCACGTCAGAACTGAAGATGCTTTGCCTTTTGAAGCCCTGGTGAACAGACTCATAGACATACCTGAACTCTATCTGCTCTTATTCTCAGTTGTTTCCTGTAGAAAAGGGAT
Source organism: Typhlomys cinereus (assembly GCA_023101885.1). Lineage (NCBI taxonomy): Eukaryota > Metazoa > Chordata > Mammalia > Rodentia > Platacanthomyidae > Typhlomys > Typhlomys cinereus. The sequence continues at coordinate 11,528,936 of JALPQD010000012.1, forward strand.
GATCACCTGAAATCCAGATGACTCGTTTTGCCTCAACCCAGACTTCCCAGACATGCTTTCTGGTGAGCTTTGCCCAGCAAGGAACCAACCCATGCTGGTCATATGCACTCTACTCTTCTACCTTTTTAAGGACATTTTAACATACTTTTGGAAAGTTACTCTTTTTTCCAAGAGACATAGATGGGGGTATTATAAACAAATGCAGCTACTTCTTTGCTGAAGACCAGAAACAGATGACTATGCTCATAAAAACAAGGCAGTGAAGTGGAACAACAAGTCAAGTTCCCCTAAAGCACACGATCAGCCATAGCCTCTCCCAAAAGCACTTCTGTTGGTGTTGGCTCCTCCCCTGTTTCCAGCACAGACATCTACTAGACTATGTGTGAAAGAACTTGTCTTCCATCCAATGCATCTGGACCTGTCCACGATAAATTATATGTAATTGATGCTAATGGTGTGTGAAGAAGTAAAGACATTGGGCTTCTTCGGGTCACAAGGTGACACACTCTCCTGAGCTTGGTCTTTGGGCCAAGCAACCATCTGCCCTGGGGCTGTGATGATGTGTAAATTGCAGAGCTGGGCCAGCCGAGCAACCAGGACAGCCCTGTATTTCCTCTAGGCAGCAAGAAACTGTAACATCAAACGATTTTTTTGCTTCCACTAAAGATTTGGACCGTGTATTTCTAGACAAGCTGTCAAAGCTAGAGTTTCGTGATTTTGAGGAAAATTGCATGTGTCCAAGGTTAAGAAGAAATGGAAAAGATAACAATTGGAGTCCACAAGACTGAAGCCTGGTTCCTTTTACTTTGATTCTGGGATAGAATCTAGGAAACTACATCATAATCTTCCTCCATCCCCAGGGGTTTTGGCTGTCAAAAATCACTGTGTTACAGTTTGAGATGCTAACTTCTAACTACGAGCTAAAAACCTTTACAATATTCTTCTCTGACATAGCTGTGATCTCTAAAGTCAATTTTGATATTCCCAAATAAAGAAATCATGGCAGCCTACATGGCTTTAATGTGCCTGCCTTGCTTTCTGTTGATGTAGTGGTTTAAGTAAAATTCCTCCCATTGACTTGTTCATACACTTGAACATTTGTTCCTAATGGTGCTGTTTGAGAAGGTTATTGAACCTTTAGGAGGTGGAGCCTTGCAGAAGGAAGTGCATCACTGGGGATGGGTCTTGAAGTTAAAAAGTCCAGGCCCTTTTCTTGCTCTTTTTCTCTGTTTCCTGATCATGGATGCAATGTGAATCCACTACCATGCCTTCCTCACCAGAATAGACTCTTATCCCTTCCGGAACTGTAAACCACAGTAAATCCTTTCTCTCTTAAGTTGCTTTGGTTGGAACATTTTATCAGAGCAACAGAAGAGTAGTTAAAACAGTGAGTAGATTATTGACTCTATTCCTTGAGATCATTTTTGCCTGAGAGTTCAAACTTGTAAGAGAAGTAAGACATAGTCACATCAGGGCAGCACTGAACGAAATAGTTATCGCACTGTCCCCAGATACTCCATGTCCCAGCCTCAGGCTACAGCTCATGCACTCTTTGTAGCTTTTTGTCTGTGTTGCTTATTCTTTCCTAAATATGGTAACAAAATCATTTTTTTTTGTTTTCCTTATGTAATCTAAGCTTTTCTATAAGACTATGCCAGGGGCACTTAAAATGCCTTTGTTTAAAAGCTCTTTCACCAACCCACAATGCGGTCACCAACTTTCCCAAACAATTATTTAACTAATAGAGCTTTTTAAATATCTCACTCCCACACACACATATACACACCATTTAAGGTTTTGAATGCTCAGCAGGTACAACTGTTGACCTGAGGTTGTAGGTTAAAGAGACCAATCTCCCATGAAACTCATCTAGATTAAGTAGGACCAGATGCCTTTTCTATGTGTACCCCATCCAAAAGCTCTTCAGAATCACCTTGTAAGAGTCCCAGAACTAACTTTGTGCCTAAAGACCCAAAGAGATGCTGATGGCTCCTCACCAGCAGAGGGCTCAGAGTCTGCCTGGAAAGAACTAGTGGCATCTTACTCTAAAACTGCTGAAATGCAAATAGTTGCAGCTGGGACTTGACAGAGAAGGGAAAGCACAGACCTGCGACAAGCAGGCGTGTTCTCAACCAAGAGACTTAAAGCAACAAAGTTAAGGATGTTCAGTGGATTCACGCTGGTATTTTGGATTGTTCCGAGCTATTTTACAGTTTGTTTTAAAGAGAATAGATCATTTTTAAAGCAATTGTCATTTCCTCACCTGAATCCAGCACATCACCTCTGGTCTGAGTGACATTGTATACACTGAAACCTGGGGAAAAAAAATGGACAATGCCTGGAGGTTCTGTGAATCTCTTCTCTGCAAGAAAAGTGGCACCTGCTAAGTCCTCAGAGCATCCTGGGTTCTTTTCGGTGTCTTCCAGTATGTCCATAAATCAGTGCAGACTCTTCCCTGTACATGCTCCCCAGCCCCTGGGGCACTGGTACCCTGAACATCTCAAGCCTCCCAGTCCTGCCCTCTCTCTCAATCCAGCAGGCCTGTCAGTTTCTTCCACTGAAGTGTTACTGTGATTTACATAATCATTCAATTTACATAAATGCAAATGATTCATTGCATCATAAGTCTTTACAGCTGCCTAAAAGGGAATACTTTATTTTTGCTCTTCATGTCGACTTGAGGACAGTCTTGATTGTGAGCATCAAGATTAGAGAACCTCCTTGGGGACTAGAGAAGCTATCGGAACAGGTTCCCCAACACTTGGGCTGGTACAGACATCCAATTCAAAGTACTGTCTGTCTGCAGATGATAAACCAGACAGATCACTGATCCCAGTTGGTAAGGTCTTGAGGGCACCCAAGGCATATGCAGGGTACTCAGGCTACTCAGACTCATGCCTCCCTTTCCATTTCTGGAGCACAGTACTTCTGAGCAAAGAGATCCCGCAGAGATGAAGAGAGAGCACAGCTGACTCACCTGCAGGGATGAATGGTGCCTCCCATGTTAGTTAGCTTCCAGTTAACATGACAAAATACCTGAAGCAAGTATAAAAAGAAAAGGTCCTAGAGATGCCAATCCAAGTTCAAGTTCAAGTAACTGCATTACTGTGGGTCTTTGGTGACGAAGGACAGCATTAATGTGGTGGAGATTATTACCCACCTCATGAGCCAGAAAACAGGAGGGAGAACAGGCCTCGCCACCAATGACCTAAGAACCAATGTCCTACGAGGCTCCACTCCACAAAAGCTTCCAGTAGACCCACGTAAGGAGCACATTTTTTAAATGTTTGTTTTATTGTGTGTATCTCTGTGTGTGTGTCCGTGTGTATCAGAGGGCACTATGTGTGCCTGTGAATGTCCAGGGGTGACTTCGGTAATCACTCTGAATTTGTCTACCTTCTTTTTCCCACACTCCATTTTCCAGGATTGGAAGTACAGGGTGCTGCATTTCCTCCTGATAATTTTACATAGGTTCCGGGATCTGAACTTAGGACCTTCTGCTTGTGAGGCACAGTCTTAAACCCTGAGCCATCTCTCCAGTCCAGGAAAAAGCCATTTTTAACACATGGGTTTTTCAAGGAACACTCATCCACGCCTCAGCAGCTTCCAGCAGAGGAGAATGGAAGTGACTGAGAACTGCACTGTCTTGTGTGCAGCTCAGAACACTTGAAACACAGCTAGTGAGAGCAAAGAGCTGAACTTTTAATTCTATTAAGCTACATTTATCTAACTATAGATGGACAGCAACTGCCCCATTGTGCGGTGCCAGTCTAGTAAAAAGATTTTCCTGTAGAACATACAGTTCCATTTTCCCATGGTCCAAGATGGCCCAGCTACACCACTTCAGCACAGCTCCAGCTTCATTATATAATCATGGAAAGTTTATACTTTCTGTCCAGTAAAATCTGTCCAGTAAAATCTGCCTCTTACAGTCTTTGAAATCTTCTTTGCTTTGCAGCCTTGACTTTAGGTAGAAAGAAATGGCTGACCTCCCCTCTATACACTCTCCTTCTTTCTGCGTGTGTGTGTGTGTGTGTGTGTGTGTGTGTGTGTGTGTGTGTGTGATTCTTTGCTAGGAATTAGCTGTTTCTCTCTCCAGTTTGGACACCTTGACTCTGTTGTGTTTGTCATATCCACATCTCACTTCAGTTTTCCTGGTCACATGAGGATCACAACGGGAGAAGTCTTACGGGAATGACCACGATAGAACTTTAAGGACCCAAAACAAATTGACTATAGTCACACAAAGATCAACTGTTTCTGCAATCCCATACTGTGGCTCTGTAAAAGGGACTAAATTGGTCTTGCATCTGCTCCTTGAAGCAGGACATAGGTGAGTTGGCCTAGAGAAGACAGCTTGTAATCAGGGCCTAGAAAGAGCACTTGAAAATTCTTAGTTTGTGCTTGCATTTGTTTTTACACTGCCCTTCAGGTCTTATCCTCCCTTTTGCAACCTCCAACAACATCCAGCCATCCTCTTAGATAGCCTGGAGAGCCTTCCCAGGGACAGCCTTCCCATTATCCTTTGGACACAAACCGTATTGGGGCATGTAATAGCCAGCTCTGTGGTATGTCTCACTGGATTCCTTTCCTTGGATAAGTGTGTCCTGGCTTTAGCTAAGTCATCTGTGTTGCTTACTTCCAGACTTGAAGATTCACGTATTTGGCATGCAGATCATCTGAGGGGATCCCCATGTTGTTGAATGAGAAGGTGGCAGGGGCCACCTCCATTTAATCATGAGGAAAGGAAGATTTTCAAGGTTTTCATCTCTTGAAAGAAAATGACAGTGTTGATTTTCTATTTGTTTAAAATTCTCAAAGTGTCAATGATTATAGCTAAGCTATAGCATCTCAATATGACTGCCCCTGTTTTGTAGTTTTGTGGTTGTAGCTTATAGTAAAAAACCCGGGGATTAATTGTCATCTGACCCTGCTCATTCTCCTTCTCTTCACCAAACTGAGGATGTTCTTTATCCTGTTCTTCCACTTAAGTGTGTCATTCTCTAGGAAATTCCCTGGGGTGCTGATTAATGACAGTCTGTCTGTCCTCCTTGAAAATTTCTAGAGCAGATACCAGGATAGGTAATCTTGTTTCCAATTGGTAAGCCAGCCATTTAATCACTGAAGCCTGAAGGAAATGGGTGTTTTGTCATATTCATTCACATTTAGCCAGATATAGAATACATGGAAACCTGAGAGCAAAGCTAAATAAGGCACCTGTGTCCAGCCCGTGCTCAGCACATCTGAAGACAGGCTCTAGGCACCACTGTCTGTGTGGTCTTTGAGCCGTCCCTGGGTTTGTCTTCATTTGGGGAAAATCTGGTCGCTTCCAAATAGCATAACAGGAGGTTGCTTATTTGCAGCTTATGAGAAGATGATAACTTGTCAAAAATGAGCATCAAGCAGAACTACTCCTTGCTTCCTGATAGCTATAGGCTCTTCAAGAGGCTTCTGCCTTGAGGTACATCCCCTCCTCCCAAGAGAATTACTGGAGCTTTGAAAATGGACTTGAACAGACTTCATTTCAACTGTGCTTCCTTGGCAGGGCAAACGTGAATGGCGAGCCAGAACGTGCGCACCACCTAGTGGTGACGGGTGGAACAGGACATGACATTCTTAGTTTAGCCGGTTACGTGGTTTCAGCTTTCCTTCAGTCAACACTATTCCTATGAGAGTTGGAGGCAGTTGCTTTGTATTCTCTAACAGATAGAGCATAAAAAGAACTATTTTCCTTACTTATTTCCAGATAGTAAAACTAAATAAAATCCGTAAGAAGTAGCAAGTCCATTGCATCTCCCATCCCACCCGCATCCTTCAGCATCCTCCAGCACAAGTAACAGCTGTTCTTATCAACTCAGGAGTTTCCAGACAGTGATTCTAATGCCCCATGAGGATGGTGCTTCAGTGTCTTTCCCGAGGGAACATTCTGCCATCCATGCCAATTTCCTCATCTTCAGTATTCCCAGAAAGAAATAGAAAGCTACAGTGCCTCTTCCAATACCAGCACTGACCCCACTGATACTGAGAGGTGATTTATAACCTCCAAATCCTCCTTTCTTGCAAGAGACAATCCTAATTCCATATAGATTTTCTTGAAGGCCTAACTTCTAGCACCTTTTCCTCTGTTTTATTTTTCTGTACCACATCTTCTCATTCTACACAATCCTTCTAAGTAGAGGGATAAACCACAGTATGTTGGCACCTCAGCCAAGGGGTAGCAAAGTCCTCTGACTTTGTGTGGGCCTCTTTCTCCAAGGCAGCTATAGCAGTCATTGTTCTTAGTGATGTGGCATCCTCAGAACTGCAAAGGAAAACTATATCCATTGTAGCACGTATTAGAATATGTGACAAGATGACCTCCATTTCTCTTTCACTGTCTGACTCCTTGAACCACACCCTCTTTGTACCAGATACTCTTCTCTGTTGCTGTGAGACAACACCCAAAGTCAAGCAACTTAAGGGAGAAAGGGAAATTTATTCAGCTTACAGTTCCAGAGGGGAGATATAGTCCCTCATGGTGGAAAAAGCATGAAGTTGACAGAAACTGTAAATAGCCTAAGTCACACCTATCAAATAGGATGAGAACTTCTAAACTGCAAGTTCAAGAGCAGATTCACTAACCGAAGCTGTGCAGAGCTAACCAACTTTAAGGTACACCTTCTGTGATTGCCTTCCTCCATCAAGATTCCACATCTTAAAGGTAATATGACCTTCTCGAACTAAAGATTCAAACACATGAGCCTACAGGGGAAAGCTCACATTTGAAACCATGACATTTCACTCCTGGCCCCCACAGACTCATTGCCATCTCATTATGTAAGCCATACTCAGCCCAACTTTAAAAGTCCGTATAGACTACATTAGTAGTCACAATATAGTCCAAAAGTCCAAAGTCCAAAACTTCCTGTGAAATCAAAACACAAGTTACATACTTCCAACATACAATGACACAAAATAAGCATTCCCATTCCAAAAGGGAGGAATAGGGTCATATCCCAGAAAAAGTGCTCCACAATAAAACTGAAAACCAGCAGGACAAATCTAAATCCTGCAGCTCAAACTTCAGCAGATGAGATTCTGGTTGAAATCATTTCAGTTTCAAAGGACTTTGGTTCCATCCCTCCAGGGCAGCTGCCTGTAGAATACATTATTCTCTTGGACTGGTTCCTCCCATGGTATACATCACTCCTTGGCAGATATCCCATGTTGGCTCTGGCATCTCTAACATCTTCATTTCTCAATGGAAAACCAGGCTTTGACTCCTTTCTCGGGCCTCTAGACTGTAGGCCTAATCCTTGAGCCTCCAATCCTGCCACACACTGCCTGACTTCCACCATTCTCTGAAATTTTGGAGGAGGAATCCATGATTTCCTCCCTTTTGCATCTTTGTTGTCTCTAAAACTAGGGCCATGTGGACAACTTTAACAAGTTCTACTATAACCTCCAGGTGGCAATTTTCCCCTCCTCTTCCCCCCCATCAAGTTGTTTTAGCTTCTTTGTGTTGATGCTAGGAAGAATCTTATCTCTCTTGGGAAGTTGCTTCAAAAGAACAGACCTTTTCTTTGGAAACCCACATGTTAGCTCTTTTGAGTCAAAAGAATTTGCATTCTTCTGGATGGGAGCCTTCCCAGAGGCTCTTGTCTTTGGGGTGTAGCCTCTTCCATTATTCAAACTGAAAACAGGTTTTGATTAATTATGGTACTAATCTCTTAACAACAGCCACCATTTTGTTGTCTGTATTCTCTGTAGACTTGCCCTCACCTTGTTCTTCCAACTTCACAGTTTTTACTTCTTTTTGCCTGATTTTTTGCTCTTTTTTTGTCATAACTCTGAACAAGAGCACTAAAAATCATCCATGTCACACTGCCAAGACTACATTGCCCTGAAACTTCATCCACCAAACACTCAAATTTAACTTTAGTCAAGCTTTCAGAATAAGGGCAAAACTTTATCAAACACTCTGCCAACACAGCACTCCGCTTGCTCCTTGTACAGTTCCAAACACAAGCTGGACCATCACAAGCTGAGCTTCCATTGCCTGCATTTCTATGAACTTTTTTTTTTTTAATTTTTTTTTATTATTATTATTTATTCAACTGTGTTCATGTGCGTGTGTATGTGCGCGCGCCGTGTGTGTGTATCTGTGTGTGCGTGTGTCTGTGTCTGTGTAGAACCACGGACGAATTCGCGAACCACCATGGACTCCTCCATCTCCTTCTGCCCCGGGATTCACAGGCTCCGCCCTACCAGGGACCAGAAGCTCAGGCCGCCCTGCTTCCGCCTGGCGTCTATACGTGGGATCTGGGATCCGAACTCGGGACCTTCCACCTGCAAGGCGGAGGCTTAACCCCTGAGCCACCTCTCCAGCCCCCATTGCCTGCATTTCTAACAGTATTACTCTCTTCCAAACTCTCATAAGAGTGGCCATTTTGGTCCAGTCTCGGAGACACCAAGGCTTTCCCAGCACAAAGTCCCAAAGCATATTTCTCCCAACAAACAGTTCTAAAGGCACCCTGGGCTCATCTTATCCAATGGCTATACTGCTAAATACCAACTTCTCTCAGCTTCACAAACAACTTCACTTTTCGGTACCAGATTCTCAGTCCCATACAACACCCTACTACTCTGGTACCAATTTCTGTATCTGTTACTCTTCTCTGTTGCTGTGAGATACCACTTGAAGTCCAGCAACTGAAGGGAAAAAGGAAGATTTATTCAGCTGATGGTTCCAGAAGGGAGATACAGTCTGCTATGGCAGGAAAGATATGGCTGACTGCAGAAACTGGAGGCAGCCTAAGTCGTGTCCATCAAGGAGGCTGAAAACTACTAAACTGCAAGCTCAAAAGCAAATTCACTAACTCAAACAGGGTGGGCTAACCATCCTCAAGTCCCCACCTTCTGTGACTGCCTTACTTCAGCAAAGTTCCACCTCCTAAAGGTACCATAGCCTTCCCCAACTAAATATTAAAACACATGAGCTTGTGGGTGACAACTCACATTTCAAGCTATGACATCCCTTCTCTCTACTCCCGTCATAACAGTTCCCTAGATCCCCACTATGCTCTGCCCTAGCTAGTTATTTGGCCCAATCACATCTAGGTTTGCCAGGTGCTTCTCTACCTCTATTGGACATTCTGTAAACTCTATTCTTACTTTGAGAGCTATAGGAGTTACTTTTCTCATCATTGTGACAAAATACCTGACCAAAGGAACTTAAAGGAAATTTATTTTGGCTTACTATTTCAGAGGGTACAGTCCAGCCTGGTGGGGAAGGGTTGGTAGCAGGGGGAGGGAGGGAACAAGCTCTGTGCATGGTGGCAGGAGTATGAGGTGGATCACTCTCATGTGTGTGGCTCAGAAAGCAGAGAGCTCAGACCAGAAACAGAGCAGATAGGAATAAGTGCTCAAGTGTCAAGTGTTCTGTAGAGGGCATTTCACATTCAGATCATAGCAAGGACCTTTGTATAATTAAGCTCACCCATTTTTTAATTTTATACAATCTTTTAAATAATAACTAAAGCCATACTGACCCACAGCTAGTTCTTTAAAAGCACTTATGAAGTATTCCTAAGTACTAGGGTTTGCAATTTTCCACGGTCTTCTTTTGGGGGGAACTACACCCCATCTATAGGGAAGATTAAACAGAATACAAGTTTTCTAAAAGCCACTATCATATTACAAGATATTGCCTACCTTCATTAATAGAAGAAAATTAAATTGGCCTGGTTTAATAAACTCCCAATATCTCATATTCTTTCAAATAACTATTAAGTAATTGCTCTTGCCCTGTTGCTAAGGCTTATATCAAATTAAGCAATTAATAAAAATATTTTCCATCTTAAAGAATTGCTTCTGCTCCATTAATTTCTTAATAACAATTTTTTTCAAATTAGCAATTATATAAAACAACTGTGAATCCTTCCAGGGAATGGATTCCAGACTTCCAGTCTAGATTGTGGGTGTGTTTGTTTTCTTGAGTTCACAAATCTTCCTCCCATTCTTGCTTGGCATTCTCATTGAAACATCAAGTTGGTGAGCTTGATGGGAGATGAGAATAACAAAAGCAATGAGCTACCAGCTTTTTGCCAACAGCTTGTTAGGAACAGCCAGTTTCAAATAAGTGTTCCTCCCTCTCCTTCTCCTTAGACCTTTGAGATAATTGGAGAGAGCTCCTTGTGGGTCTTACAAACTGCCTTTTGCATCTCAGCACAACTGGAGTTGATTAGAATCACTGGGGACCGAAGCAATGCCCACATTGTTAGCTCTGTCTACGATTTTGCTGGCTAATGGCACTTTCCACCTAAAATGTCCTGCAAATATCTGTCTTAAAGTCTTCGGAGGATTGTGTCTCCAAAGAGAGTGCTACTCAAAGATCACCTTGCCCAGGACAGTGTCTGGACCATGTCCTTGACTTCCTGCCTGAATAGCAAGTGCATCTTTTGATTTCTACAGGTTATTTGGGCAGACATATGTGTCATGAAAAGAAGCCTAAATTAACAATCAGGGCTGAGTCCTAGAATCAATTCTGCAACAGATTGAATGACCCTCAGAAATTCTTTTATGTTTTCAGAAGTTCAGTTTCTCTGTGTATATCAAAAGGATTTTACAAGAGTTGTTTCCCCAATTTGGGAAAGGACCTTAGATTGTGTGCTATGTGTTAGTGAAATTAAGCCCTGTTGTAAATACTGCCTTGGTCCTAATAGAGAATAAGAGAATCTCAGTTTGGCACTTGCCTTGACTCTCCCTGGCCTCCTTTCTTAACAAAATGGCAAGCTATGGCATAGGGCACAGTTAGCTAAAGGTGCCCAGGATCAGCAAACACAATCTGTTGCTAATATACCCATCTATCTCAAGGTCATTTCCAACTTGGATGCTTGAGTTGTTGATCATACACTTCTGGTCATGATAGTTTTCCTTATAAAGAAAAATATTGATATGTAGAATGTCAAGTGTCCACAGAGACTGTGATGAAGCTGCACTGAAATGTGTAGAAGTATCACTGTTGGCACCAGAGTGTTTGCCTACAGGTGCTCCACATGCCACCACTGCTAGCAAGCAGAAATTGATATATGTGTGGGCATGTATACAAAAGTCACTTGAGAGTATGTGACTGTGGTGGCCCAGGGGTGACTTTGGACATCATCCTGCATTTTTCTGCCTCCATATTGCTTTGTTCTGGGGTTTCCCAGGCTCTGTCTACCAGGGCAGAAGTGCAGACCACTACCATTTCCACCCAGCATTTTTACATGGAATCTGGGATCTGAACTCAGATCCTTTTGTTCACAAGGCAAAACTTAACCTCCGAACCATCTCTTTAGTCCCCCAGTGTGCCATCCTGAAGTTTCACGTGTGCATGAGTACACATTTGTGTCTCCGTGTCTGTGCGCATGCACATGCGCACACACACACACAAATACAAACACGCATGCACAGGTGTCTGTGTATATGCATGTGTGCATGCATCTAATATCCTGTCATTTTTATTTTTTCACAGTTCATTTATGATGAAAAAGTTTCTTGGTAAGTAATTCTTTTTTATCTTCTAAGTTTCTGTTACTATGTTACAAAGCCAAATACACCAAAAGCCAGAGTTGAGACTTGGGAAATATCATATCTGGAAGCAACTTGAATTTCTTAGGATACCCCTGTCTGTCTGAGAAAAGAAAAAAATTCAGTTAACCTGCACCAAGCAGAGAACTTTTCCGTAGACCAGGTGATGAGGTTTCATTTGGGATTTTCATATCCATTTGGGATTTTATCACTATGGGTTGCATATTGTGACTTCTCTGGGCCATTATGTAGTCAGTTATGGTTGGTCATGATTGAGGTTTGACTAATCTTTTTAAATTAGAACCTATGTCAGCTTCCCTTTACTAAAATGAAATGCTATAGCTAATCAACTTATAACGAAAAAAAGGTTGTTTGGGCTCATAGTTTTGGAGTTTTCAGTTGGCTGTTTTGCTTTGGACCGTGTGGTCCAGCATGGTCTGGTGGAGTATGTGCAAAACGAGGCCACTTATCCCAGATTATAAGAGGAGAGAAAGAGATAGGGCTGGGATTCCAGGATCTCTTCAAGGACATACCCCCAGTGCTATACAGATTTCTCACTAGGTCCCATAAAGGTTACAACTCTTCCCAGTAGAACCAAGCTGGTAGCTAACATTTAACACATGGGCCTTTGTAGACCATCCCAGACCCAAGATATAGCACTATTCAAGCCAAATTCACTACTTCAAGCCTCAGGGATCAGGATCCAAGCACCTCAGGGACCTATAATCCATTAAAGTGATGCCTGAGATTCCAAATAAGATTCTCACCACTCGGAAAATCCCTTCTAGGAGAGCATTGTTGGCCAGGTTGCAGGCTCTGATGGCTTGCTTCCTCGTGGAATCTAGAACCTTCTGCTACAGACTTGGGACTCTCTTTTGGCATGGGTTTATCCAACATCACAGTGGGGGGAGGGGAAAGTGAAATCATTAAAAGGAAGAGTATGAAGATTTCTCCCACTCGCTCTGTTTCAGGCCATGTGAAATATCTTAAGTGATATAGAAGGTCAGGACAGAAGCTGGCCTGTCATGACGCTTGTTCTCAAACATGCCTGACCCTCCCTGGCCTCCTTTCTTAACAAAATGGCAAGCTGTGGTATAGGGCACAGTTAGCTAAAGGTGCCCAGGATCAGCAAACACAGTCTGTTGCTAATACAACCATCTATCTCAAGGTCACCTTTGAGGGGTGCAGGAGAACCACAGGTACATCAGCTGAAAAGGACATGCAGGTAGAGCCAGGGAAATGCAGTTGGAACCAGGGATATGCTGGAATCATAAACTGCTCAATCTTCACTTCCAAGAAAGTGCTGAGCCAAGGGATGCTCCCGAGATCCCAGAACAACCCCGCTCCCAGGGTGCTGGTCTGTTGCATAATTGTTGTTATTACATGCATGGGCTGAAGGAGAGTGTTTTTCGCATGAGCGAAGCTGAGAAATTAAAGTCCGCATCACTGGCCTTTGACAGCTCAGGGGCTTCCAGGGATTTCAACTCCCCATTTAAGGGAGGGCAAAAGATGAAAAATCTATGGAACTCAAAGACCTTTGCCACTCTTCACTTCTCCCGCTTTCTACTTAAGCCAGTCACAAGCGTTTACTTTGCTGGAAGAATGGAACAGGCAAGCTGAGTTTCCTCTTTAAAATCCAATTTTCCAGTCTTGCTGTGGAAGCACGGTAGAGCTCAGTCATAGCTCACACTGAATCTCTTTCCCTCTTATAAGAATAGTCCAAAGTCCCAGAGATTTCAAGGCAAATCTTACTCCAAGTCTTCCAAAGGAAACAGATTTTTCACTGTGTCTGTTTTGAAACAAGGATACCCTTCAGGAGGAAATGAACTTTACCAAATATGAACAAAGTGGTCCCTTGGACTCTGGGGATTTGGCCCCAGGCTTCCCGAAGTTGTCAAAAGCTGAGGTTGAGCAAGTCTTTTTTGTAAAACACGTCACTAGATTTGTACATCTCCATGATCTTTAAGCCCTGTTTAGGTTACTTATGCTACCTAAAGTAATTTAGGTAGCATTTGCACGGTGGTCATATGTTGTGTGGTATATAGGTCCTAGGCGACCTAGGAAGCAGTGACCAAAACATCTGTGTATATTCAACACAGAATTTTTGTTTTATTTTAATGTAATTATATAATAGAGAGAGAGAGAGAGAGAGAGAATGTATCTCACAATGCACCAGTGGAGGTTACAGGGAAACTTTCTGGAAATCAGTTCCACTCTTCCACCATGTGGACTTCTGGAGATCAAACTCAAGTTGCCAGGTTTTCAAGAAGGTAACTTACTTGCTGAGCCATCTCACCAACTCCCCAGTTGCAGTTTTTAAAATATATTTCAGTCTATAGTTGGAGGAGTTACAGGTGTGAAATCCTCAGATGGGTGGGCCAGCCATACTTGACAGAAATTCAGCCTCATCATACTTGCAATAGATTCCTTCATGGTGAGGCAGCATGTCCACATCCAGACAAGAGATGATGGTTGGCAGTTGGTTGGGAAGGTTTTCAGAAGATGCTTTAAAAGTAAACCAATAGGCAAGTTGGAGGGACAGCATACATGAAATCAGAAACCAGGGAGAAGGAGCATCCACAAGGAATCCAGAAAGGCGACAGTGATCAGTGAAGGTAAAAGAGCCTGGGGAAGTGCAGTGAAGCCACAGAGGCCTTGGGAGTCTAGTGTGTTCAAGGTGGAGAAGACCTCAGGGAACCCACTAGCAGATGTTGGTAAAAGTAGGGCCTCCATCCCTGGCAGCCTTTTAGAAATGGCCCAGAACCTGCAACAGAGAGGATTGCTTTGAAGAAAAAAATTGAAAAGAATGAGAAAGAGTATACTTGTTCGGATGTGCTAGATTTAAGCTGAGCACGGTGGTGCATGCCTGTAAATAAAAAATCAGAAAGGCTAAGGCAGAAGAGTTGCAAACTTGAGGGCAGTCTGGGAGAGTGGGTGAGACTTTGTCTCAAACAAACATGGACAGAGAGAAAAGGAAAGGAGAGAGAAAGGGAGTGGGAAGAACTAGACTTGAGTCAACCAAACATTTCACTGAGGTTGATTGGGTTTTCCAGTATCTTGCACTGAGTCCATCAAAATGCATCTTTCTCCAAAATCAATGCCATGACATTCATGCTGTGTGTGTGTGTGTGTGTGTGTGTGTGTGTGTGTGTGTGTGTGTGTGTGGCTTCTGGTGAGTGATGAGGTGGTGATTATACTAAAGACATCACCCCAGTGACAGGGGTTTAGGCAGAGGGTGGGATTAATCATTGAGGGGTTTTGCTTGGGAGAGAAACCAAGGATTGGGGAGGACTTGTAGGGGTTCAGACACCCTGATGTCCTCTCTCTCATCCTGAGCACTTTCTGCAGTAGATGCATCCATACTGACCAGATCATGGAGGCTAAGAGAGGTATGGGAACCCACTGTATGAACACAGGGCTTATAGGAACCCACAGTGTAAACACAGGGCCTATGGTCCCATTTTCATTAACCTATATTCATCGTCCAAATTATTGGGTTTCATTATGACTTACTCACTCATGCATATAATATACTTTAATGATGTTCACCCCATTAACCTCTGTTGTCCACCCTCTTTCCCCTATGTTTTCCCTCCTATTTCCAGATAGAAGTCCCCCATCTGCTTTCATGTCTTTTTATCTATATTCTAAATATGAGGAAAATGTGATACTTACCTTTCTGAATCTGCTCATTTTGCTTAATATGGTGATCTCCGTTTCCATTCATTTTCCTTCAAATGACACAATTTCACTCTTCTGTGTGGTTGAATACTGTCTACATGTGACATGCTTTCTTCATCTTTCATCTGCTGATGAACAGCTAGATTGAC
This sequence comes from Typhlomys cinereus, assembly GCA_023101885.1. NCBI lineage: Eukaryota > Metazoa > Chordata > Mammalia > Rodentia > Platacanthomyidae > Typhlomys > Typhlomys cinereus. The sequence continues at coordinate 11,544,316 of JALPQD010000012.1, forward strand.
TCCTCGTTTGACTATTGTGAACAGCGCCACAGACATGAATGTGCAAAAACTTCTGTTGTGCCCTCAGATGCCCAGTAATAATAATCACCCAGCTTTTTCCACTCTTTTCACTTTTATAAGCATCTCTGCAACTGAACCTTTAGAAGTGTGTCCTTTATACACCTGACCAGATATTTCTCTAGGAACAACTTCTAGATGTGGAATTTGATAAAAGCAAAGAAAGGTGAGAGGTGACCTAGAACTTCCTCCTTAGATAGCTCCTGTCCTCTTGAAGATAGAATTATTCTCCCTTTTAATTCATTTTATCAACATCTGCAACAGGGCCTAGAAAACAAGTTCCCTCTGTTTTAGCCAGAAGTTACTTAACCAAGAAAACCAAAGAATTATGGATAACCTCAATGGGTGATTAAGCCATACCAGATTCACACACAGAGAGAGACATATGATCAGTGACTCACCCTTTCCAGGACTCTCGAGTGGATACCAGAGAGGCTTCTTCCTTTCAGGTGGGGCAGAAAGCTCTCTGATGATGTGTGCAAAATGCAACGTGTCTACAGACCAGAGGATGTTTGTAATCCATGTTCCTTGTCACTCCAGCCACTGACATAAGATGTTCCCTGCATGGGCTGGTGTGATCCTGCTGCCTGTGGTCACCTGTAACTGCTGTTGTTTGTATGCAGGTGGGAATCTCTAGTCCTTGTGCTGATGTACTTCATCTACATTGTCATCATGAAGTAAGTAAATTCCCTACCCAGACAATCTGCTCGTGCAACACTGTGGGAAGTGTGGCAAGAGACCTGGAGAGGAGAGAGCTGGCAGGGTCCACCAGCACAGGCTCGGTGACCTCTTGGGAAGGGATAGATGGGACAGGCTTGCAGCCACCAGCCTAAATTCAAGTCCATTGAAAGAACCTGTCTCAAGGGAATAAGGTGAGAAGTGACAGAATGCCCCACAGTTTCATCTAACCTCTACATATGCTCACTGGGATATATACACCCACATGCATTCATGCACATACATTACATGCATATACACCAACCTACCACAAACACGCTCATTATCTTAAAAAAAAAAATGAGTCAATTGTGGCCCCCAGGGCCTGAGAGACCTACTAGCATCTCAAGAACTGCAAAGGCAGCAAGACTTGGCTGGTACCCAGGCTGGGCTGTAAAAAATCTGCTCCTGTCTGTTCAATATGGCATCTGACAGTTGGTGGTGGAACTGTCCAATGTCATGGTAGACCCAGTATCTGGGTCTTCTCAATGGACACACATTTCTAGAATAGGCCCTTACTATAGCATATCTATTCACTTACTGTGAAAAGACTAATACAGAAGCCAGAAGTCACAAGCCACGGAACTAATCACCTTCCATTTTAAATACTGATTAGTGACTTCCCAGGAAAACCAGAGCTGAGTCAAAGGTTTTCCAAAGTTTCTGGGCTCCACGGGAAAAGGATGGAGCAGCCATTTTAATCCCCTTTAGAGCCTGGAATAGCAGAATAATTTGGAATCACTGTTATGGTGGGGAAACCTCAAGTGATATCCATAGCTTCCTTCAGTGTTTCCTATTCAGTTATTTCACCTATTAATTAATTAATCAATTTTATTTGTATATATGTGTTTGCCTGTAGGTGGGTGTATGTGAGGGGGGCACGTGTACAAGAGGGCACTTGAATGTGTGTGCCTGTGGAAGACCACAGGGTGACATTGGGAATCATCCTGGATTAATCTACCTCCTTGCTGTGATGAATCTACCTCCCTGCTGTAGTCATTTCCTCACTCCACCCCACCCCAATGCCCCCGGCAATTTTCCAAGGGATCTGGGATCTGAATTTAGGTTCTTTTGCTTGCAAGGCAAAGGCTTACTCCTGAGTCATCTTCCTAGCCCTCACCTTTAAAAAAAATCAGAAATCTTTCTGAGGCTCTAAAGTTCAGATCCCAGAGTCAAGAATCCTCCTCTTCACTTTTGAGAGGCCAGATCCTTCAGTGATGCCAGAAAAACTGCCATTCAGTGTCTCTTTTCTGCCTAATGCTGACTTTAGGGTCTTGAATTTTGATGAATGTGCACACTACCATGAATCCAGTGGAAGCTTCACAGAATATAGTGGTCTTCAAACACAGATGGAGTCCAAAGGGAAGGAAGGGCTAAGAATTTTGCTAGTGGGCTTTCTGTGGTCACTGTTCTCTGTTACTGAGCCATCCGAAAGCCCGTGAGTTGCTTATTAGACCTGTGGACATTAAAGGTAACAAGCAAATACATCCTTTGCCCCAAATCACACCAAATTCAGGAGCTAACAAGGCCCGTTTCTGCTGAAACCTCAGCTTTGCCATTGCTCCAGCTGTTCAGACCAGCAGGATCCAAATAAAACTGCAAAAGGCAGCTAACTGTGCTCATGGAATTCTCTGCATAAATTCCGGTCCTAAGTTCTAAATTGAAATCTCTGCTCTTTAGCCATTCCCCCATTGCAATCAGAGACTCTAATCATTGGGTTTTATAAAATCTGATTTATAAAATTGCATGCTTCACAATAAAATAGCTTCAGGGTGCAAGCATGAAATTTAAAACATTCAATTAAAAATATAAAGCGCAGCAGCAGCAGGGGGAGAAAACAGCATATATTAGAATCGTCAGCTGCCTCCTGGGTAGACGGCTTTAAAATGACTTTAAGCATTTTGTCTGAAGATGCACAAACAATTTTGGGTTGGTCAGATAGGCAGAAGTCTTTGGGAGCTATGCACTACACATGGCCTTGGCAGGACTGACACACATTTGTTTGGTCATAACTTTGGAATTCATCTCTCAGATGAGGCACAATGGGTAAGAGTAAGTGTTCCATGTTCATCTCTGGGAGTTGATTTCACCTAGGCATCTAGCCTTGGGAACATGCCAAGTTATCCAGCCACTGTAAAATCTCGGTTCCTCTTCTACACAATGAAATTAATAATAGTTCTTACCTCAAAAATTTCTATACCAGTTACTCTCTCTTCTGCTGTGAGACAATACTCAAGCTCAAGCAACTTAAGGGGAGAAAAATGGAGATTTATTTTAAGTTGATGGGAGCAGAGGAGAGATTCAGTCCATTGTAGCAGAAAAGGCATGGTAGGTGGCAGAAGCTGGGGGAGGCTTAAGTCACTGTCCATCCTGGACACTGCTCCCTGCAACTGCCAGAATCATCAGGATGGGACTAATCAACCTCAAGGCCCACCCCCTGTGACATGCCTTCTTCCAGCAAGGTTCCGCCTCCTAAAGTATCATGACCCTTCCCAAACACTGACAAAGATTCAAATACATGAGCTTGTGGGGAACAACTCGCATTTCAAACCATGACAGTTTCTATAAATGATGCATGTGACCATTTAGTTATCAATGTCATATGTAGTTTCAGGAAAGACTTCATTGTATGGTTACTGTTACTCTGACATCAAGACTCCAGCAAATGAATAACATTCAATTGGGATTTCAAGGTAAACTCTTGTGCAAGTCAGTGTTTTTAATGGAGAAAAATGGTTTCTGAGAGTCTAGATGGCAGAAACATTTTTTCCTAACCAGATGTGGGGAGTAATCCCAGAACTCAGGATCCTGAGGCAGGGAGACAATCACAAGAAAACACTTCTCCCTACAGTAGGGAGAAGTATTATTTGTACTAAATCTAGAAAGTGGAGAGAACCTTTTCACTAAGGGGAATACTGAAGACACACAGAAGTTGACAGATTACTATGACAACCCCCATGTACTCACCACCAGCCCCAACAATCAGCAGCCCAGGCTGGCTCTGTCTGGATCTACTTCCTTCCCTCCATCCATACAGTTTTTAAAGCCTCAAACATCTTATCATGGTACGTCCATGAAATTTTCAGCACATGTTCCTACGAGGACTCATTTTGATTATTATTGCTACATTCAAAATTAATGAGAATTCCTCAATATCACAAAATACCCAATCAATATTCAAATTTCCAAAGGTAACATAATATCCTCTTGAATCTTACTAATCTTTTGAAAATCAGAATCCAAATGAATGATTTTTATTTTTTATGAATGATTTTTAAAGTCATCATAATTGCTTGCAGCCTGTTTAGGAGCTCTTTCTGCCTGCATATCCCTCTTTCATTTCCTGTATATGTGTTTTTTTTTTTTCTTGCACTCTGTTCTTTGGCAGAGTTTACTTGTTGCCCTGCAGAGATTTCTGTGCTTGGAAACTGTTGATTTCATCCCATGATGTAGCACAACCTATTCCTGTGGCCGCTATGTGTCCCTTGTGTCACCCTTTGATCTGGATCAGGCTGCACTGTGTGGTGCACTGTGTGGTGGGGAGTTCTGCCATCAGGAGGCACGATGAGGTCTCCTTTCTCTCTGTGATGGCAGCAGCTGTCGGTGCTCAACATCTCGATCCATTATTTCACGAGGGGTGCACAATGGTTTGGCACTGTGATTTTATCATACCACTCATCAAACCAAGAGGTTTCTAGGATTGTCTGTCCACATTCCTTTGCAGAGTTGATATCTATTGCCATTGATTTGTTTTCTGTTCTCCCTCGTGCCATGAAGGAGCAACTGTGGGCTCTAGGAAGTCCAGGAATGGGCTCATGGAAGAAAAGTTTCAACCACAGGGGGCCCTTCTGTTTACCGGGTTAACCATCAAATTCCCTTTGTTAATGACCCTGGAGCAGCAGTGACTTTAGAACCAAACACAAGGACACAGCCAGAAGGGACTCTAGAGGTTATAGCTTATATCTGGGAGCAAAAAGGATGAGGAAGAAGAGAAGTAACATAAGATGACTAGTCTTCCAGCTGGCAATGAGAGTAACCATCCAAAACCACCATTCCCTAGGGAAGCTGGAGGTCAAGCTGGGGGTAGAAGCATGATTTCAGTAGTTCATCCCATAGTCAGTAGGTCATAAGGCCCTTAAATGGAGAGAATACAGCAATGGTCTATAGGGCTCTGCAGACCCTTCCTATACCTTTGCCCAGGGATTTCCAGGATTCTTCTGGGAAACTTCAAATACTCAGGATAAAGGGATTAGCACATTTACATACCAAAAGCATCTTGGGAAGCTACAGAAGTCTTTTCCTTTCCAACACAAGTCCGTGGGGGCATGGCAGAAGCACTTCCCAGTGTATCCAATTCAGTCATTCTGGAGCACTTCGGTCTAGAATGTGTTCATAAAGACAAGGACTAACTGGACCTGACATTGTCCAGTGAGTGCACCCACACAGGGAGACCTCAGGGAGCATGTGATGGGGTCAGGAAAGAGAGGAAAGAGGAGGAAGGGTGCTGATGGACTCTTTCTGCTGCTGCTTTTGCGTAGATACAATGCATGCATACATCAGTGCTTCGAAAGGAGGACGAAAGGTGCTGGGAACATGGTCAATGGGTTGGCCAGCAACACCGAAATTGATGACAGCAGCAACTGCGATGCAACTGTGGTGCTACTTAAGAAAGGTAAGAGGTAGAGCCTGTGTCCTGGAAAGAGGTGCTAGGGTAGAAACCTGTCTTCCTGCTGCACAGCCACAGCCGGGCACCCCTGCTGACCCTGAGGGGGCACTGTCCTGCTCCCAGAAAGCAAAAAGGAGATGGAAGCCTTCAACCCACCTGCCGTGCCTTAGGCTGCCTCATGAGCCATTCTCATATCTGGCCTCAAAGAAATTCCTGGGAAACCTATTTTTCTGGAGGTTGTAAGGAGACCTAGTGGCAGCAGGACCAATGGGAGAAGCCCTTGGGCACCAGTCCTATCACACTTGGACTGTGTGGCAGACTCTAAGAAAGTTACTCAACCTCTCTGAGCCTGAGAAATGGCTGTTGTTTCTATAAGGAATAAATCAGATCGAGTATGCAAAAATGCTTAGTTATCACTGTTCTCCACCATGACAGGCTCGCTAGCTTATCACCTCCACCCTCACTGTCAGATGCATTAGACTCAGGGTTCTAGCTGCAAAAGAAAAGAGACATTTACTTTTGTTTCCAAAGCAATTTTTATACTCAAAAAGCTCTTACGAAATAGTAATGGTGTTTCAGAACGTAGAGAAATGTCATTTAATTTTGCCCTGAAAGTGTTTTCATTTTTCATTTAATTAAGAAAATTTCTCCTTGACATGTGTCCCATATGGTTGCTCTTCAGGGGAAAAATAAATAAACGAATTAAAAGCTATGTAGTTATTTTCAACTGTATCTCTGACTTTGGACTCTAGTAATTTATTAGATTTTGAAAATCGAATATTTATATATCTTTCCGAGTGACTGTATGTGTTTAATAAAAGACTTTGGTGCTATTTAGCACCATTCCATGTAAGGATTTTATTTTGTTTTTTGTCTTCAAGAGAACTTTATAACCATAAAAGGAACTCTTATGGGACCAAAGAGAGCTAAGTAATAGTGATATTTCTAGAAATCATTTCATGAGCTTGTAGCTTGGGAAACAGGCACAAGTACTAGAAGAAAAAAAAAAAAAAGATTGGGCCATGTAATGGTGAGCAGTGGGTGTCCAGGCACCAGAGAGGGATGGGCACACACCACTCTTCACAGAGAGGGTTCTCACTGTACAAGATGTGTCACAAATCCCCCTCTGAATGCTGATCCAAATCCCTCACTCCCTTGTCAGCCTGCTGCAGGAGCGAGTCCCTTCTCACATCGTGACCTCTGCCTCCCATGCAAGCTGCCCAGCAGCATTTAACAGTGCAGTGTGAACACTGCTGGCATCAGAAGGGCATGGTGGGTTGACAAAAGCCATAGGGAATCTAAGTGGTGGGAAGAGAAACCACTGAGGACTAGGAGGGGTTTCTCTCATGTGACTGATTCTCACCATACCAATGAGTGATGTTTAATCATCTGGAATCATTTCAGATGAGCTATTAGTACAATCTGAAAAAGGAGATTTTTGTGTTTACAAAGTTTTTACTTATTGAAATCTTCTCTAGATGGAAGGAAGAAATAAAAGAAGGAAAAACAGAGGGACAGGAGAGATGGGGAGGGAGGGAAGGAAGGAAAGACGGAAGGAAGGAAGGAAGGAAGGAAGGAAGGAAGGAAGGAAGGAAGGAAGGAAGGAAGGAAGGAAGGAAGGAAGGAAGGAAGGAAGGAAGGAGGGAGGGAGGGAGGGAGGGAGGAAGGAAAGAAGGAGGGAAGGAAGAAGGGAAGGAAGAAGGGAAGGAAGGGGGAAAGGAAGTGGGAAGGAAGGAGGGAAGGAAGGAGGGAAGGAAGGAGGGAAGGAAGAGGAAGAAAGAAGGGAGGGAGGAAGGGAGGGACAGAAGGGATGGATGGATGGATGGAAGGATGGATGGATGGATGGATGAATGGATGGATGGATGGATGGATGGACGGATGGATGAACGAAGGGATAGATGAGCAGGGGCAAATGTGAAGGGGTGGGGCAGGAAGAAGAAAAGGGAGGAAGCACAAAGAAACTTCTCTTTCCTGCTGTTGCATTTCTCCTTCTCATTTCCCAGCCAACTTCCACCGCAAGGCATCGGTGATCATGGTGGACGAGCTGCTGTCGGCCTACCCACACCAGCTTTCCTTCTCTGAGGCTGGCCTTCGAATCATGATCACAAGCCACTTTCCACCTAAGACCCGGCTCTCCATGGCCAGCCGCATGTTGATCAATGAGGTACTTTGAAAAACATAATGGAGGAGTGGGAACTGGAGAGAAAGAGAAAAACCCTCCTGATTTGAAGCAGCAGTTCCTGACTCAGTTTACCAGAAGGATATCTCTCAGCCCTTTCCCAGTATCATGTGTTTAACCTGGTCCTTGCTCTTCCTGCCACATGTTGAGAGATAGAATCTCACTTCCAGTTACACACAAAACTCACCTGCCCCCTCTACATATTTTTTTTCTTTCATTCTTCCTTTTTTATACAACCCACTAACATGAACTTGCACTGAAGACATTGCTGATCAAGATTACCTACCTTTGTTAAAAGCAAGTCAGAGTGTATGGCCTTCTGCCCTTCTCTGAAGTGGCAGCCTTCCTGCTACATATACTAGTCCCAACACTACTGAGGTTTCCTCATACTTGGAGGAAGCGATTCCCACAGTCTGAAGAAGAAAGTTATCCTCACAGTGCACAGATGTCAAAGACATGCATGCTGAGAAGTAGATTTTCCCTCTGTGGGATCTGCAGCTTCCAGTGGGTCATAAATCATCAATAGTCCCTTCCTGAGGGGAAGGTGTCTGAATCCATTATTATTTTCAGGAATTGTATGAGCCAGGGGTCTCTACAGAAACAGAACCAACAGAATATATACACATATATATTCTGCATAAATAGATAGAGAGAGAGAGAGAGAGAGAGAGAGTTTGTTGGATTGATTTACATGATAAAATCTGAGTTGTCCAAAATAGTTGGCTATAGTTGCTCAGTTCAGGATCTGAATTGCTCAGTAGTCCCAGTCTGCTACTGAAGGCTGGAGAGGATTCCCCAAGAGTCCCTGAACCTCATTCATGCTGGAAAGGCTGCACTCCAATGTCAGCAAAGAATGACAGCAGCAGGGAAAACTGATATCAGCACAGGGTGGGGGGAGAAGAGAGAGAGAGAGAGAGAGAGAGAGATCCAAATTCTTCCTCTTGCACCTCCATTCATCTGGTTCACAACTGGAAGGTACCACTATTATAGACTGAGTCTTCCACATCAATCAGACAATCTCCTGAGATTTGCTCAAAGACTTGTCTTAACTCTCACTCTTCACAGCAGTGCTCAAAGCTCAGTCTGCAAGTGTCAGGTTGACACCTGTAACTAACTATCACGGGAAGTTTTTAAAACTCAGTTCCAGAGTCTTCTTGTCAAGTGCTAGGGAAGATTCCTCCCACCCATGTTCCAGCGTCAGGTACTTTGTAGTAACAGGTCAATTTGTCTTTCCAGAGACAGAGACTGATAAACAGCAGGACTTATGCCAATGGGGAATCCGAGGTGGCCATCAAAATCCCAAATAAGCATACTGTGGAGAATGGGACAGGGCCCAGCAATGCTCCAGACAGGGGTGTGAACGGAACTCGGAGGGATGATGCTGTCACCGAGGCTGGCAACGAGACAGAGAATGAAAATGAGGACAACGAGAACAATGAGAATGACGAGGAAGAAGAGGAGGATGAGGATGATGATGAAGGACCCTACACACCCTTTGACCCTCCCTGTAAGCAGTCCTCCATCCGTCCTGGAGTAGGGAGTATTTGGGGGCCACTGAGTGCATGTTCTTCACTTAGATGTTTTGTCACTATTCAGTTCAAAAGGAGTTTTTGTGAGCATCAACATATTTAAATGAGGTCTCTGTCATAGGTGAGACTCAGACTTAAAATGCCTAAAATGACCAAGATGGCTTCATATGACCAGTGCTTGGCTGGTCATATGTGTATATGATGGTCCTTGGCTTCTTAGTTTTATTGCAGGATCTTTGATGCTAAGAAAGAAATACCTGTTCCTATGTTGGGAAGGCAGCATGGTGCCCAGAGTGGAGAGGGGCATTTCACTGCCCTCCACTGGGTATGTCCTGTTAAAGTTAGGCCTTGTGCCCATTTGCCTTTGCTCTCTGTTGCAGTCCGCCTGCGTGGTTGCTGATAGATGACATCACACAGCTTAAGGGAACAAGGAGTTTACTTTCTTAGGACAGTCCAGTTACAGTTCTTAGTCCAGCTTGACAGGAGAGCACACACCAACACCAGGACTGAGGGACCTGGCCACACCATCACTGCATAACGGCTGAGAGATGGACAATCCTTACTTGCCAGACCAGCATGTCTGGCCAAGTATACAGAAGGATGCCGACTCTCTCAACCAGCTCTCTGTGATTTATCGAGGGCCTAATCCCACCTACCATGGGCTGGGTCTTCCTCAGCAGCTAGACAATCTCCTTCAGGTTTGCTCTGGACTGCTCAACCATCAACTCTCTACAACTGTGCCCAGAGCTCAAACCCTGAACAGTCAAGTTGACACCTGTGCTTAACTATGACACTCTCCTTCTTCATCCTCACCTCTATTCCAGTCCTTCTGTGTCCAACCACCTGCTTCTTATAAGACAGAAGTCATAGGAAACAGGCCTAGGCAAAAAAGTAGTCTTGCTGATACTTGCCCAGCAAAGTTGACTGGAACTCTTCCTGATTATCCCAAATTAGGATGGGCCAGGTCTGGAAAAGCTTTCAGGATCTTAACCCCTATAATATGTTCTTCTCTGACTGCTAGACTTGGACATTCCAGTAACCTTGCCTCCACATCACCCTTCAGCACAGTAAGAGAACCAAGCCCAAAGAATTCTGTGTGATTGGTAGACCTTCTAGAAGCTTCTGGCTATTTGGGGCATATGTGCCCTGGTTTCCATTCACTGTCAAGTACAAGAGTTTTATTTACTGTGTGTAGTCCCCTTAGGATGTTTGAAGATGCAGAACTATTGGAAAAGATCGTGAGATCCACTGGATGTGTCTCTGGAGATCTGAGTGCTGTGCTGAGCTCCTTGGGTGCTCCTCTCTGTCTAGAGGACTGGCTGCAAGGAAAACTCACTCCAAGAGCTCCCGACCCCCTCACCACTGCTAAGACAGGAACCTCATTAAGTCCTTACCAAGATGAATTGGAAAACACCCACCCAGATCCCTGTACTTGTGCCAAAGTTAAATCACTTTTTGTCAGCAGGTTATCCAGACAGAAAAAGTGCGCAAAAATCCCACAAATCTGTGGCTCCACTTCACGTGGTCTCACTCAAATCAGGTTGACTGCGGTCAACCACACTCATCATACAGAGTCTGGAAATATTAAGTGGAGAATTACAGAAATGAACAGGCCATGGGCTTGAAACGGAATTCTGTTCTAAGCCACGCAATGAAATCTCACAGCATCCTGCTCCATCTCTCTATTCAGGGATCCATGTTGCATGTGTCGCCGCTCCTCTTTCTCTCCCGCACTGCTCAATGTTCTTTGTGACCTTAGTAATATCATTGCTTGTGTTAATATAGCTCATTTTTACTTTACAGTGACCCCAAGAGCAAGACTAGGTCTGTGCAAGCAACTTATTGCAGCAAATTGTTAAAATTGCTCTTTTTTAAATCATCAGCTCTTATTTATCTCCACTCTGCCTACCTAACAAATGAAGCTATGTCATAAGTGTGAACATACAGGGACAGGGATGTGTGTCAGAACTCAGTAACATCCGCACTTCAAGAAGCTTGGGGGGCCTTAGAACACCTTCCTTGCAGATAAGGGACTGCTGTTATATTGGCTCTTGGTCTATCTTTCTACCTTTGGACATGCTTCTTAGCAACCTTTTCCACTGTCAGTCAGGATAAAACCAAAACCATCTTTTTTTTTCTTTTTTTCTTTTTTTTTATTATCTCCGCTCATACAAACTTAATAGGTACACCGGTTCCCTCCCTCCCTCCTCCTCCCCCGACCCCCCTGCTCCCCCTCCCCTCACCCCTCCCTCCCCGCCTCCTAGTGCCTCCCCTCCCAAACCCCGGAGAATCCTTTAATGTGCATGCCAAACTCTCCTCTGGGTCCTCCTCTCCGATGACATACAAGGACCCAGCAGCATTTCCCTGAACCCTTTCCTGTGTTCCCCTTAAGCATAGGAACACTACTGTGGCTGTTAATCCCTTGCCTCCAAGGATCTTGGTGCTTTTAGCAAATGCTAGACTTTGTGAGAATAGTGTGTTGGACATTGCGCAGGGCATGCAAAGTCCAATTATGATTGATTCGGCCCTTACTTGTGTGGAGTATCTTGCAAATCATTGCTCCTCCCATCCTTGTGCTCTTACAATCTTACCGCCCCTTCTTCTGCAAATTTCCCTGAGCTTCAGGATGGGGAGAGATTAGGCTGGTCTTGTTCTAGGTGGTTGATATAGAGTCTCTGAAGTTCTGGATTGTGGTTTGTTGATTTTCTTTTGCGGTTTTGCTGTTCCTGCAATGCCCTTCACTCCATCCTGATGGGTATTGGATGTCACCCCCTGGCCAGAGACAAAAAGCTGTTAAACTGGAATCTTGTTATAAGAGCACATTCAAAGGTAGATGTGATAAAAGTAGGAAACCACAGTGAGGGGGGGGTCAATCACCCATTTGCAAAATGGTTACTTTTTATCTGCCAGACTATATGCCCTCCCCTTCTGGTGAGAACACACCCCCTCAGTTGTAGATGATCAGGAACAAAAAGTCTGTGAACTTAACCAGATGTCTCATTGCTTACTCGCAGTCCTTGATGGAGGCCTATTAGCTTTGCTGTAACATGGTCCCCTTTTTCCTTGTTTCTGGTGTGGCCCTCCTACCCCATCCCGCCTGTTTATACTCCTTGCAATTACTGTATTACAGAGATTTATCGTCGAGTGTCTCTAGGTGGACTGGGTGGGTTTGGTACTAGGAGCCATCTATTAGGGAGTACATACGGCGCTTAATTTTCTGGGTCTGGGATACTTCACTCAATATAATTGTCTCTAATGACATCCATTTCCCGGCAAATTCCAGTACTTCATCATTTTTGATGGCTGAGTAGTACTCCATTGTATAGATAAACCACAGTTTCCTTATCCACTCGTCAACTCTTGGACATTTGGGTTGATTCCATGACTTTGCTATTGTAAACAGTGCTGCTATGAACGTGGTTGCACTTGTGCTGTCAAGGTGGACCTCTGCTGCATGGGGGATTATTCCCAAAAGTGGAATTGCAGAGTGATATGGCATTTCAATCTTTAATTTCTTTAAGAATCTCCAGACAGCTCGCCAGAGTGGCTGTATGAGACTGCATTCCCACCAGCAATGTAGGACAGTTCCCCTCTCTCCACATCCTCTCCAGCATTTGGTGTTGTTTGTATTATGGATTTTTGCCATCCTGACAGGGGTGAGATGATATCTCAGGGAAGTTTTGATTTGCATTTCCCTGATGGCTAAAGAAGTGGAGCATTTTTTCAGATATTTGTTAGACATTTTAATTTCATCCCTAGTAAAGTTTCTTTTAAGTTCCAGTGACCATTTTTTAATTGGGCCATTAGTTTCCTTGGTGTTTAGTTAACCAAAGCCATCTTAAAGAGTAAGTGACCAGACACTTTCCTCCTCCCTTGAAAATATTTACCTCCTGTTGCTGCATAAGAAATGACCTCAAAGAGCACCCCCCAATTAGCTCACGATTCTGTAGATCAGAAACCAACTAGGTTCTTAGAGTCTTGCAAAGCGTAGTAAGATGTAAGCAGAACCCAGTTCCTGTCCAGAGACTCTGAAGAAAACCAGACATATTCATTCTTGTTGGTGGCAGAGTTCAGTTCTCATGGTTGTAGATGCCCTTGTCATCTAGGGTGTGGGTCTGCTCATTTTTCGTGGGGACCCCAGAGGATCCTTAGGGATCTCTCTATTTTCAACAGGATGTATGGACTCTCTCTCTCTCTCTCTCTCTCTCTCTCTCTCTCTCTCTCTCTCTCTCTCTCATACACACATACTTCTAGCTTCCCCTTGTGCTTAGATCATGTCACCCACATGCCTCCTTAGCTGAAGGTCACAGAGCCCTGAACTCAACAGCCACAGGACGAGACAGCACCTTATCCTGCTCATAGGCTGTGAGGGTTGGGATAAGGAGTCTTGGGGAACCACCTCTAGAATTCTACCTAACCTTCTTTTCTGTGGTCAACCAAGTATTATCATTAACCAACCATAACCAAGCTCCAAAAATGCTTGTTTTGTTAAGCTCTTTTGTAGATTAAAGAAAGAATAGAGCCTCTTGCAGAATCTCTAAGTGGCCAAATGTTTTCTTAGCATTAGGGAATCTCAGAATCCTCAAGTGCATCCTTCCAAACAACGAAATGTGTATGTAGGGTAAACACATTTCCATTTAAAAAAAAAAAAGAATGGAAAGAAATTCACAAAAATACAACTTTGCTTTCCTAAATGGGATTATTTTCTATTTTTTCTGTTTTAAGTGTATATACATTTCTATACAGTCATACTGAGTGTATATTGTTTAACTATAAAGCCAAAATGTTACATAATTCCTTTTTCTCTCTTCTCCATCCATTCTTTTTTTCTATCTTCATATATATGGGGAATATATTCGTGGTTCCATGTGTGTAGGTTCACATGTATATGGGACACATATGGAGGCCCAAGATTGGTATCAGGAATCATCCTCATTTGCTCTTGCATAGTATTCTTTTGAGGCTCAGTCATTAAGCAAACCCAGAGCTCACCAGTAGGGCCAGTGTGGCTAGCCATTTTGCTCTGGAGATTCCTGATCTCTGCCTTCCAAGGCTGGAGTTATAGGCAGGCCACCATATCCAACCAGCATTTTATGTGAGATGCAGATATCCAAACTCCTTTTGCTTGTATGGCAAGCATTTTTAACCACAGAGTCACCTCCCACCAATCCCTGATCTAAGATTTCTTAAAAGTTTAGCACAGAGTGTGTCTTAGAAGCAAGTTCTCTTGCAGAGGAATACTGAAATGTACTCCTGTCTTCACCTTCCTGCTCCTGGATGCAGTTTCTGAAGTCACATCATCCCCAGCTCACAACCTCTGTGGAAGGGAATTTTGTTTTCAAGGTTCACTGCTGTGTCCCAGTGGTTGTCACAAAGTGGATTAGAGGAATCCAACACATACATAGGAAGGGAACAGATAAACTTACCTTTTGGGGCTCTGTTTTGGAAAGTGTAAATAGAACAAAAGATAGAAAACTGTCCAGCAGTACAGCTGAGCTAGAGAAAATATTCTGCCCCCTTAATGGACATTAAGGCTAAAGAAAATGCACTCCTGCTCATGGCAAAGTCATTTCAAAAGTGCTTTTTTTCTTCAGTCCTTTGGTTTGCTCAAGAGATTGCATTCATTATTTTGTGCTTAAAAGTCATAGTTTTTAGACAATGTTCATTGAATTTCTACCTTTAGGTGAACGTTACTAAAAGCAAGAACACAAAGTGAGTCTGTCCCATTTGAACGACAGTGACACTGCTTTCCAGATATAGTGCCCTCCCCGTGTCTAATCAAAAACCTCTGAAAGCAGTTGAGGGACAATGAGGCCTTGTTTGAACTCTGTTCCTGTTCAGCTGGTCAGACCCACAGTCCTAAGCCCTATCTTCTTTTTTGCCTTTATTTTCTGATGAATATTAAGGATAAAATTTATCATTTTCTCTTTATTACCCTTGATGGGGTGAGTGTATGTTCTCTCTCTCTTTCTCTCTCCCTCCCTCCCTCTCTCTCTCTCTCTCTCTCTCTCTCTCTCTCTCTCTCTCTCTCTCTCTCTCCTCCTATTAGCCCCACGAAATGCCAGCAAGGGGGATTCTAAAAGGTCTCAATGGCTAAAAGCCTCATTGCACCATTGCAGAATTTAGAAGCCTGCAAATTTCAAGGTGGGTTTGAGATCCAAAGACCTGGCCACATTCTGAATTGTGCAGACTTGAAGTTCTTCACGTAACAACCCTCAATATTTGATGGCAACAGGTTTGCAATTCTGGGTAGATAGGAACAGCAGGAGGTAGCACCCTTTAGAGTTACCACTCTCCGCACAGGCCCAGAAGGGATTCTGCAGCCCTTCCCAGTTGTTCATTTGCAACTTTCTGGTAGACCTGGGTATCAGGATTCTTTCTTATCCCTGGATAGCAGCCAGCATTGAAGCTCCAAGATCTAGGTATCTGAGACCCTTGGCCCTGAAAGCTTGGCAGCTTTCTGGAATTCTTCCAGTGAGCAGGATCTGCAGGTTCTCTTCTCTGGCTCTTCGCAGCCTTCCATCCCTCTTCAGCTTCACCTCTGCTTCTGTCCCCCTCCCCCCACCATGTTCCTGCCCTGTTCTCTCACTTGTTCAACTGCCTCTTCCTCAGCTTCCAAAGAGCCTGCTTGCCTTGCCTCTTTCGCAGCTCAGCCTGCCACTGCTTCTACTGATTCTGGAGCATGAAAGAAAAAGAAAGAGAAAGGTGGGTGGAGGAAGGGATGGAGGAAGGAAAGAAGTCCTTACCAACTTGTGAGGCAAATACTCACAAGTTACACAAGATGGCGCTGTGTCTGCTGGCACTTAATCTGGACAAAAATTAGTGCAGATCAGACAAAAACTGGTGGTCTTCCTTACTTCCTGCCCCTTCTTCAAATCCCCTACACAGCTATACACATACCACTCCTTTGGGGTCCTGTGTCTCATCCTCATCTTTCCCCTACCTGATGCCCATTTGTCAGATCGCTCTCTTCAGCCAGGTATCACTCAGAAGTGGCTCAGGTTTAAGATCTTCTACTATTTTTAAGATCTGACTAGCAGGTGGGCACTGAGTAGCTGTTTTTAGATGTCTGGCTTTGCATGGTAGGTTTAGGTGGTGGTGGAAAGCTATTTGAGCATTTTATGAAAAAAGCAATATCATAAAGGTTAGTTCTGGGGAAAGCAACATGAGAACTTGCAGAAGAAAAGAATAAAGAAATGTAGCTAACTGGTTTTTTTTTGGGGGGGGGTTCCCCCAGCTGGCAAACTGGAAATTATGAAATGGGTGTTTACCTGGCCGCTGAGTTTTGTCTTATACTTCACCGTTCCCAACTGCAACAAGCCCCGCTGGGAAAAATGGTTCATGGTGACATTCGCCTCCTCCACCTTGTGGATAGCAGCCTTCTCCTACATGATGGTGTGGATGGTGAGTATAAAGGACGTCAGGCTTCCCTGGCTACCTTTAAAGGGAAACGTACACTGAACTAGAAGCAAATAAGTAGTAGGTATCTCAGCCTGTAACTGTATCCATCACTGTAATAAGCTATGTAATAAACCACCCCTCAACTCAGAAGTTAAAAATAAAGAGGAAAGCATTTCAGGGAACCTTGGGAAAAGGAGGGGGAAGTAAGAAGGTAAGAGCCTGAGAATGGGGAGAAATGTTGCCAGACAGTAGTCTTCATTCATTTCATGTCAGGGTTGCCACAGTCAAGAACTTAACACAGAGATGTCCAACTTCTGCCTGACCTCCACAATAGCTGAACCATCGAAAGTTTGCCACAGGAGAGGGAGGATCTCAAGAGATATGGTGCCACCCTGAGAGACTGCATGAGGCTGGTACAAGACATGAGACGGGGAGCTTCCTAACTCAACAGTTAGTCCACTGGTGGCTGTTAATGTCCCGGAGGATACCCAAACATATGCCAATGCAGGCATCCTGGATGGAGCCCCATGAATCACACATGCAGGAGACACAGGCGTGGGAGCAAGACCGGATGGAAAGCAAAACAGTAGGTTGGGAAAAGAGGGAGTCATTGAAATAGTAGAAGACGAAAACATAAACTTGTTTTTATAGGTAAGCTTCAAAGAATTTGAAAAAATCAGAAGCATTTATTCTATCCATGTATCTTCAAGATGTCTTGGTTTGATTACTTTTCAACGTTCTACAGCTCTGCTCCAAATTGGTTACATTTGACCTGGACAGCAGGTTGGGCCTTGTCTATTCCATGTATACACTCTTTTCCTTTGGACTGGTGAAGAATTATTTTCATGATGTATCACCGGAAAGAAATAGTACAACTGGAAACACTGGGTCTTCGCTCGTGCTGATTTATCTTACCATTAGGCAAGCCCAACATCCATGGGTGGGGGAAATACAGCCCTGCTCTGGTGGAGGAATGGCAGTCATGGACACAGGACATGTTGTATTAGGTGACTGACCAAAACTCCCATCTGAGGCTAAAATAATGATTCAATGATTAGACTCCATTATAGGGCATGACCCAGAAGAGCTCTGTCCCCCAAAAGTCACCTTAGGAAGCCCAATCAGACCGAAGGAATTGCTCGTGTATGATGATGTTCTGTAACTGCAGAGCAAGCGTAAATCATTAGAATTTGAGTTGGGACGAAATTAAACACCATGACAAAGTTATGCAAATCCAAATTAACTTGCTTGCATATTCGATAAAAAAGGCAATATAAATTCAGGAGAAAGAAATTCAAGAGCTAAAAAAAAAAAAGTTTTGGGAAGATTGTTTTGGAAGTAATAGAAAATTTATAAACACGACAGAGTGAAGTCAAAGTCATCCCTGGCCTCAATGTCACGAACCAACAAATTTTTGAACATGTAAATCTCCAAGCCAGGTCTTATTACTCTTTTACACATTCATCCAATGCCCAGAGTCACTTTCAATTGAGGTTTGAGAGATAAGGTGGTTGTCTCTTGACCTTAAGGTCTGAAGGCCATCTACAGCAAAAGGACCTTCTTTCCCTTTGAAGGAATCTCTGAAAAGTCCTGCAAAGTGGCTGATACTGAGAGAATACTGAGAGATTCTGATAGTGCAGCTGGCCAGTCTCTGCTGAGCCAGCCACAGTTCTAAGGGACTAAGCTAGGGATTTGGAAGGAAAAGCAGGGTTTTGCCAGGATCTAGAAGCTGTTTTACAAGGGCTCCTAACCACAACACCATAGAAATGTGTGTTGTGTCCTGTCTCCCTTTCCTTCCTGGGGGACAGAATCCAAAAGCCTAAGGCCATCCCACATTAGATTTAGCACTGAATGAAAAGAATGTTCTCTGGTTCAGAAGGGAGCAAGCCAGCCTCCTGACAGATAGATTTAACTTGCATCCCCAATCCTTTCACAACTGCTCCCCCCAGAAGAATGCACACTTTGTGACATGTAGTCTGTATTTCTTGAAATGTTAAAGAAAGTATATTGGCATCCAAAGCTGTCCTAATATTAAAAGTTTCAGTTCTTGTAAGTCTGTTTTCTTAAACCCACATGCAGAGAACTGGTTTCTTTTTCCACGTCTTTGTCCTTTGCTTCTGGCTCCCAGATTCTTTATTATCTCTCATCAACTGCTTGCTGTCCCATTTTTGCATCAGGTTATTAGGGAACAACTTGGTTCACCTACCTCATGAGGTGACCTCTTGAGTGTCAGTGGTCCACTCTTGCAACCCACCTCCTATGTAAGTTGAAGTCCTCCCTGGAAACCAGCCTACCCCTTCGCCACTTGCCAGCACTTACTCCACAGGGTGCTCATAAGAGTTAAGAAAGATAAACTCTTCATTTAGCCAGGGGTCTAAGGACCAAAAAGAAAAACAAGCAGTTATGGTGAAGAAGATGATGTTGAGAAGAACATAGTTACCAATGCTTTAAGAAGACAAGAATGGCAAAAAGCTAGCTGTGGCTTTTCTGGCGACAGCAGAAGGTGTGACAGCTGGCCCTTTCCAGGACATGTCAGTAGACCCGCCGGCATGGCCACTTACACACTTAACAATCTGACTGCCTAGATCTCTCCGGACCACCTAGAGTTCAAGTATTTTTCCCCATTTTGTCTTTTCCTTGAAGATCTAGTCTTCCAAACTGCCTGTGTCAGCTGAAAAGAACAAATGAAAATCCATTTGTTTGGAAGACACAGATTGTGTTAGGGCCCTGACTTAGGCCTCGAAGTCCTGGACTCATCCATATAATGTTCCTGGTCCCCTGGACTGACACTGAGATCAGACACCGCCCCCTAGAGATGACACAGATCGCAGCGTTTTCTAAGTTTGGGTCAGAGGGAGCCAAGGCAAGTAGTTCATGGTGGCCAAGGCTCATTGTCTCTTCCCGCTGCCTCCAGGTCACCATCATCGGTTACACCCTAGGGATCCCCGACGTCATCATGGGCATCACCTTCCTGGCTGCCGGAACCAGTGTGCCCGACTGCATGGCCAGCCTCATCGTGGCCAGACAAGGTAGGACCTCCACGGGTGGCAGAGACAGGGAAGGATGATCGACCTTCCCACAGAGTCCGAATAGCCACTGAGGGGACAGCAGATCCTGAACAGGAGAAAACAAAGCCACATTGGCTAAAAGTATTCCTGAGACCAGAGGAACAGGGGAAGAGGCAGAAGGTCTGCCATGAGAAGACCTAGATGTTTCCCTAGACAGCACCCACCCATAGTCCCTTCTGAGCATGCTGTCATCGGTTCAGTATTGAAAATAGTAATAGGGCAGTAGCTGGCCTACACTAAGGGAAGCATTAGCTTAACAACTCCATGAGACATTGTGAAACTCTTTAAGACATCTCAAGAATAGGGGAAAAGAGGCTTAGTGAAGACAGCTTTCCCAAGGTTTACCTAAACACATCCCCTCTCAAAGGGACAGTAGCCAGAGGACAGTGTTCAGCACATGACTGATGACTCCCCACGTCAAACCCAAGCTTACCTCTTCAGCAGGCCACTCCATTCTCATCTATGATGATTGACACTGCAAGGCATTGACTTAAAACCAGTGCATGATGGTGCAATAAAACTTAGCCCAGTGTTCTCAAGATGTCCTTGGGAATTTTTGCCGATGCTGTAATCTTTATGTTCTTCTGTTGAAGATGGAAGATAACAATGACGTGTAAGTGAGTGAACCTGACAGCCACTGTGTACACTGCTGGGTTTATCCCTTCCAGAAAGGGGGCTCTGACCCTTCAGAATTCTTGGAACCAAATGTAGATTTCTGAATCACTTACACAGACTCAGTGATCTTATTGGAGGGGAAAGACAGCAGTCAGTAGAATGCAGAATCTTCTGTGGTTTAATATCTATCATTTTCCCAGTGATGGACTGGGAGAGAATCAAATACACAACCCACATGGGGCTGCCCTAAGGTGAGGTCACCACCCTCATCAGCGTCATCTTGTCCTTGTAGGAATGGGTGATATGGCGGTGTCCAACTCCATCGGGAGCAATGTGTTTGACATCCTGATCGGCCTCGGGCTCCCCTGGGCTCTGCAGACTCTGGCAGTGGATTATGGATCCTATGTGAGTAGTTTGCTCTGTAATGTTTCTGCAGATTGATTTCAGTGGCCTTGATCACTGGGATGTTGAGGGGGAACAAACTTCTTTCACAGTCCTTTCCAAAGTCACATATGTGGAGATACTTGAGGCTCAGAGCAGAGCAGTCAGAAAACTTTATCTATTCAAGACTGGACAGTAAATATAGGCTAGAGATCCAGAGGGTCTCCGTTGCAGCTATTAACTCTGCCAGTGTGGTAGGAAAGCAGCCATAGAACACAGCAGTTTCAGAACAACTTTATAGAGATTGGAATTTGAATATTTAACAGCATGCCTTTTTTTTTCAACCATTTAAAAATGGAAAACTCATTCTGCACTTTGAACTATGCAGAATCAATTCAAATTTGTCCACTGGGTCATGGTTTCCTAACCGCTATTCTGGTATGCGTGTGCTTCACTGAAGAGATGTCATCCAGGTTGGGTACTTAGAACAGGTATCATCCAACTGTTCCACCTATCACAGGACTCCAAGTAATCCTCCTAAATTGTGTAGGCCAAAAAGTGAGTGTCCTGTCAGTCAGCTCTTAATAATTGACCCATATCAACCATGTACACAAGAGTCTGATATATAGGCTAAAAGGCTAACATATCTACTAAGATACTTAAGGACCAGAAACATATTTATATAAGTGATTTTTTTCTCTATATTCCTGGAGGAAAAAAAAGGGGGATATATATTGAGGATCCTTTGAACATCCTTAAGTTTGATAATTCATCAGGAATCAGTAATAGATTTTATTCCTGGCAGAGATTTATTACAGTGATGGATATATAGGGACATTAACAAGAAAACAAAATGCATCTGGCCCCTTTCCCTGCAGGGTCACCCAGGTGTGCTTGCTGTCTCCTAACAGTGGACTCCAGAGACATATAGCATGCCTGTGGAGAAAAATATAAGGCACGTAGGGAGCTCCGGCTGGTCAGATAGACACAATTTTAGTCTAAGAACCTCTGGGATAAGTGAATCTCAGAGCCCAGGTGTGCATCATCAACTCTGCTGGACAGTCCTGACAAGCTGCTCCAACATGCCCCATTGGTCCTCATGAATAAAAGCATCAGCCAGCAACATTCCATCCAGGGTCAGTCGAGACTCCTTAGGAAGCCTAGTGAGCCAACACCTGCTGTGGCAGTCAAGCGCCTCTTTGATTTGTCAGAATTTCCATTCTGACGATATTACAGACAACTCCAAGATCTCACTGGAGTAACCTAGGGAGGCCTTGTTGCTTATTCAAATTCCATAGCAGGTGTTGCCATTCTGACAGCTCCTACAGGCATTTCCAGGGAGAACCTCAAGGAACAGGGGTGAATGTCATCCTGTGGTGCTCATGTTTTGAAGGCTTCTGGAAAGCAGGGAAAGCAAAATACAGGGATGACGCAGGCCGTGTTGCATGATACTTTTCCTGGAGAGTTGTCACATAGGGACTACAACAGACAAAAGTATGCTTACACCCAATGAGTTTACTGGGTTGTTTACAAGAATGGGAGTGAGGTTACTTACAGGAGTAGGGAAAATTCAAAGGCAACAGCATCGCCAGCATGGGTGAGACTCATGGCAGCTGCTATTCTGGCACTCTCTGCTGCATGACTTGTTCCTAGGAGTCTCCTTCCGACTTCTGGACTAAGAGCTTCTTCAAGACCACTGAATTGTTAAGATTCCCTCAGACCACCTGACTGGCAGAAGAATGTCTTCCCTCTCAGGAGTCCTTCACTGTTTTGTTTTTTTTTTTTAGCCTTGGCAAGAGTCCCCCACCCCCAATCTTGTTCGTTTCAGGAACTTCCTGGGATTAAAGAGCTGCTTACTTTCTGAGCCTTCCTCTAAGATAAAGTGTTTCAAAGTGTTACACAGCATCTTTCTCACATTAAACCAGTGGCAAAGGCTAAGATGGCCTTACATCATATCCCGAGAGCAAGCACCACACAACAGTGACACAAGATAGCAGTGACTGATGTCCTATCTGGCTCCATCCCTTTGTCCAGATGAGTCACATGTGTCCATTTGGATCCACACAAGAAGGATCCAGGTCATTCAGTCAACTGCGTGCCCTGGAAGGAGAGAAGCAGCTGGTGGCCATTACCAGCACTCTCTCAGCTCCTTTCCTGAGTCCTCATGGACCGTCTCTCTCCTGCTAAAGTGGTCCCTGTTCTCAAGCCTGAACAAGCACAGAATTGATTGTGGTTAAGTTCACATTCTTTAAGGTTGGCTTGTCACTTCCTTAAAATACAAGTTTCACCAATGCTCAAGAAATCTCCTGCTGACTCAAGAATATCTACAGCTGACTGATCAAAAACCTTTACTCCTTTTTTTTTTTTTTTTCGTAGTAAAAAGGGCATATGCTTTAAAGAAAGCTACAACAGTACTGTACTGATGGAAATGCTCCACAACTACACTGCTGATACAGTAGGGCCAACCATATGTGACTTGCAGGCATACAGTTAAAAAAAGAAATGGACGAATATTTATTACTGTGAGTTTATACAGCCGGATAGAGCATATGGCTGCCCCAGGACAGTGTGCTCTAGAGGGTGAAATTAGGATGAAAGCAAACCAGTGAAGATACCCCATAGTCCAGTTAAGGACCAAGTTCCTGAGCTGAGTCATCTACAATCTGCCTTGTTTTCTATTCCTGTTTGTTTCTCTTTCCTTCCTCTCTCATATCAGAGTTGAGAAGTAAATATCACCCGTGTCTTAGCTCCAGCTGCCTTTGATTTTTGCTGGGAACTAGTAGGAAGTAGCTAAAAACTACACACCAAAAAGAAGATACTGTGCTCTAAACAACTCAGAAAAACGGTTCCTTCATAATAGATTTTCACCAAATTCCAGTAAGGAATGGATGGGCAGGAGCAGGAGATGAGAATCCTTTCAAAATATCTGTAAGATTCGTTGTATCCATCAACTTTACATTACTATAATGGACTACCTCAGGCCACTAACTTAGAAAGAAAGTTTTATTCTGGTTCCTAATTCTGGAGGTATCTGGACTGGCAGCCCTGTTGCTTTGGGTCTCTGGCAAGGACAGCACTTCACACAGTTGCATGTGGCAGAGCGAAACACTCACGTCAGGGGCTACAAAGCAGAAAAGGAACAAAGACAGACTAGATTTGCTTGCACAGTTCTCTTCAAAGATACGCCTTCAGTGACCTAGGGCCCTCCTTTACTGCCCACTTCTTTTTTTATTTAATTTATATTTATTTATTTTTCCCCAATCATACAAGCTCAATTGGTACCCTGGTCGTCTCCCTCCCTCCACCCTTCCCCAGTCCCCCTTGCATTCTCCCCCCCCTTTTCCCCTTCCTTTCATTCCCCTCCCTCCCCTTTTCCCAGTGCCTCCCCCTTCCCTCCTCCCATCCTCTGGAGCATCCTTTTGTGTGAATGCCAAACTTCCCTCTGAGTTCTCCATTCTAGTGAGGTGTAAGGACTCAGTGGCATTGCCCAGAGCCCTTTCTTGGGCTCCCCTTTAGTATGGGAATACTACTGTGACTGCTAATCCCTTGCCTCTAAGGATCCTAGTGCCTGTGATCCATGCTAGACTTCGGGGGAGTCATTGACATGTCAGCCATTGTACAGGTCATGCAAAGTCCAATTATGGCTACTGTGGCTCTAACTTGTGTGGAGTATCTTGCGTATCGTTGCTCCTCCCCATCTTTAGGCTCTTACAATCTTGCCACCTCTTCTCCACAAGTTTCCCTGAGTTTTAGGATGGAGAGATATTTGGCTGGTCTGGTTGCCAGGTGATTAATGTAGGGTCTTTGGTGTTCTGAATTATGGTTTGTTATTGTTTTCAGTTTTGCTGTTCCTGCACCGCCCTTGGCTCCATCCTGATTGGTATTGGAGGTCACCTCCTAACCAAAAATAAAAGGCTATTTTAATGAAGATCTTAACTATAAGAGAAGATTCAAAGGTAGATGGAATAAGAGTAGGAGACTGCAGTGAAGGGGAGACAGTCTTCCACTTGCAGGATGGTTATCATATGCCAGTCTCTATACCCTCCCTGATTGATGAGATCAAACCCTCTCAGTCGCAAGTGACCAGGAAGGAAAGTGAGTGTGCTTAACCAGATGTCTCACTACTTACTTGAAGTCCTTGATGGTGACTTATTATGTCTGCTGTAGCATGATCCTCTCTCTCCTTATTTCGGGAGGGGGGCTCCTTCCCCTTCCCTCCTATTTTTAATCTTTGTAATTACTGTAGGTATTACACAGATTTATATTTGAATATGTCACTAAATGGGTTTGGTACTAGGATCCACCTATTAGGAAGTATATACAGCGCTTAATTTTCCGTGTCTGGGATACTTCACTCAATATAATTTTTTCTAATTCCATCCATTTCCCAGCAAATTTCACTAATTCATCATTTTTGATGGGTGAGTAGTATTCCATTGTATAAATGTACCACATTTTCCTTATCCACTCATCAACTGTTGGGCATTTGGGTTGATTCCATGACTTTGCTATTGTAAACAGTGCTGCTATGAACATGGTCATGCTTATGCCATTGAGGTGAATTTTTGCTTTATGGGGGATTATTCCCAGAAGTGGAATAGCAGGATCATATGGCATTTCAATCTTTAACTTTTTTAAAAATCGCCAGACTGATCGCCAGAGTGGTTGTATAAGCCTGCATTCCCACCAGCAATGTAGGAGAGTTCCCCTCTCTCCACATCCTCTCCATCATTTGGTGTTGTTTGTATTGTACTGCCTACTTCTTAAAGCTCCACACCCCACCCTAATTGCACTATCCCAGATACCAAGCTCTAACTTAAATATGTATCTTTGGAGGATGCTACCTATATAATTAATATAGAATGCCTTAGGTTTCCTTTTTATTATATTATGGAAATAGCAAATACAATCATGAAAGATAAAAATCATAAAATTTCTATCTTATAATGTTCACCTGGAACTAGGTCAACCAAATCTCTCTCATCCTAAAGCTCAGAGAGCCTTGCAAAAGAAGGGGCAGTAAGACTGTAAGAGCCTAAAGATGGGGAAGTCCACTGCTGGACAAGTTACTCCACTCAAGACTGGGCTGTGGCAGCCAGGAATTCTCTGCAGTGAGTTTTGACATTACCTGACTGCATAATAGTTGACATGTCAACATGCCCCCATAGACTAGTGAGGATCTCAGAGAAGATGGTTTCAGATAATAGGATCCTAAGAGGCAAGGGGTGAGATGGTATAGGGGAGTACCCATATTAGTGGGTGGGCCCAAGGAGGGGTCCCCTAGTCTGCTACAGAGGCCTGAACCCCCACTGGAGTCGATGATCCATAGGGAATTCTAGAGCCCATATAAGCTGATGGACAGGAGGGTGGGAGGGAGCAAGTGGAAAACACCAAGAGAGAGGAGGAAGGGAGGGAAGGAGGGAAAGAGGGAAGAAAGGAAAGAGGGAGAAATGGGGAGACATAGGGAGGAAGGGAGAAGGAGGAGGAGAGAATGAAAAAATACCTATTCATTGAGCTTGTATAACTAGGTAAAAACATATTTTAATTATAAAATTTCTAAAGCAAAGGTAGAATTCATCTCAGAAGTAAACAAAGTCCTTTTACCAACTTCAAACTCCTCCTGACCAAATATGGATTCCAGGCCTGAAATTCCAACTCAGTTATGTGCCATCAATCACGAATCACCTCCCTAAGTGATCTGTCCAGCTGCCTTCACTTTGTGACATTCTCCCAATACTATAGTTGATAGAAAATGAAACCTTATTCGCATATCAGTAATCCCCACAGCTGTGAAAACATATCCTTTCCAGATCCCAGCATCTACTGATAGGGTGACATCATGAAGTCAGAAACTCAGGCCCTATTAGAAGTTTATCTGAAACACTCATGTTTTCCTTTTGAAAATGACATAATTGGATCACTCAGGCCATTCTGGGGAATTGTACAAGAATATTCGACTAGTCCTGTGGTGAAGACCTTCTTCATCCTTAAAGTGCAGGAATAATTATAGCTCTTTGAGATCAATCGCCATGCACCCAAGAGTTCTCTTGAGGGAATTTTTTTTTATTTGAGAGGTTCTAGAAAAAGGTGGATCGTGTTGCATTTGCATCCAAATGCTGTTTCTATAATCAGTGGAAGAAAAATGTTGTTTAATCCCAGAGTTACACACATCCAATATAGACCTCTTTTTCAAATGCATATTCACACGTACGTGTGTGTGTGTGTGTGTGTGTGTGTGTGTGTGTGTGTAACAGAGGGTACTTGAGTATATGTGCTTGTGGAGTCCCAAGGGTAACATCGGAAACCATCTTGGATTGCCCTGCCTCCTATTGTTTTGCTCTGAAAGAAAGTCAGCAATGTAATCAACTAGTAGTTCATGAACCTTGGGAAAACCAGGATCTCACTTTGTATGAGGTAGGAGGCAGGAGGTTCAAGTTTACTCTCCAACACACAGATATCTAGGTGTCTCCACTGCTATTTGTTGAAAATGAGATTTCTATTTCAGAAGCTGTGACCATATTGTTGTTAATGTTGTTCATTCTGAAAACTTGTATTCCGTAAATAGGGAGGCATTCATGGTTTGGAAGTTTTCATCCTGCGTCAGCTCTGGAATGTAAATGGGCATGAAACAGGGAGAACTAGGCCAGCCACTGAGCTGACAGCAGAGTGATGTCACAAAGTCCATCACCTTCCTAGGAACGAGGTGTCACAGGTGCTCTTCTAGTTCTCTTCATTAAATTATTTGATTTCTTTGACATTTATTTATTTATGTATTTATGTATTTATGTATGTATTTATGTATTTATTTATTTATTTATTTATTTATTTATTTATTTATTTACTGATATGCTACAGGGAGAGAGAGCAAATAAAGGCATATGCATGCCACAATGTGCACATGGAGGTCAGAGAGAAACTTTTCAAAAGTCAGTTCTCTCCTTTCCCATGTGGACTCTGGGGTTGAATTGAGGTCACCAGACTTTGCACAGTCACATTTACCCACTGAGTCACCCCACAGACCTGAGAGGATTTTTAGTGAAAGAAGAACCCCTGTGAATAGCACACCCCAAGTGTTCCTAAGCAGACCTCCTTATCAGTCCACATGCACTGGTGGCACACAGCTTCATACACATGGCATTTTCTCCACACCAGGGCCCATTTGCTTTCTTTCCTGAAGCACAGTATTTTCCTTATATCCTCTCTACCCCCCACAGCCCTTCCTAGCCTCACATATCCTTCCCGTTTGCCACTCATGCTTCATCATTGACTGACTTGCATATAGCTGGACATTTTCCTTTTCTAAACACAGAACAAGTTTCATTTCCTTGGTTGGATTGGTTCCTTCGTGTGCAGCAGCTTCTGAGAACTTTTCCATGTTCTGGCTGTGTTCAATGATCTGTATTCCCATTGGGGAGTCTGAGTCCTCTAGCTAAAGTTGTCTTCCAGGACAAGCTATCTTGAATGAATTCTTTTAAAAAAGCTTTTAGCACAAACATATAGTCAACTGGAAAACAGTAGACCCTCATTTTCTAGAAAACATTGTTTGTACAGACATATCTGTTTGGGTAATAATGTTGGAGCAAAACAGTGGTGCTGTGTCTTTTGGTCTCCCTTGAAGTTGGAAGTCTTCCTAAGGACAGGTGTAGCAGGACCCCTCCCAGGGGCTCTGTGTTTTCACTCTCAGAGTCACCTACAGGTGTCAGCATCGGTGACAAGGGTGACCTCTCAAGCCAGATCAGGGGTCACCCCCATCCTCTTCCACATGGGAAGAGTTGGGTATCTAGAAAGATGAAGAAATCACAGGAAAGGAGAATGCTCAGGCCAGATACTATGACAGAAGGAAGTCGGTGGTGGGAGTATAACATGGGGTAGCCAGGACCACACCAGTCACCTAGGCTGAACATAGGACCCAGGTTTCATGCTAAGTCCAATGCAGTTCTGATCCTATTCTGCAGATTAGGAAATCAAGGCCAGCAGATGTTCCAGTCCATGGTCAGCAAGGCAGAAGGAGAGAGAAGAGGTATCCTAGCAACCGTCTTGGTACAAAAATGGACAGAAGCCCATCCCTAAGTCTGAATCTTTGCTAACAGGCAGGGTAGAGTGTGCCGAGTAAGATGGGGTAGCCATGCCAACCTTATAAAACGAAAAGGGAGTCAAAAGGCAGAGCTCTCCTTCCCCCAGATTCCTGCTCTCAAAATCATGGTCATCACGTGTCCCTGGGCTGGGTGAGTCGTAATCTCTCTACACTGGCTTCTGACTCAGAGTTTGAAGAGTTCAGGGTCTTTTCCTTAGGCTGCTGCCTTATTCCATTCCTGTGTCTCCCTGACCCAATGGTTAAATGGCCCATCCCACAAGCCCAGCTAAATCCATGCTGAGGGACATCACTGTGTAGCTTCGTGCTGAGATACAGGAGTCATTTGGGAAAATGGCACTAGGTCATGG
This sequence comes from Typhlomys cinereus, assembly GCA_023101885.1. NCBI lineage: Eukaryota > Metazoa > Chordata > Mammalia > Rodentia > Platacanthomyidae > Typhlomys > Typhlomys cinereus. The sequence goes on from JALPQD010000012.1 coordinate 11,573,371, forward strand.
AAAAGCAGGCTAGGGGCTTATTTGCTGTGAATATTTGTTCTGCCCTCATCTCCGCCCAGCTATTCCCCAGAGAGAGGCCTCATTTCCGAGAGGACACTCTAGGGCCTCCTTCCATTTCGCATGGCGGTAACCCCCAGGACACCGTTCCCTGTCTCTGACATCAGAATAGAGCAGCCTGTGTGGGTTTAATGGCTTCTCCCAACCTCACCAGGGACCTGCCGACAGTTCTAAAGCAATTTTTTCCATCTTGTCCAGATGGGATTTCCAAGTCATAATTATGGGATAATTACCATTCCGACAGCTGTTCGGTGCCTGACATTCGGTTCAAGCATTTGGCAGTGAAGAACCAATGCACTTTTACAGATTTTGACATTTCTTACACTCTATGTCTTGCTCAGAAGCCAGATAGTTACCTAAGTGCCCCAAATAAGAAATATTTCTGAAGTCTAAGTTAGGGAAATGAGCACTCATTGTCCCATTATAGTAATGAATGCCTGTACAGTGAGATTTAACAGACTAGGAGAGGCAGCAGCAGGCCCCAAAAAGCCAGGGAAAAGCTTAGATTTCCAAGTTATGGCTTCAAATTTAAAAATAAATCTGAGAAGCAATGGCAGGAGGAAGGGTGTCTGCCTTTTTCTCTCTCCAAACAAGTTGGCTTCACTCCAGAATCCACAGAGGTAAAAAGTATCAGCCCACACCTTCTGCCAGGCCCATTCTTTCTTTTTTTCGTTTATTTCTTCCACTCATACAAAGTTGATAAGTACTCCATTCCCCTCCCTCCTTCCACCTCTCCCTGGATCCCCTTGCTCCCTCCCCCTTTTCCCTTTTTCCCTTTCCTTTCCCCCCTCCCTCCCTTTCTCCCAGTGTCCCCTCCCCCCCCCATTCCTTGAACATCCTTTAGTGTGCATGTCAAACTTCCCTCTGGGTCCTCCTCTCTGATGAGGTGTAAGGACTCAATGGCATTGCTCAGACAGGCTCTGTAACAGTTACTCTTAACTATTGCTGTGAGAGAGCACCCAAAGTCAAGCAACTTAAGGGAGAAAGGGAGGTTTATTCAGCTTATGGTTCCAGAGGGAAGTTACAGTCTCTTGAAGCAGAGGTGGCATGGCTGGTTGGCCAAAGCTGGAGGAGGCTAAGTCACCGCTGAGAAGCTGAGAGCTGCAGACTGCTTGCTGCAAAGGCAGACTTCTCTTGGAAGTAGGGTGGGACTAATCCACCGCAAGACCCACCCCTTGTGACTGCCTTCCTCCAGCAAGGCTCCACCTCTCAAGGTACCATAACCTTGCCAAACACATGAGACTGTGGGGGACACATTTCAAACCATGACACTCCACCTCTGGCCCCCACAGACTCATTGCTATCTCATTATGCAAACCATACTCAGTCCAACTTTAAAAGTCTTCATAGACTACAATGGTAGTCCCAACAGTCCAAAAGTCCAAAGTCCAAAGCCTCCTGTAAAATCAAAATACAAGATATACAAGATACTCCACTCAAGTTAGGGCCGAAGCAATCATAATTGGATTTTGCATGCCCTGCACAATGTCCAACACACTATTAACCCCACAAAGTCTAGCATTTGCTAAAAGCACCAAGATCTTTGGAGGCAAGGGATTGACAGCCAAAATAGTGTTCCCATGCTTAAAGGGTTCAGGGAAATGCCGCTGGGTCTTTGTACGTCATCAGAGAGGAGGACCCAGAGGAGAGTTTGGCATGCACACTAAAGGATTCTCCAGGGATTGGGGGAGGGGAGGCACTGGGGGGGGGTGGGAAGGGAGGGGTGAAGGGAGGATGACAGAGGGGTTGGGGGGAGGAGGAGGGAGGGAGGGAACCGGTGTACCTATTAAGTTTGTATGAGCGGAGATAATAAAAAATGTTAAAAAAAATCAAAATACAAGTTATATACTTCTAACATACAATGGCACAGAATAAACATTCCCATTCCAAAAGGAAGGAATGGTGGCATATGCAAGAAAGATCGGTCCATAACAAGACCGAAAACCAGCAGGACAAACTCCAAGTCTTGTAGCTCCAAGTCCAATAGGTGAGCCTCTTGTTGAAATCATCTCAGTTCCAAAGGGCTTTGGTTCCACCCCTCCAATGCAGCTGCCCATAGAATACGTTGGTCTCTTGAGCTGACTCCTCCCAGGGTATACAGTTCTCCTTGGCAGATGTCCCACGTTGTGTCTGGAATCTCTAACATCTTTACTTCTCAATGACAAACCAGGCTTTAACTCCACAGCACAAACTGCCCTTCTTGGGCCTCTAAACTGCAGGCTTCTTGCCTCATGATGCCTGGATTCTGCCAATTTTTGAAATCTTGGAGGAGGACTCCATGATCTCCTCCCTCTTGCATCACTGATGCCTCTAAAACCAGAACCACGTGGACGACTTTGCCAAGACTGGCCCCCTTGAATCACAGCTGATTCTGCTTCTCTATGTTGACCATCTCTTTCACTCCTGGGCAGTTGCTTGGTAAGAGAAACCAACTCTTGCTTTGGAATTCCACCCTTTAGCTCTAGTCTTCTGAAAGGATTTGCATTCTTATGAGTGGGAGCCTTCCCTGAGCATCTTGCCCTCAAGCTAGGGGCTCTCCTAGTATTCAAATTAAGAGCAGACTTTGATTTACAAATGGAGCTAATCTCTTCAACAGCCATTTTGTTCTCTGCTTTTTCCTGGTTCAACTCTTTGTATTTTTCATCATTGGATCTTACAGTTTTTGCTTCTTCCTGCCTGATTCTTTGCTCTTTTTCGTAACTCTGAAGACAACTAAAAAGTAGCCATATCATATTGTCAAGACTACATTGCTTTGAAATTTCCTCCGACAAGCACTCCAGCTTAATTTCAGGCAAATTTTCAGGATGAGAGCAAAACTTCACTAAACTCTCGGCCAACACATGGCCCCATGTGTCACTCGTCCAGTTGCAAACACAGTCTCTGTTCCCCTCTGGACTATCACAAGCTGGGCTTCCACTGTCTGCATCTCTCATAGCATTGCTCTCCTCTGAGCTCTCACAAGAAAGGTCCCTTTGGCCTAACCGCCAAGATGCAAAGACTTTCCCAGCACAAAATTCCAAAGTTCTCCATATTTCTCCCAACAAACAGTTCTAAAGGCACACTAGCCACATCACAGCATTGGCCATGCTTATGGGTACCAACTTTTCTCAGCTTCACAAACAACTTCACTTTGTGGTACCAGCTGTTCTTAATCTCACAGCAATATCCCACTACCCGGTACCAATTTCTGTAACAGTTACTCTTAACTATTGCTGTGAGAGAGCACCCAAAGTCAAGCAACTTAAGGGAGAAAGGGAGGTTTATTCAGCTTATGGTTCCAGAGGGAAGTTACAGTCTCTCGAAGCAGAGGTGGCATGGTTGGTTGGCCAAAGCTGGAGGAGGCTAAGTCACCACAGACATCTTGAAAGCTGAGAGCTGCAGACTGCTTGCTGCAAAGGCAGACTTCTCCTGGAGATAGGGTGGGACTAATCCACCTCAAGGCCCACCCCTTGTGACTGCCTTCCTCTAGCAAGGCTCTACCTCTCAAGGTGCCATGACCTTGCCAAACACATGAGACTATGGGGGACACATTTCAAACCATGACAGGCTCATTCTTTCTAATGTGTGTTAAGATGATATGGTAAAGCCTAGTATGTATTGAAATGGTATGCAAAGCCTACTGTGTGCTGAAATGCTATGGTAAGCCTACTGTGTGTTGGGATGCTATAATGAAGCCTAACACATGTTGAGATGGTATGGAAAGCCCACTGTGTCTTAAGGTGATATAGTAAGCCTACTGTGTATTGCTTTGCAAGACATCCTGTGCAAAAAGCCAAGTACTGAAGTAATACCAGAGTGTGTGATGCATACTCTCCTGGTGGTTAATTGTGGAGAAGCTGTGGCAAATGTGTGGCAGGGGCCAGAGGGCCTGGAACACTTATCCTGAGAATCTGAGATTATCAAAGCAAGTATGCAGAGAAGTGTGAGAGAACCTTTTCCAAACCAAAAAAACAGCTTGTAGAAAACCAAGCTTAAAACACTCACTGAAGGATCCCTGTCCCCTCCCCCACCCTGTGGCAGCTCCAGTGGCCAGGAGTAGAATGTGAAGGGCAGGAAGCAGAGACAGAGAAGTCATTGGCAAAGAACCATGTGAGCCAACAGGAATGGAAGAAATAAAGGATATTTCAAGAGGGAGAGGTATGATCGTACTGCCCTCCAGAAAGATTATAAGAACTACATGGAAAGGGGGGCTGAAAATAGACAAGAATTATGGTAGCAAGACCAGATAGGAGACATTTGCACCAGAGGGAAAGTAAATTGACCTGGCTTTGGGAAGTTGTATCCATTAGCTGCTACTACCCTAATGCTACATACAAAAGGTCTCAAATGTCAGTAGCATAAATCTATTCATGTGCATCTGTGACTAGACATGTGTTTGGTCTATCTGGGCTTATCTCAAAGATTCAGAAGGGTCCACTCCAAAAGTTATTCATGCTTCTTGGGCCCATGGCTTCAAGGACCACATTCTTCATGATGAAAAGCAGGAACATAAGATGTCACACCTAATGTGCAAGACACATTTCAGATCTGTGTCTATATCAGGTCTTCTCATTTCCTGTTTGTTAAAACCTATCACCGGCCAAAGAGGAACCAAGAAGGCAAGGAAACACTTCTGCTCACCATGAGGCTATGGACGATGTATGAGATATAACCTGACACAGGAGATGTGGGAGGAGACCCACTCTCTATGCATCAGTAGCATCAGTAACACTGGAGAACAGGGAATGCTAAGCAAGAGCCACAGAAAAATTTAACACCAGCCCTCACACTCCTGTGAGGAACAGCCTGTTCAAAGCCACTGTGAAAAGTTTGGATTTCTTTTAAGTACCATGGAGGATTTTAGCAAGGTGACTCCCCTTACACGTTGAGGTTATATTCGATGCTGCTTGGGAATGCACTGGAGGAAGGCAAGAGTGGAAGAGAGAAGGTACCTCAGAAGTTGAAAAACAAGATGCTGGTGAGTTGGGATAAAGTGGTTGGAGTGCAAATGAGGACAGAAGAGATTTGTAAAGGAATGCATTTTTAACAAACTAACCAGAGGTAACAAGAGAAAGAAAACCAGGGGTTCTTTGCTTGGGTAGCTTTAGTATATTATCATGCCATTCATCAAGATGGAAGGCAAGGGGGGGAGCGGGCTTTATCCTGGGAAAATTAAGCACTGTCTGGAGAAAGGAAAGGGCTAACCTGAAGCTCTGATTGAGTCTCAATGCTTGTCACAGTTTAGATATCCCAGAAATAACCTCCTTCTGGGACTAAGATTGAGCAGGGCAAGGCACTCCATCATGAGAGCAGGGAAGTGAGACAGGATGACGAAGCAGCCACCAGCCTGCGTGTTAGCAAACATCTGCATGTAGGTAACATGAGAGAGTTCAGGAACCAGTGTATGTCCCTCCCTGTCTCTGAATGACTCCAAGCCCATCTGCACATGGGAAATGGGAACTGCCTCCCCAGTGAGAGAGCTCCTGAACCACTGTACATCCCTGTCTCCAAATGACCCCAACTGAGGGAGAAGGGGGCTGTGATGTTTATACACCTGTCCCTGAGAGTCTTGCTGGAGATTAATTGTCTGAGTTCCAAGTTCAAAGAAGCTCTCAGGCACAGAGCTTTAATATATTATTGTGAAGTTTTTCAGCAACAGACAAGAAAAGCCCAGATATGACTTCTGAGAGCTCCGAGGTGAAGAGAAGACCCTGACTCTTCCATGTGCCTGAAGGGCGCAACAGGCATTTATTCGAAAGCCCAAGTGTAGACTTGACCCTTGACTAGGGTAGTAGCCTTGGCTGAGTACCCTAAGCCCTGAGCCTCCTGAAATGAGAAGAATTCTGTTTGTGAAAGGCAGTTAGGTTTGCCAGCTGTCACTCACTAGCTTCTTCACTGTGGCTTGTTCTTTTTCTTGTCTCAGTAAATTGTTCAAAGGACATTATTATCCAACAGTATCACCCAGTATAATGCGGAGTTAAGAATACCCACCTGGAAACTATATCCAAGAAGTTATTAGGACGACCCAAATAAGATAATGCAAAGCACATGGAGCCCGAGGCAAAAAACATGAAAGTGAGAAGTCTAGCCTGGGTTATATAGAGTTGGAGACCAGGCTAGGCTTATATCAAAAAAAAAAAAAAAAAAAGAGGGAAAGGCAGGGAAGGAGGGAAAGAAGAAGAAAAAAGGAAGGAAGAAAGGAAGGAGAAGAGGAAGAGAGGAGGAGGGAAGGAATGAAAGGAAAGGCAAAACAGCATGCAACATGTGTTCCAAATTAGAAGTAAGTCAACAAAAATCCAGAACCTTGTTATTTGTCCAAACGAATTCATTGATTGGGTAAAGTTGACCTCAGACCATTGAGATGTCTTAACTGTTGCACGGGGGAAAAATCTGAATTTTTTTCAAGCTAGGGATCTTAGGTCCCTGAAGGCAGTGAGGGGCTCTGGGAACTGTTTTCTGAGCAGTTTGAATGCACGAATGGATCTCTGTGTGTGCATCTGTACTGAGAAATACCCCTGAGCTGTGGGCCACATTGCTGTTGACTTTGGAAACAGCCAGCCTTCCCTCTCTCATAACTTGCCAGAAAAGAATTGGAGAGCAAAAATACCTATTTCTGGAAGCAAGAAATGAAAACATCATTAAATGTCAGGACTGTGCAGTCTGAACTGCGCCTCACACACTCAGATCAACCTGGCCATAAAAAGCTCTGCGTTTGAGCTTCCTCCGCCTAGAGCATCTATCTGTGAGATAGGGGTCAGGGCTGCAGAATAGCAGATAGAGATGAAGTCCAAAGGCTGTGTTCAAAGATGATGCAGAAATGACAAAGGAGAAATGCTCTTGCCTGGCTTAATAAACCCGGAGGAGAATAGTGCTACTGCCCTCGGAGACAGTCACCTGGGTGATGGAAATGTTTGATATATGAATTTTGACATATGTTTGTTTTGCATAGTGGTGGGTTTCATAAAGATATCAGCATTCGAGGCAAAAGTGTTTCTGCACAGACTTGGAGACCTGAGTTCAATTCCCAGATTCCCATAGTGGGAGGAGAAAATCAACTTCAGACACTTTTCCTCTGACCCTTCACATACATACAGTAGCATGCATGTCCCTGAATGTGCACTTTGTTTTTATCTATCATCTATCTATCTATCTATCTATCTATCTATCTATCTATCTATCTATCTATCTATCTATCCACATACATACTGTAGCACGCATGTCCCATGTCTCTCTATATATGTAACTATCTATGTATCTATGTATGTATCTGTCTGTCTGTCTTTCTCTTTCTTCCTCTGCTGTCTCTCAAATAAATAAAACATAAGGAGAAAAGAGAATATAAAGAAAAATACAAGTATAGAAAATTCAAAGCTATTTCTACATGCTAACATTATTTAAAACTGAATAATGAATAGTATCTTTTATAATAAAATAATATTAAGAAAATATTTGTAACAATTGGAATCTGAAAACAAAAATATAACTGAGAATGTTAAAGAATATATGAATGGAGAGGCATAGAATACCGACAGCAAAATTCAGTATCGTTGAAGCATGTACCTTAGCAAAATTTCTCTGTTGATTCCTTACAATCATAATAAAAGCTAGCTAACTTTTGTTTTAAAAAGAAAGATATCTAAGATATCTGCATTATATCATGGAGTTTGAGTTTATTTCCTGCATCTCTCTTTTCTCCTTTTCCCCCTCCTGCTATTTCTTCCTTTTCCTGACTAGTCTTGCTTCTACCTTCATGCCCTGTGTAAAATCTATTATATTTATTATAAATTTGCCTGCATAATAGTTATGTGTCTCTATGTATTAAGCCTAGGTCTACATATAAGAAAAAGCGTGTAGTTACAGGAAGGCATGCATTTGTCAAAACTGTCCCATTAATAAGTACACTTAAGATCTGGGTGTCTTAGCCTATCCAAGTTATGCCTCAACGAAGGTACCTGCTTTAAAAAGCAGCTTAGTTCTCACCCTCTTCTTGCTTGGTCCGTCTCTCCACTGAAATGTTTACTCTTGCAACCAATCTCCCTAGTGCTCTCCATGCACGTGCACACACTCACACCCTCAAAAGCATGTTAGGCATCGCATCCAGATGTTCCCTTAAATATATAGGAAGTGAGATTCTGGATTGAGGAAACACTGGAAGCCCAGGCATCTGCCCTTGGGGGGTTTGGACTCGGTGGGAAGGTTAAGGTGGTGCCTTAGACTTGAGCTTGGGAAGAGATAGGCAGGGTGGATAGAGTACAGGTGGGAAAGGATGAATGTGCCACTTGTTTTTGCTGAAGGTCTCATGGGGACAGGATGAACTAATGTGATAGGTGAATTGTTCCCCTTGGGAAAAGTTTCAAGTACCCAGCTGCAGAGAAGGTTCTTCTCTAGCCACTTTCATTATCTTTGACCATGGCTTTCCTGTTGGCAAAGAGGCCTCTTTTCGTTTTGTTTTGAGTTAGAAAAGAAGTACACACTAATAACCCCAAACTGAAAACATCTTAAATGTCCATCGATAAAATAATGAAACAAACCATAGTGTATTTACACTGTTGCTGCATAAATAAAAGAGCTACCAATGCAGTGAAAAACATGAGACTTTAAAATTTATGCTTAAACACAAGAATGTTCACATAAAGATTACACACTAGAGAGTCATATTCATATGAAGTTCTGGAATGGGCTGGTGTAATTCCCTCTGGGGAAGATTGTCAGGAAGAACAGCAAGAGAGCTTCGAGCTTCGTTGCATTGGAGGAGGGGGATTAGTGGGAGAGTCCTCAGGTTACACAAGTATATACACTCCTCAGAACCCAGTTAGTAATGCCATAATGATTTGTGGATTTCACCAGATCAAAACTGCAAAAATAAAAGATTCACAAACTAAAGTTGAACACTACTCAGGCAGGAATGTTTTAGGATGAAGTACGTTGGTGTCTGTAACTTCTTTGAAGTTCATTTAAAAATACCTTGGCATAATTTCCTGTATTTTTCTTTATGTTTAAAAGTTTTCATATAATATATCTGAAGAGCACTTAGCACTCAGCCTAGAAATCTTCTACAAGAGAGGTAAAGAATCTCAACATCCTGACAGGATAGAGCCTAGGCCAGGAAAGAGCAATGAAGTGGACATCAATGGCCAGACATAACATGGATTATCGGCAACCTGGCAATGCTCTCCCAGAATCAGGTCCTAATCTCTCCCCATCCTAAAGTTTGGGCTTGACTGAAATACCAATGTCCCCTTAAACTATGTGGAACTGAAGAAAGATAAGATCACACAGGAGAAACCTCAGGGACTAGAACTGGATGAGTGAAAGGGAGCTTCCCTATCAGTGGGGTGTCCCAAAGAAGGTCAGCTTGGTAAGCCACAGAGGCCTAAACCTCTACAAGAGTAGACAAGCAAGCGGGAACCCTGGGGTCCATAGAAGTAGCCAAGTAGGAGGAAGTGGTATGATTGATGAGGGGAAGGGAGGAGAATGGGAGGAGGAATGGAGGGAAACAAGGATTAGTACTCAATAAGCTTATAAAGCTAAAAAATAAATTTTAATAAGGATGAAAAATAAGACAAATTAAATGAATCATGTAGAAAAAAGTTTTTGTATAGTAATATATTAGCTTTTGATAAAAGATACAAATGTTCATTAAAAAAACAATTGAAGGGGGCAGTGGGTGGATGTATGTGCACAGAGGCCTGACAAACTGGGTTCTATCCCCTCAGTCACATGATGGAGAGAGAGAAAACTTTCAGAGGTTGTCCTCTGACCTCCAATGTATACTGTGGTATGCATGTACTTGCGTTCTCTCTCTCTCTATCTATCTATCTATCTACCTATCTATCTATCTATCTATCTCTGTCTTACTTCCACACACAAAAATAGTTTAAATATATATAAGATAAAATAGTTTAAATATATATAAATAATTTTAAAAATAAAGAGAGAAAGATCGCAGAGAGAGGTCATATTGCTTCTTGAAAATTATCTAGTGGGACTCACAGTCTGTCTTCTGCCAATCTCTTTCTGACTAGTCCCTCATTGCCCCCACTGAAAACTGCCTTCTTGTAGACCTCATGCTACATGAAACCTCATGGCCATTCTTTATGCAGATATCAGTTACAGATTAAACATCTGGCATGTGGAGTGTAAAGTGAGACATGGCCTTGCCCTCATGCTGCCTGTGAGGTAGTAAGATACTGATCTAGCAGCTCTAAGTGATGACTTTACACGAGAAGCCAGGAATGCCACGGAGGAGTCAGCTTCCAGTGATCAGAGACTAATGACTCCTGGTGACTGAGAATGCGTGGCATCCCAGCTCTGCCATGTAGGTTGTCTCAGGCCTCCCAAGTACCCATGAGGTAGAAACAGCCTTACCCTCATTTTACACATTGGAAAACAAGTTTAAGGAAGTCAGAGGGCCAGGCTGAGATTACACAACAAAGGGGTCACCAAGCAGGAATTTCAAACTGAGAAAATGGGGTCTGAGCCTGTGCCTCAAGTCAGGGTCTTGTCAACATTTTCTATGAAGAAACAGAAAGAGCAAATGTTTTAAGCTTTGTAAGTCATTATCTACCAAAACAGTTTATTTAAACAAAGTAGAATGAAAAGAGCCATAGACAATGTACACACAAGTGAGCTAAGTCCCAATAAACATCCTAAGAGAGGATGATGGGACCAGATGTGGCCCAAGGGTCACAGTTTACCAACTCTACCCCAAGACACCCAGAGACCCCAGGGGAGATATCAGAGTCATGCCAAAAGGCAAATGAAGCAACTCTCATTCCCAACTACCATGTTTGTCTGGAGTTAACCATCAAGGAACCAGCTGTAAGAGCTCAAATATCTAATGGCAAATAAATAAATAAATGCCTCAGAGTGCATATAGCAGTCCATCACCAGAGGGAGATGGGAAAAATGAGTTGGGGGAAATTCCCAGAAACCCCACAGAAGATCTCATTGCCTTTCATCTTTGGAGCCAAATTTAGAATTTTAGTAACACTGTCTCTTGAGAAAAGTGAAGTTCAAAAGCTGGTCTGTAACCTGATTCATGTAGAAAATGATTAGCCAGAAAGAATCTTCCTGTTTGGATTTTTGCTCTCATTGGTCCTTGGTTTCTTAAGGGCAAGAAATCATTTCAATTCCATTCTTAAAGCTGTCAGGTTTTCTACCCTAGAGCTCAGAGGACAAACATTGCTAACATTCTAGCAAGAATCCATGTGGTGTTGAAAATTAAAAGCACAAAGACTTTCTGATATTCACTATTTCTGTGTTCATGCACCAACAGAGAACAGCCGAAGTATATATAGTTACTGAGACTGGTCCCCTTCTCTCCAGCATGGCATGGAATATACCTGGACCATCATAGAGTCACTGTGGATGATATATTTGCAGATGAGACTTTATTTGTGACAATCTTACCATGAAGCTCAGACTAACCTCCAGCTCACAGTCCTCCTGCCTCAGCTTCCCAAATGTTGGGATTACAAGCACATGCCATTTCTTCCAACCAGAGAGTCTTTCACAATATCTTTTAAATTTTTATTTACTTATTTATTGAAAGAGCGAGAAACCACGGTGCACAGCTAGAGGTCAGAAGGCAACTTTCAAAAGTCAGTTTAGGGATCGAACAGGTCACCAGGTTTGCAGATAGGCAATTTACCCTGAGCCGTATCTCACAGACTGAGAATCTTTTTCAGTGTGATACACCAAACTGTTAATGACAACAGGAAAGTCTGTGCATGTCAGTTGAAGGTGCACAATGAATCCAACTATCAGATAGCCTGGCATAGGGCCAACTCTCCATTATGTTTCTGCTTGGAAATAGCAAGATTATCATATTACTTTCATTTCAAATATATATTCAAGCTATACCTTGATTGCCCCTTTATTCTTAGGAAGCCATGTGATGACTGGGAAATAACTTCCCAATGAGCAGTAGTAGTAGATTCACAGAGATGGCCACCATAGTGGCTCTTAGTGGGTTACTTTATGAATTTATTCATAGCCAGCAAGGTGGCTCAATGGGTAAAAGTGCATGCATGGAAACCTGGCTTCCTGGGTTTGATCCCCTCAGCCTATATGGTGACAGGAGAGACTTCTGAATGTTGTCCTCTGATCTCTACATTCTCTCTCTCTTAGATAGATAGATAGATAGATAGATAGATAGAGATAGATAGATAGATAGATAGATAGATAGATAGATAGATAGATAGATAGATAGATAGATAATTAAATGGAAAAAATCACCCTTTAGGTCAGAATAGAAGGCTCAGTGGCTAAAGAATTGCTTGGCTCACACAAGTAGTGTGAGGACTGTAGTTCAGAGACTGTGTAAAAGCAGGGCAGGTACAGGGGCTGCCTGTAATGTCAGCACACGTGAGGAAAAGACAAAGGATTCCTAGGGCAAGCTAGCCTAGCCAATTGATGAGTTCTAGGTTGAATAGAGATCTTGCCTTAATAATAAAAGTGAAGAGTGATTAAAAAAAAAAAACAAGAAAAAGAAAAACCATAGGTAAGTCAACCAGTCTTATTTCCTTTCTCCATAAACCCAGGTGAGTTTTCATTCCCTTTATAACCATGTACAATGGCTGGGTAGGATGTGGGTATGGCTGAAGTCCTCAGACTTGAACCCACATGACCGATGTAGGACTTATTTTTTTTAAAAAAAATGGTCTTGAATCCAGTCTCCAGAATACTTGGAATTCAAAGAGGCATGAGTACAGGTTGTATATGTCCTTTATATCACAACTTCTTATACTTTTCTGGACTTCAGAACATCTGAGGAGACTGTTAAGCACAGGTATTTGGGCCCATCCCTGGAATCACTGATTTGGGGGACTTTTGGTTGGACCTGAGATAAGCACATCTATCAAAGTCCCGAGAGATGATGATAATGATGATGATGATGATGATGATGATGATGATGATGATGATGACAGTAATGGTGATGACACTATCATGGGACCATTCTTTAGGAACTACTGTTCTTGGGCATCTCTTCTATTTCAGAGCAACTCATGACCTTAGTCTAAGGCAGAAAAGGTGTCAACAATGTGTAATAAGCTGTGATTCTGTGAGTATGAGTGTGTGTATCTGTCTATAAGAGGGCACTTGAGTGTGTGCCTATGAAAGCCCAAGGGTCACATTAGGGGTTATTTCTTTGTTCTGGGGCTTACCAGACTCTGCCTTCCAGGGCCAAAATTACAGGCCACTGCCATTTCTGCCCAGCATTGAAACTGTAATATTTCATAACCCTATAGACCTCAATATTCCCTAATGGCTCTGTCCAGTATAGAACTAATATTAGGCATTTGAATTTCTCTCACTCAGTAGTCAGCCCTAATGCATACCTTATTGGACAGCTTAGATGTAGTACATTTCCACCGTTGCAGAAAATTCTATGGAATAGCACCATTCAATAAAAATTCCAAAAAAATTATCTCTATTCTCAAAGTTTTCTTATTCGTCTCATTGTATTCCAAGAAAAACTCCTTTCAAAATCCTTCTACGGACATCAGATATGAAATTGCAATCCATTCCTCTTCTGTGCTTGCTTGCTATAACATCTCGTTCACTTAGAGGAGGGGAGGTTTTATACATTGTTTAACAGTGAAACAGTTAAGGAAACAGACTTGGCAATCACAGTCCTCTAAATGATCCAGACTTAGTAACACTGCTGGCATCACCTGGAACGCTTACAAGTTCCCTGAGGACTAATGACTGATCCTCTGTCTCAAAGAAGACACCAAAAGCTTTGGTTGGAAGTACTTCATGGATGCCACTTCTCAGGGATGACCACTGGGTAGTGTGAAATCTTTCCCCAAACAGTGTTTGCTTGGACTCCTAGTCTGGGAGGTCATCAGTGATTTGACCCAGAGGACAGCTTCATGAGAATCAGGTGCTGGTGGTATTGTGAGTTAGGAGAACACTAGACACAATTGTATAAATTCCTTATCCTTAGTTTTGTGCAGTTTAGATGCAGAATTTTCCATGTTATCCTTGGACCCTGAGGAAGTAGGTGGTCACATAGCAGGATTTGCCTTTGGAGTTTCTATATTTGGTGGCATCTCACTCGGCTTTAGCTTCACAGCCATCAGACAGAAGGCACGAAAAGGAGCAAACAAAAATGGGGCAGTCTTCTTCAGGTGGGGGTCCAGGCACTGCTATTCAGCCTCGCTATAGTTTGTGGATCAAAGTAGCAAAGTATTTTCTGTTTTGTTTTTAAAATTTTTTGTGAAAAATTAAAAAAAATTAGTTCTATTTTCCCACCACCCATATAATAAAATTCATTCCAAAATAGTATGAATTTGAGAAAGCACAACCCACGGGAGATCAGATTGACAGAACTGTTTTGTAGACAAAAATCATACTGTACATGATAAAGAATCTGAGTGGCCATCGGCCAGCTCAGCTGGGACCTTGCTGTTGAAAGCAAAATCAGGACTGAGCTGAGAGTGGACAAGACAAATTCAAGTTTCTGGTAGAGCATTTCCAGGGTTTCCATCTGCTTTTCCATCCTAGAGAAGAGGTGCAAAGCCACCACTGCCCAGAGTTGCTTGGCCTTTTGAAGGTATAAATCGGCTGACTTCTTCCTTACAGATTCGGCTAAACAGCAGGGGTCTGATCTACTCAGTTGGCTTGCTCCTGGCCTCTGTCTTTGTCACGGTAAGTTCTTTCATTCTTGAGTTTCCATGTTCTTCCATCCCCCTGCTTTCTTTGAAGACCAGATGGACTAGCTGTCCAATGACTGTGAGCAGTAGGCCTCCACATGACCCACTTTCCGGTTCTTTCTTCTAAAAGAGGATCCTAGGAACCCTCTGGAATTCCTCCCTTTCTGAAAGAAACAGATCTTTTCTCAGAAGCATAACTTTGCTTCACAGTGAGCCTAATTTTTTTTTCAAAGCAAAGGGTACTTTCTCGTTGTCGTCCAACAATAATGACAATAAAAAGAGGAGAGCTTAGGAGGCGGTCAGTGGGTACAGCTTGCCGCACAAGCCTGAGGTCTGAGTAGACTCAGAGCATATGTAAAAATCAGACAGAGCAGCACAGAACTGTAACCCACTGCTGGGAGGAGGCAGACCCCAGAGGCTTGCAGGCCAGCCAACATAACTGAATAACAGCTAGCTGCAGGTTCAATGGAGAGACCCAGCGTCAAAAAATAAGATGGAGGAAAAACTAAGTGAACAAAGCATTCCAATGTCAGTTTCTGGTCTCCAACCATGTCCATACCAGTGAGTGCACCATGCACACACACATGCATGCAAACAGACACAGACATACGGAGATACACTCAAGGAGGAGCTCCTTCTTTGATACACATAGTAGATTATAATTTATTGACTATTCCAAGTTATAAAACTTCTCCATGATTTGATGGTTTTGACCAGTACTCAGAGATTTAGAGAATATTTTATTGCCAAGGCACTTTTATAATACTCTCACTGTCTTGGCTATCCATTTATACAACAATATTTTCAACTCTACTGACATGTGTAATGGGGACAAAAATCCATTTGAAGTATCTGTTAGCACACAAATATGCTGCTGGATTTTCATATTAGTGTTGAGATGGAATATGATTTTTTTCTAAATGTTCCAAGAAAATGATCATTGGATTTCACCTGGCATGTTTTCGACACACATGTGCCAAGCAAGAAATGGGAATTCAGAGGGCAGACAGGAGAGAGAGAAGGGGAGGGAGAGAGAGAGAGAGAGAGAGAGAGAGAGAGAAGAGAGAGAGAGAAGAGAAAGAAGAGAGAGAAAGAAAGAAAGAAAGAAAGAAAGAAGAAAGAAAGAAGAAGAAAGAAAGAAAGAAAGAAAGAGAAAGAAAAGAGAGGAAGGGAGAAGAGAGGAAAGAGGAAGAGAGGAAGGGAAGAGGAGGAAGAAGGAGATGCCGAGGCGAGAGAGAGGAAGAAGGGCAAGGAAAAGGACATAAAAGGGAGGCACGTACGGCCTAAGGACACAGGACTATTTGTTATTAATAAGAAATGGGGTGGAGGGGGTAGGGGGGACTGTGTACCTGTTAAGTTTGTATGAGTGGAAATAAATAAATAAATAAATAAATAAATAAATAAATAAATAATAAATAAGAAAGAGAGCCAGCAGAGTATTGGCATTCTAGAAGCCATGTTGAGAAGGCGTCGTGAGTTGGGAGGAGTGATTGACTGTGCCAAGTGAGATGAACTGCATGTTGTCCATTTAGAAATAGAGGTTATCTCATTGGTACTCTTGAGTGGTGTGGTTTTGTTGCGTGATGGGGCAGGTGGAATGTTATAAGCTAAGAAGAATGGAAGGAGAAAAGTTAGATGCTTTGTATGCACAACTCTTTCGAGTTACCTTACAGATGATTTGTTAAGGATGGAGGGAAATGGGAATTTTTAAAGTTGTTTTTAAGGTGAAAAGTACAGTAGTGCTGTTTGAGCTGTTTGAGAAATGGATCCAATGAGTATGTGGAGTTGCCTGTGAACGAGGGTGGTGAGGGAGAGTCTTCACTTACAGGAGAGAAGCTGGAAGGTAGTTGGTGGCGAGAACTCAGTGAAATGAAAGTAATTGAAGGTAGAAATGGAGCATTTCAGGCTTAAGGGGAGATATGAAATATCTACCCCAGGAAGAGTTAGGCAAGGACCAAGGCAGGATGGGATGTCTGTCTGAGAGCATTCCTAGCCTGCCTCAGCTCAGGGAGAACAGTCACTGTGGCCGGGCGCTGATGGCCTTCCAGTCTTGGTGGTCAGCTCTGTGAACCTAGCATGACCAAAGCCAGACATGGCTTCAACTGCAGAACTGTGGTTTAGCTAAGCAATGACAACTAGTGAATGAGAGGTCAGAGAATCATGACAGATAGGCAGGAGCAATAGCAAATGGAGATGAAGAAGGCAAGGAGGTCAGATAAGAGGCAAGACAGTATCAGTCAGTTGTATGTCAAGATGAGAAGGGGTTTTGGAGTTGTGGGAGTTGGGGTAGCAATGGAAATAGCTGGAAAGAAAGGATATTATAGGAATTTTCAGCACCAGGGATATTAGATTTTTCTGCTATTGGTAATAACAAGGTCAGGCTTACAGCCTTGCCCCGCATAACTTTTGCAAATGAAACTGCTGGATCTAGTCTGCACGGGAACCACTGGCTTAGTGTGGTTAGTCAACTAAAGAAGTGCATTTTTTTACTTTATTCCTTTGAATATAAATACAGCAGGTGTCTCAGTCACCAGTGGGTAACTGGTGCAACACGGAGGGCCAGGACTGGAGAGAACAAGTGTAGGAAGGATCTTCCCTGCAGGTACTGAAGTCACTAAGAACACAGTGTGACTATGTTGGTGAACCGGGGTGTAGAGCCCTGAAGAATGGTGGTAACCAGGGCGGCATGGCTGAAGGAGTTACTAAGAAGACAGCAACGTTTGGTGGGGAAACATGAGCTTTCCTGGGGGAAGGGGGGCAACTCCCTCACCTCCAAGGACAGCCATGGGACAAGATTTGTGGGTAGTAAAGAAGCCGCTGGGCTGGATGTGGAGTAAGAGAGAAGATGCCCAGCTCAGATGCTGCACAGCTGATTACAGGGGCTGAATCCCAGGGAAGGAGCTTAGGCCACTCTGTTTCCTGGTCCCGACATTTTTATTTGTTAAGTCAGGTGACCGATCCCTGTCCTGCAGGCTCCGGCTTCCTTTCTTCTCCATGTTGATGTTCCTGCTTTCTAAGACATGGACGCTGGCAAGTCCAGAGAGGCCGGGACCTTGCCTAGAACTGCCCCTCCCCCAGGTCACCCTCCCTGGTCCCTCGACCCTCCCCCAGGTCACCCTCCCAGCACCCTCTGACCCATTCTTTGTATTGCAGGTGTTCGGCGTTCACCTGAACAAGTGGCAGCTGGACAAGAAACTGGGGTGTGGGTGCCTCTTCCTGTACGGCGTGTTCCTGTGCTTCTCCATCATGACGGAGTTCAACGTGTTCACCTTTGTGAACTTGCCCATGTGTGGGGACCACTGATCTGCCAGGCCCCCCGCCGAGGCCCAGGTCCTTCTCTTCTGTGCAATACGAGACCCGGCGGCGCGCTGAGTCAGGTGGGGCCCCAGGGCCTCAGGTTCTGTCTCTGCCGTGCTGTCCCCAGGCCTCTGCCTCCTGCCCCGGTGGCCCAGGCTGTCCCAGCCACCCACCTCCTCCGCTCCCTCGCCACCTTGATCCTACCTCCCACCTGCTCCCCTTTACCTGCCCGCCCACACCCTCCTTGCCTCCTTTGTGTGAAGACCTCCAACATCCGCGTGAATTTTCCAGCTCCATTTTTTGAACCTTGACTGAGATTCTAGAACAAAAACTGGCTGCTAACTGGCCCAAGCCAGGCACAACTTACTCCTATCCCACCTCCTTTTTTAAGTTATTTCATGGAAGATACCCTAATTTATGACCTGAGACTACCGAGGAAGTAGGAGGATTCACGGATGGCAGGAGCGGGTGAGGTGGTTTTGCCTGCAGGTGATTTCTAGGTCTCTGGGTCTGGGAGATGGTTTTACTTTGGGAGAATTCCGCTGCTCTATTCCTTTCCTTCCAGACACGGAGGACTCGCCTTGCGCCATCTTCTCTCGCTGGGCGCTATCTTAGTAGATTTACCACAAATTGAACTGCGTGTCCCCTGGGTGTGAGCCCCACGCATGTCGGAGCATGCGTGGATTTAGCAATGAGTCAGGAAGCGGCTGAACCAGGCCAAGGGGAACAAATGCATGACATTTTTTTTGCCCAAGGACACCTGGCTGAAGTCCTCTGGGCATCGCCTAAGGCAGAGGTGCAAGGCGCGAGTGGAAGAAACCTGCATCACACATGGTGACTAGAACCATCTCTTTCTCACTAGGTTCTTTCTAGTTTTTTTTTTTTTTTCAAGCAATAGTTCTAGCCTGCCAGAGGCCTCTGCCAGGAGCCCTGGCTAACTGTCCACTGTCCATCCTTGCGGCACAGCGCGTGAGTCCTTGAGATGTGCTCTCTTTGCTTGGCATTTGGGGTGACAGGAAGTGACACAGAGGCCGCCGTTGTTCTCCGGCAGGAGTTACAGACACTGGTTCCTTGGAAGACGAAGGAGAAGCATATTTTGCACAGATGACATGGATGAAGTCCCAATTGGCCACTTGGTATCAAGTACACTGGACCCTGAGCCCTGGCTCTCGGGCATATGTCCTTCCTCACAGGATGTCACCACCAAGCTGGCCAGCTCACCCCCTCACCACCTAGAGGGATGGCCAGGGAGGGAGAAAGTAGAGACCTAACGTCTTGGAAGTCACATAATGCGTTAGTTGCAGACTTGCTCAAGGGCATAAGTTATTGTGAACATTCTGCCAATCACTCACTCAACAGCTCTGCTAGGTTTTGTATGATGCTGAATTATTATGCAGATTAATTCCACCGAATTGAGACACACCCATGCTTGTTACACCTGTATTTATTGAAACTGTGGATTCTTGCCCGCCCGTGCTGACCCTCGTATTTACTTTAAGCACTGAACACTTACCATTCATTCGGTATGGTTTGCCCAGTCCCTTGTACACATTCTGGTATGAATTGTAAAAGAAAATATATAATAATAATAATAGTAACTTGATACAAATTGGTCAGATGTTTCTGTTTGGAGGTATAAACCGAGGGCAGCGTCAGCCCAAGGTACACCTACCCAAGTAAGGACTAAGAGAAGGAGTCACCAATCTGAGCTCTCAGAGCTAAGACAATTTATTGATTTGGTCGCACATTTTGCACTGGTTTATGGCGATTGCTTTCTTGGATGGATGGTGTAAAATAAACTTCTCTGTTCTGTATCTTCCCTTGAGCAGAGTGAATTGTTTTCTCCACTGGTCTGTTGCTTCACAGTCAAGAGAATGCATGGATGGTAAATGATGGCTGTTGCTGTGGAGTCAGGTATCTGTGCCATTTCTAGGTGGATTCACTTGGAAGCCTGAAAATATCTAGTCATGGGTCCTCCCATGGGTCCTCTACCTGTGACATGACATTACGTTAGGAATCCCTTCTTCCCAGTAGACTCAGAAAGGAAGAACTTCACAGTCTAGATACTGATGTTCACCAGTAGTCAAATTCTCCATTCTGATAGGATAAGGGTTTTGTTATGAAAAGACCTCCTCCGTCCAGGCTTGGTTACGCATGTCTGTAATCCTACCACTTAGGAGGAAAAGACAGGAAATTATGAGTCTCAAAGCCAGTCTGGACTACATAAAGAGACTTCATCTCAAAAAAAAAAAAAAAAAAAAGCAATCAAACTCTAGGTATATTGTGAAGAACTGGTAGCTGAATCAAGCCCTGGACAAGCCTGCAAGAAATTGTCTGATAGATGGGGAAGGCCCAGCCCATGGTGGGCTGGTGAATAAGATGGAGAGAACAGGTTAAAGAAGTTGGCATCCTTTGGTATACTTGGCCAGACACGCTGGTCTGGCAAGTGAGAATTGTCTCTCTTTCAGCAGCTCTGTGGATATATGGATAAGGTGTGGTCGGTTCCCTCGGCCTCTGGTGTTGTCCTGCCAAACTGGAGTAAGACCTATAATCAGACAATAAAACCCTTCATTCACATAAAAAAGCAAAACAAAACAAACTGCACCTCCCAGTTCCTTAAAAAAGACCATAACATGGAGTTGCATGCTTAGATCCTGTAAGACTTTTAGAAAATAATTACCCAATTAGTAAAGAAGTTGTTTGCACTTGAGATTCAGCACAATTTAACAGAAATCAGAGGAAAAATAGCTATCAATTCACAGTAACTACTTGAACTGTTTAAAAATATGTATTCCTAGGGGTGAAAATAAATAGTAGTTAATTAGCTTCATTTTTTTAGTGTTTACATCCTAGACTATTCAGTTACCATAGTGTGTGTTTCACAAATATGTCCTATATGTGTTAGTGTATTTTCATGATGTTGATTGGTGTACACAAGCATTAGATGCTTAGTTTTACTTAATCATAAACAAAAGCATATTTGATAAAAAGCTTGATGTTATTTATTCATTCTTAAATACTGGCTATGGAACTCAGGGCCTTTGGGTAAGTATTGAGCTACATTCAATCCACAGAAGCTTCATTTAAAAACACCCATTTTCTTTTTTTTTCTTTCTTGTTTTATTTTTTTAACTTTTTTATTATTATTATTTCTGCTCATACAAACTTAACAGGTACACCAGTCCCCTCCCTCCCTCCACCTCCCCTTGACCCCCCTGAGCTACATCCAATCCACAGAAGCTTGATTTAAAAACACCCATTTTCTTTTTTTTTCTTTTTTTATTGTTTTATTTTTTTAACTTTTTTTATTATTATTATTTCTGCTCATACAAACTTAACAGGTACACCAGTCCCCTCCCTCCCTCCACCTTTCCTTGACCCCCCTGCTCCCCCCTCCCCTCTCCCCTCTCCCCTCTCCCCTCCTTCCCCATCCCCCAATACCTGCCCCCCCATCCCCGGAGCATCCTTTAATGTTCATGCCAAACTCTCCACTGGGTCCTCCTCTCCGATGAGGTGCAAGGACCCAGGAGCATTTCCCAGAACCCTTTCCTGTATTCCCCTTAAGTTTAGGAATACTACTGTGACTGTCAGACCCTAGCCTCCAAGGATCCTAGTGCCTTTAGTCCATGCTAGACTTTACAGGGTCAATAATGTGTTGGACATAGCTCAGGTCATGCAAAGTCCTATTATGATTGCTTCAGCCCTAACTTGTGTGGAGTATCTTGCATATCATTACTTCTCCCATCCTTGTGCTCTTACAATCTTACCGCTCCCTCTTCCGCAAATTTCCCTGAGCTTCAGGATGGGGAGAGATTAGGCTGGCCCAGTTCCAGGTGGTTGATATAGAGTCTCTGATGTTCTGAATTATGGTTTGTTGATTTTTTTTTCAGTTTTGCTGCTCCTGCATTGCCTTTGGCTCTACCCTGATGGGTATTGGATGTTACCCCCTGGCCAAAGATAAAAACCTGTTATAAGAGTATATTCAAAGGTAGATGGAATAAAAATAGGAAACCGCGGTGAGAGAAGGGTCAATCACCTATTTGCAAAATGGTTACTTTCTGTCAGGCAGCCTATATACCCTCCCTTTCTGCTAAAGATCATACCCCATCAGTTGCAAATGATCAGGAAGGAAAGTCTGTGAACTTAACCAGATGTCTTCTTACTTACTTGCAATCCTTGATGGTGGCCTATTTTCTCTGCTGTAACATGGTCCCCTCTCTCCTTGTTTCTGGTGGGGCCCTCCTTCCCCATCCCTCCTGTTTATAATCTTTACAATTACTGTAGGTATTACAGAGATTTGTCTTTGAGTGTCTCTAAGTGGGTTTGGTACTAGGATCCACCTACTAGGGAATGCATATGGCGCTTAATTTTCCGTATCTGGGATACTTCACTCAATATAATTGTTTCTAATTCCATCCATTTCTGGGCAAATTGCATTAATTCATCATTTTTGATGGCTGAGTAGTATTCCATTGTATAAATGTACCACATTTTCCTTATCCACTTGTCAACTGTCGGACATTTGGGCTGATTCCATGACTTTGCTATTGTAAACAGTACTGCTGTGAACATGGTTGTGCTTGTGCTATTGAGGTGAATTTTTGCTGTAGAGGGGGTTATTCCCAGAAGTGGAATAGCAGGGTCATATGGCATTTCAATCTTTAACTTCTTTAAGAATCGCCAGACGGCTCACCAGAGTGGTTGTATGTGGTTCCCCTCTCTCCACATAAAACAACCATTTTCTGAGAAACTTTAGAAACTACAATCAGTTCTCCATTTCTCAAAGCAAAAATCCTGGGAAGAAAGTTTGGCGTGGTGGCTAACCCTTGTGAGCCCCGTTGTTGGAAGGCAAAGACAGGAAGACTGAGAGATCCAGGTTAGTCTGGGCTGTGTAGCAAGTTTTTGGCAACCTGAGCTCCCAAGTGAGACCCTGTCTTCAAAAAAAGATAACAAAAAATAAATAAATGTTGGCATAAACTAGTTTCCCTATTTGATCCATGAGGATGTCAGTCTGGAAACTATGAGGGATTCCTTTCTAAGATGAATGGTTAGCATGATTCTGCCTGAATTTCAGTCATGTACAATTATATCTCGAACTGCCTATTGAAAATGTGGTTTCCAGTGAGTCAGCTGTCCTTGATACAAAAATGCTGATGCTAGTCATTTTCACTGCTTCTTTTGTGATGGAACTTGAGAAAGACTGAGATGGCTTCAAGGAAATAATACTTCTTTAAGTATCTCACACTTGACATTGTTGATGAAGAGATGCTACCAGCAGTCTTCTGAGGTGACTGGTTTTAGTTAACTCTAGAGGTTGCGGTCTCATGGACAGTAAGACACCTTTATGGCCTGGACCAATGAAAGGCACATCCTGGAGTCTGCACGCCCTCTTGGGCTCATTTGGCTGACTGTGCAGGAAGGTACCCGGAGGAGAGCCTCATTTCCTTCCCAACTCATCTTGCATCTGCCTGTGGGCCGCCCACCATTATGTTCTCGGGTGGCCTCAGATATGCCAAAAGGCCACACAGGAAGACAGTTCTGTGCATATCAGAAATGTACCATCTACCTCTTTCCCAAGGAAGCGCTGGTCCTGCCTTTTGGAGAATTGCAGGCTTCTCTGCGCACACATTTATGTTTGCCTTCAAAAGGATATGATAAAAGAGACTAGGGAGGTGACTCAATGGGTCACGTACTTATTGTGCAAACATAAGAACCTGCATTCAGATCCTCCACAGCCAGTTTAAAAAAAAAAAATGCTGGGCATGTCTTTGTATGTCTGCACTGGCAGAAGAGCAGGCAGGGCTGAGACAGGCAGATTCCCAGAACTTACCAGCCAAATAGTATAGCCAATTGATGAGCTTCAAGTTGAGTGAGAAACCTTGTTTCAAAGGATAAGATAGAGCAAAACATCTGACATTAGCATCTAGTCTTCATATGCACACACACACACACACACACACAAAAGGACACAAATGTAATGATGGGGCAATGAATATATTATTCATGTTTTCCAAAATCTTTTCCCATGAACATTTATAATTTACAGTCATAAATTCACATACTAGGGATTCAAGACTCTGTATTTTGAACTGTTTTTCAAGGTTTTCAAAGAAAACCCTAAGTGATTAAAGAAAGATGGTGGTTATTAATATTGTAAAGTACAGACAGTTTCCAAAATGTGATATAATGTAGAGACAGCATGCATTGGCAATAACTGATCAATACTGCCTTGCATTCTACTAAATTATTCATGTAAGTATTCAGATCGTTGGAAAGAAGTAAAGATGGGAAACTGATATTGGAGAAATTGTTTTTCTAATGATTTATTCTTACCTATTCAAAGTAGGATGCTTGTCTGATCAATAGGATACTTCAGTAGTGGTTCTGGTCAAATATTTTTCACTGGACAACATATTTCTATGTTGAATTTTGTATAGGCTTCATAATAATGATCTCAGTTATTTTTATATTAGCAATACACAACACACAAATATGTATATAAATACATGCACACAAACATATGGTCTAAGACCAAAGTTATGAAAATGGCATCTTTAAAATTCTCCAAATGTTATCATAAAACTACACGAACATGGCAGATAATAAGTAAAATGTTATATTCATTGAATAATAATTGAAAGATGTGGGCACTGCTAAGAGGTCCAGGAGCAAGGCCTGTAGAGAAGAAAGGTAACTGGGTGCAGAAGACAGATTATGTCATGGCCCAGATCTGATTCCACATTGAAACTTCTGCCTCATTTCAGAACTTGGAGCAGAAGGGAAGAAACTCAATCAACATTTTCTAGATGACCTAGTGTTATAGTCAGGTCATCTACTTCCTTAATGAAAAATAATCGGTCTCATTAATTTAAGAAGTTGCACTGAACATCAACATGGCAAGCATTTCTTGCCAAGGTCTAGAAATTCTAAACATGGTGAGTATTCTTGGCTATTAATTTCTTTTATTCTGTGTCTGTGTTCATAGGGAAGACTGCAATTTTGGCCATTCGTGGGATCTTTCTACTTATTTCCCCCAAACATGTGTGTCTATACATATTGAATTTCTTGGTCTAGTAACACATGCCACTATATTTCCAGCCCTTGGGAAGTAGAGGCACAAAGTGAATATGAGGCCAATCTGGGCTACTTGAGACCTTGTTTCAAAAAAAAAAGAATTATTTTATTTTTCAATATAACTTTCTCTCTCTCTCTCTCTCTCTCTCGCTTGCTCTCGCTCTTATGCTCTCTACCTCCTGGATGGCTATGGTCACTTGAACTGGCCTCCTGTTTCTACTTCCAGCCATGTCTTCTGCTATGCAATTTCTGTAATAATGGACTGCATCCTCTCTGGAACCATAAGCCAGAGAAGCAGTCCTTTCTCTCCTAAAGCTGGTTGTATCAAAGTATTCTCTCACGCAAGAGTAATTACAATGCAATCTTATTTTCAAGTTCCTCTTCACACTTCTAAGAAGAATTTATTTGATCAACTAAATGTTCAGTAAAACATTTCTAAGAAGGAGATGAAGAATTTGTAGGAAATAAATTCTGAGTACTACGCCAGAAAATCCACTCATTTACTATGAATATGCAAGTCAATTAATTGGAGCCATTGAAATTCAATGTGACTTGGGGGAATATGGTAGTAGAACTATTTACATTACTCTTCACAGGAACCCATGAAGTTCCAAATTCCAACTCGGTTTGATTTTATTTTTTCTGGAAAGGAATTATGTCCCCTTCACCTTTTAACATGAGTTACTGGCTACACAGAAAGTTTTACAATTTATATATGTGAATTCTGGGCCAAGCCAGATTTGCTAAGATATGAACTCCTGTTTCTTCTCAAAATTGCTAGCTGCAAATTTATAGCCTAAGAAGCAATGAGCTCCCATGTATCTCCAAATTTCTCTGGTTTCTCCCTCACTTTAGCAGCTGCCACGATTGTTCCTTCAAGTCACCTTTTCATGGGGCATAAACAGTGTCCCTGGACTTCTCCCCCCTGCTGACCTAGAGGGTGAATTCCTCAAGGATTTTCCTTGCCAGCTGGCCCATGATGAAGAATCAGTCCATGAACACACTTCAAAACAGGAAGGGCTGAGGCAATAATTTGCCCAGACTCTGTGGTATGTTAAATAAAAACAAAAACCATTTCTATCCCAATTTTTAAACTTTAGGTGAAACTGTGATGGCCTTCTCCTTGTGAAACTACCAGTCACAGAAACCAGAAACTCTCAACTGAAGGATGGGTCCTGGCAGGCCCTCTCAACCTCTCAATCCCACAGATGAATGCCTCCAGTCACATGATCACGGAGGTACCTACCTGTCCAGCTGCTCTTTTTAGATGAGAGAGAGAAAAGGCGGCTTTCCTCCAGAAAGTAAGAAAGGAAGTTAGCGTGAGTTTTGGTGTGAGAGTTCACAAGTTGTTTGTGATACTTCATTTCCTCTATGCCTGGAGTTTACCTTTATTGTTCATTTTTCTTTATGTATATTTTGGAGATCATCTATGATGGGGGATGCTTTGTTCCAATGTATATTTTGGAGCTCATCTGTAAGGGGGGAAAAGTGTTATATGATTTCATTCTCTCATCTTTCTAGAGAAGAACTTTTCTTTATTTTCAATTATATTAACAGTGAATGTATGTGTTTTCATCACCTGCTTTCTACCCCCACCCCCCACCTATCCTCCCTCCAGCAGTTTCCCTCCCTTTCCCAGGCCCCCCTGAATGTGTCATCAGCTGGGTCCCATATTGGACATTTGATCTAGTAAGTGACCCAAAGTAATCTGGAACCCACAAGGGTGTGAATGGCCTATTAATAGATAAACCATAAAGAGCTCCCACCCCTTTCCTGATCAGCACTAGTCCCATGCAGTTTCACAGAGTAGCATCATATCTAATAGAATCTTAACTGCTCTGTGGCAGAATGCTGATAGGCCAGCTATTGTGATATTCTAGTGAAGGTAGACAGCATTAAGTTGAGTTTCTGGGTGGAGCATCCCTGGTAGGAACAGAGGTTACCATCTTACATTACGTCTCCTTAGCCTCTAGCTCTTATATTCTTACTAACCCCCTTCCACAAGATTCTCAGAGTCTTGAGATGGGGTTGATTTAGTTGTCCTGATTACAGCCAAGCCATCCTCAGTTGCTCTTACTTTGTACTTTGGCCAAATGTGGTTTTCTACTTTTGCATCCTCCATTGAGCAGGGATTACTTCCTGGCTAAGTATTGACTGCTTCTTTGAGCTACGGGTATGAGTGTTTAGATGGTAGCTTGCTATAAAGTATTCATAGTTATGAGTAGTTTGTTTCTTCCTAGGGCCTGTGATGTCCCTATCCACAAGTATTGGTTTACAATACCAGGCGTATATTCCCACTTGGGAAATGGGCCCCAATACCCATCAGAAAGCATTGAGCTACCCCATACCTTACAAGCCACTATTGTACTATGGAACTCCTCGAGAGAGAGTGGTGCTGTAGCTCTCGGTGTTTGTAGCTGAGTGGGGTCGCTGATCACTATTTCAACTCCAGTGCCTTCATCATACCTTCTGACCCTGCAGGGCAAGTCTGCACGGAGGAAGTTTCCCTCTCCATTCCAGCATGTTTGCGTGACGCCCTAAGAGGAAGAATTTTTGGAGAATCTCAGAGACTAAATGTATTCATCCTTTTCCAGTGTTGGCATTGAACCCAAGGCCTCAGGCACCCCCAGATAAGCACACTGCTGCGTCCCTAGTTTTAAGTACATTCATCTTAAAGGACAGGTGGGCTCTACATTTGCTCCCTGGCAATAGCACCAGATACCACCATCCTTTCTAATATCCTACATGTGAGTTGTGGACCTATATGAGAGAAAGCAGACTCTCTGAGAGAAAAGAGCTTTATTGAGCTGATTGTTCTGTATCTGGGAGGTACAGAGGCTGCATCCAGTCTTGGGTAGTGCAGGTTATCACATGGCACGAGTTTGCATGAGTGAGTTCCTCTTTCGCTCCTTTAACCACCAGGTTCTTTATAACAATCAGGGCTCCACCATAATAGCTGTACCTAATGCCATCTCTATTAAAGCCCAGCCTCTAAACACCACCATCAGGTTAAATTCCATCCTTCGGGTATCATAACATCTGACTTTGGGGGTTCATCACCTGCAGGAATTCAAGAAACAGTGCTGATTCAGAACAGTTCTTTATGTATTCTTTCTCCACTTTTCTGAAAACAGTTATTGAAACAGAAATAGAATATGTATTAAATATTTCTCATGCACAGTAATGGATTTTTGTCTTATGTCTTTACACTTTGTTTCATCCATCCTCCTTTCCCATTTCTCTTCTCTATTTACCCTGACAACTTCTTGCTGTTTCTTTAAACCTTCCAAATAGTCTACCTACTGTCTTCATATCATGTGTAATCTATTATTATTTTTTCTGTCTCCCCCTTCTTTACTTCTCACAATCTCCTTCTTATTTTCATCTCACACCTACACACACACACACACACACACACACACACACACATCTACAGTCACATACACAGACAAATCTAAATATAGAATCTGCATATGAGAGAAAGCAGATTGCATTTTCTAAGTGTCTAGCTTATTTTGCCTAACAATCATTTTCCATTCCATTCCATCCATATTCCTGGAAATGTCATGATTTAATTTTTCTTTATGGCTAAAAAAATTCCTTGTGGATATAAAAACGCCTCTGTGGTTTGTTGACTTTGAGTTATTTGCATGTAACTAGGAGTGGTATAGTTGTATGAGATAATGGTTCCATTTTTTGCATTCATTCATGGGGTGGGTACACCAGAAGGCATTTCTGTGTGTGTGCTTTCATCAAAGACAAACCAGATGAAATACAGTGAGTCGCACAAGTGAAAAGATTTGAAAATACAAGGAAGCCTGGCATGGGAGATGAAGGGCTGTAGGGAGAAAAGAAAGGAGGATGGGATTGGGGAGTAAGAGGTGAAAAATATCATAAATTCACTATATCTGTGCAGGCAACATTAAAAAATAAAAGAGAATAAACGGGAAAAGTCTGTGTATGTTTATGGAGGCCGAAGGATGGCATCACAAATCATTCTGGATTTCTTTACCTCCTTATTGTTTTGCTTTGCGGCTTCCCAGTCTCTGCCTTCCAGGACTGAAATTATAGGCCACTCCTGTTTCCACCTGGCATTTTTTGTGTGAGATCTGGACATCTAAATTCAGGTTCTTTTGTTTGGGAGGCAAAGGCTTTAACCCCTGAGCCATCTCCCCAGCCCAATAAATATTTTTAAAAGTGCTTAATATCCTTAGCCATCAGGAAAATGCAAATTAAAACTACTTTAAGGTTTCATCTCACCTCAGAATAAGACATCATCAAGAAAACAAATAACAATAAGTGCTGGAAAGGTTGCAGGGGTGAGGGGAACCCTTATTCACATTGAGTGGAAATATAAACTGGGGCAGCCAGCCACTGTGTAAGTTATCATGGCTGTTTCTCCAAAAGCTATACCACTCCTGGGAATGTATAGAGTCAAAAGGACTGTATATCCTACTACACAGATATTTGCACATCCATGCTCTTTGTTGCTGTATTTCCAACATAAGCTGGAATCAATCTAGATGTTCATTCACTGATGAATGGATAATAAAAAATGTGGTACAATGGAATTTTATTCATTTGTAAAGAAAAATGAAGTTTGCACATAATTGGATGGAACTAGGAATTATTATGCGAATGAGGTAATCCATGGTTAGAAAAACAATCACAGCATGTTGTATTGCAAAGAAACCCAAAGGAATATATATTAACCATTTGTATTTCCTCTTTCAAGAACTCTCTGTCCAATTCCATAGCCCATTTTTAATTGTGTTGCTTTTTTCCTGATTTTTTAAAGTTATTCGTGCAGTTTAGGTATTGATCCTCTACCAGTTGCATATGTGACCAAGATTTCCTTCCATTTTTTAAGCCACCTCTGAGCTATCTGACAGTTTCCTTTGCTGTACAGAGACCGTTTAATTTGACGAGGCCCCATTTGCAGGCCGTTGTTCTTATTTCCCAAGTAATTGGCGCCTAAATCAGAAAGTGCTTATCTATCCCTGTGCCATGAAGGGCAATCCCTACCTGTTCCTCACACAGTTTCAAAAATTTAGGTTTTTATGCCGAGGTCCTTGATCCATTTGGAGTTGATTTTTATGCAGGATAAGAGAAAAGGATGTAGTTTCATTCTTCCACATATAGTGCCAGGTTTTCCCAGCACCCTTTGTGAAAGAGGCCATCTTTCCTTCAAATGTGTATTTGGGCATTTCTGTTAAATATTAAGCTGCAGCTGTATGAACTTATACCTGGATCCTCTATTCTGCTCCATTGGTCTGTGAGGTTGTCTTTATGCTAGTGCCATGTTGTTTTTATTACTATGGCTCTGCGGTATAACTTGAAATCAGGTACAGTGATACTTCCAGCAATATTCTTTTTTGCTCAGTATTTGCTTTGGTTGTCTGGGATATTTTTGTGCATTCACATGACTTTTAATATTTTTTTCTATTTCTGGAAGAAGAAAAAAAGAAGAGGCACAAGCAGTGAGGGACTGGGATAACTGGCTATACTGACCTTGGTATTACATAACTAAGGAAGAGCTGTAGAGAGGAGCAAGATCTGGATGGAAACTAGCTGTGGCCAAACGCTTCGCTGACTTCCTGACCTTTCAAGGTGACCTGTGCTGAGGGTCAAAGTCTCAGCACACTACCTGCTCAGATGGGAACCAGAGTCTCTATGCATTCTGTCCTTCAGATGACCACCTGCGGTTGTGGCTGAAGTATTGGCGTGCCTACAAACACAGGTGGTCACTGCAGTCGGGGCTGAAGTCTCCGCGGTCTTCCTTACCTCAAACAGCAAACAGAAGTTGAGAAAATATTTAGTGGGTTCCTGACCTCACGTGGTGACTAGACTTGGAGCCAAAGTCTCTCATGTCATTCATTTCTATTATCTTTATTTTTTATGCTTACTGTTTTGGGCTTTGTGTTCTTGCCTTTCTAAGACTGGGTTTCATCACTAGACTGAGTTTCATCATTAGATTGTTTATTTAAGACATTTCTGAACTTTTTTTTGCATGTGTGGGAAGAGTGTGGCTGTGCATTGAAGAATGTGTGTGCCTGTGGAAGCCCAAGGGTGACTTTAGAAATCACCCTAAATTGCCCTACCTCCTTATTGCTTTGCTCTGGGGTTTCCCAGACTCAAACCTTTCAAGGCCACAAGTGCAGCCTGCTGCAATTACCCCCCACCCCCAGCATTTTTACAAGAGATCTGGGGTCTGAACTCAGGTACTTTTGTTTGCCAGGCAAAGGCTTTAACCCCTGAACTATCACTTCCATTTTCATTTGATCATAAGAAGTTTTTAGTTTCCTCTCCTATTTTATCAATGGTCAGTAATTCAAAAGTATATTGTTCGATCTCCAAGTGTTTGTATAGTTTCTCTAGTTTATCATGCTGTTGACTTCTATTTTTATTTCACTATGATATGATTAAGATATAAGAAATAATTTCAATTGTTTTGTATTTGTTTCTTTTTGACCTATAACATGGGCTAGTTTATAGAAGATTCTATGGACCACTGAAAATAACATGTATTTTATTTCTTTGTGGTAAAGATATTTTTGGGTTCATTTTGATCTACAATGTACTTTAACTTTGAAACTTCATTGATTTTTCAGTGTGGATGAAATGAAAGTAGGGTAATTAAAGTCACCCACTACAATGGTTTCAGGATCTACCAGATCTTACATGCCCTATAGTGTTTGTTTTATGAAATAGGAATCATCAACATTCTGTGCATGTATACTAGCAATTGTTATACCTTCTTGACAAATCATTGTCTTTATTAACATGATATGGCCTTCTTTTTCTCTTCTGACAAATCATAGTTTGAAATCTGTTTTCTCAGGATACCAGAATAGCTATATATATATATATATATATATATATATATATATATATATATATATATATATATATATATATATATATAGCTTCTATCTACTTGAAAGATTGCTTTCCATCTTTTAGACTGTGGGTATCTTTGGTGATGGAGTAAAATTCTTGGAGGCAACATGTAGTTGGATCACTTTTTTAATGCAGTGAGCCAATCTGTTTCTTGGTTGATGAGTTAAAACCATGACAAAAGATCTGATGTTACTCTTTTTACTAGTATTTTTAAAGCATATATTTTATTCCTCTCCTTAATTTATCTAATTTTGTTTGCAAACTCTCTTCATTGGGAATCCTTTTTCTTTTGTTCTTTATTTATCTTTCCCAATCACTTGTCCTTACTCTGTGGCAGATTAAGTTCAGACTCCCTATCCTCTAGTCCCCCTGTTCTCAGGCCCCCAGTATAGAACATTTGAAACAGGTTCTCTCTCCAAATGGTGCCCAGCCCCTGGCTCCCAGTCACAACAGATTGACAGAATGGGATTCCTCTCGGCTGCTGACTCTTCCACTGGAGACATCACTGTCTCACCAAAACCCACAACTGATTGAGGCTTGTGAGGGATGTGGGCAACTCCTGAAAGTTTGAGTCCCAAGTTGCTGTTAGGGAGCCTTTCTGCTTCCCCTCCTCCTACCTAGAACTGTGTAGCTGGAACTGTGTTTGGTCTGGCTTCTTTTCCATGACTCACCTTTTTCTCAGCCCTTTGCAGATGTCCTGTTGCTACACCACTAAGTAAGTGTCTGCAGGTTTTAAGGTCATTGAGGATAAAGCCCTCCCTCATAACCATCACTTGTAAAACCAGGGACTGAAACTGCAGGACTCTGATTCCTTGGTCCTGGAATCAGATATAGTATTCTAAACTGCCTAGCCAATCATGTCTAGGCAGAGATGCTTGTTATAGGAGTAAGAACACCTGCATAGGAAAGCGCCCTTCAAGAAAAACCATCTACAGGAGAAACTTAAGAAATATTACCCAGGGGCCAGAGAGATGCCTCAGGGCTTAAGACTCTGCCTCATAAGCAGAAGGTCCTGAGTTCAGATCCCAGATTCCAAGTAAAAATGTCAAGTGGAAAAGGTAGCAGCCTGCACTTTCTGAGCCTGATCGGGTGGAGCCTGGGAAATCCCAGAGCAAAGCAAAAAGAAGGTAGAAGCAATCCAGGATGATTCCCGAAGTCACCCTTGGTCCTCCACAGGAACACACAGTGCCCTCTGATACACACACACACACACACACACACACACACACACACACACACACACAATAAATAAATAAATAAATAAATAAATAAATAAATAAATAAATAAATAAATAAATATTAATAAGTAAATAAAGTTTTAAAAAAAGAAATATTACCTACAACAAGGATCAGCTCAGTGGTCTCTTTGGTCATTGTACACTTTCACCTCTTGAGAATTCTACACTTTTACACTTTTCTCTACAGTGGACACTGCCTGCCTCTGACACTATCTCATCTGAAATTTTTCAGTAGTGATCACAAGAGCCAGGTTGCTGAGCATAAGCCAGAGCAAGATCCAGGGGACACCACTCTTCTCCCCTTCTATTTAGAATAGAGTCCATGTTGTTGTTTTTCTTATTCTGGACTCTTCTATATCATTGGGTCACAGAGGCATTTTCTAGCCCACCATTTTACCTGGAAGCCTAGTGCATAAATGGATTTTCTCTTAACATTTCTTTAATATTTATTCATTTGTCCTGTGTGTGAGCATGTGGGCTTGCATGTGCATTCGTGTACATATATGTGTATGATGTGGAAGTGTATATGTTTGTGAGTATGGGTTGGGTGTGCATGTGGAGGTAGAAAGCAGCCTTTGGGTATTGTTCCTCTACTATCCACCTTGTTTAAGACCAGATATTGACTAATTTAGGCTGAATAAACCATGAGCTTCTAAAGATTCTCTGGTCTCCCCCTCCTATGTCCCATAAGCACAGTGATTACAAAGGTTTACACCACTGCTTCTGGCATTTATGTGAGACCTGGGGATCTGAACGCTAATCTTCACATCTGCATACCATTTTCCTGGAAGCCTAGATCATCAAATGTATTTTTCTAATATTTATTTGCCATGTGGAATGGGAATCATGCATGTGGAAGTCAGAGGACAGTTTATGGGAGCTGGTTCTTGCCTTCCATAAAGAGGTTATGGACATTGAATTCAGGTCATTAGGCTTGATGACAAATGCCTTTACCCACTGAGCCACCTCACCATCCTGGAAATACTTTTTCTCCACATATACATCAGAGAATTTGAAGTCTTGCAAACAGTCTTACTGTATCTCCTACATGCAGGAAGTGAGCAGTTAGAAAGACAAATCCAACTAAAGATAGAATAGCTAGGCTGTAACTGGTTCTGTGGTTCCGTGATCTGATCAGGGCACTGGTTCTTTCTCATTGATAGAGACTTCTGTGTGGATACCAATGGGTAAAGGAAGAGTGTCTATATAAAAAAAAAAAAAAACATTTTCTTTTTCCTACTTGAGCCCCACAAGTAAAGCAGGTGTCAGGTTGTGTCTTTAATTCACATTTTGAGGACAAGTGACTGAGCCCAATTTGTTAGGCTGCCAGAGCCCATGTGTTGACCCTAAAATCTCTGGTAACACTGTCTTAGACCAAAGTCATGAGGCTGCCCTGACATGGGAGGAATGTGCCAGACCTTTAGTCCTCAGAGGGAAGTCCCATGACAGCAGTAGAGTCTCTCTAAAGCTTATTAGAAATGCATGCTCTTTGGCCCATCTGGATCCCAACTGTCAGAGTCCACATGTCTGGACTGTGTCCAGCACTCAAGTCCATGTGCTGCCAGCAGCTGTTTATGCTCTGCTTTCCAGAGGACGGGTCATCATTTGCCCAACCCTTGTCTCTGAGGTTGCTCTAGACTACCAGCCATATCTGAGCAAAGTTCTAGAACTGCCAAATATGAGCTACAGAGCAATGGTTAAAATTGGGAGTGGATCCCTGAAGTGGAGAAGGCAAAAAAAAATTGACATTCTCATAAACTTTCACTTTCATAAGGGTAAAGGAGAAAATTGAGAGGATCGTCAACACAAAAACATGACTCTCACCTCAAAGGGAATAAGATAGTTTACTCTAGAGCCAAATATGATCAAGGGCCTGAGAAGACAGATTGAGATTGCCAAATACCATGACCCAGCATGTTATGATTTCATAATGTAGTTCTAGTAAGAGATCAAAGAAAATCATAAATCAAGAGACTTTAAAAATACATGAGAAGAAGCATCAGACAGACCAGTTACAGCACAGTGAAGAGTCTCTGCTCCCGGCCTCAGATGTTATCTGATAATATTCTTAGCCTTTAGTTGGGTGGAAGCGAAGGGATCTGTTTGTATATTCCAAAAAGGATTTTTGCCTACTGGTCACAAGAATATTAGGTCAGAAGTGGACACGGAATGGATACTTAGGGGTCTAGAGCAAGCCCAGGACGATCTGGCTCTGAACTTGGCACGTTCCAGCATTCCACAATCACTGCAATTCAACCAATCAGTTGTCCTTACAGAATGTCTAACAAGGCTTTTCTTTCTAGGAACTGTAGTCTACAATTCAGCTAGAAGGTCAAGACTTGAATCAGGTGTATCTCATCTGATTTTCAAGATCATCCCACTCCCTTCTTCAAAGGGGCACATATGTCTGTCTATAATAGGTACCTTACTAGACTTGACTTGTTTGCAAGGTGAAAGATTTCTCCTTTGAAGCTGGGAGACAACAGACTCAAGAAAGTCATTGCATGTAGCAAAAATAGGCAGAAAATAGAACAGGAAATAGAGTAGTTTACATAACAGAATTTTTTTGTTTGGGGACAAGTCCCACAGGAGGACATTTAGGCTATTAATTCTGATATGATAATTGGGACTCAGCTGGATAGCAATAAGGGTCAAAATCAGAAGCAAACACAAGCAGGACATGGAAAAGCAGATGACTAGTCCTCAGGGTACAGATCCTGGGCAATTTCTATGCCCAGGGGAGCAGCAATCATCATCTGTTGTATAACCTCATCCAATGGTATGAGCAAAAATGGAATTCTGTGCTGCTGCAACTTGAACAGCAAATATAGTTACAGCACTTGGCAATCAAAGAACTGGCTATGAAACCCAGACAGACCCAGGACTTTCCCTTCCTTGAGACTTCCTGCCACTCCAGTTTCACCCTCAGCTCTCACTCATTTTCCATCTTCAATCCAAATAGATAAACTAGGAATCGACTCGTATGAAACGCCCTTGTAGATCGACTGGGGCCATCATTATAACACTGAATTGCAGAAAAGCACAAGATAAGGTGGGGGAGATGAACCAGTTGGTAAAAATGCATCCTGGACAAGCACAGGGTCCTGAGTTCAGATCCCAGCACATAAAAAGCTGGAAGTACCTCTCAGATCCGTAACCTTCATGCTGGCGCATACAGGTGGATGCTGGAGGATTGCTGGGGCTTACTGGTCACCAGTCTAACAGAAAAACATCAAGAAACTATGTGTCAAGGGAAAAAAACAAAGAATAATAAAGTACCAGATTTCTTCCTCTGACCTTCATATATATATATGTTGTTTTTTTTGTAGCACAAAACTATAAATTCCAGATCCTTAAAATGCTTCTGAAACTACAGTAACCACCTTGCTGTTTCCTTCATCAAT
This sequence comes from Typhlomys cinereus, assembly GCA_023101885.1. NCBI lineage: Eukaryota > Metazoa > Chordata > Mammalia > Rodentia > Platacanthomyidae > Typhlomys > Typhlomys cinereus. Next base: position 11,609,983 of record JALPQD010000012.1, read on the forward strand.
GAATCATAGACTTGTATACTTTCCTTTTTTTTACAGAATTAAATATATATATGTAATGTATATATATGTATATATGTATATATATACAAATGCATGCACCACACGTGGATACAACCTCCTCTCTCTCTCTTTCTCTCTCTCTCACCACACACACACACACACACACACACACACACACACACACACACATAATTTAAACATTCAAAAATAAAACACAAAGTGAAAACAAAGAAGGTATTTTATTCCAGCGTGTTTCTTTCATCTGGCCCACATAGAATAGCAGTACAGTGAGGGATCTTGGTCTGCAGCCTCCTCCCAGGACTAACAAGAGCTTAGCAACCTTTGCTGTTTTTACAACCAACCTCCTGTAGCCAACTCTTAATACAAGGAGACAGACAGTGTGTCAAAATGCAGTATCCACATCCTTCCCAAAATGACTTCTGTAATGTCTTTAGCCAGCACCCAATAGTGCATCAGAAGTTTGTCCCTGTTACTCACACAGTGTCCTTGGTAGGTTCTCTCAATACCATCCCATAACACTAATCCTAACACTGTCTAGGTCTTATTTCCAGGTGTTAAACAATTATATGAAACTCCTACTGGTTTCAGTGAAATCACTGCACAAGCAGATCACAGGAGCTTTGACTGAGCAGGGCTGAGCTTCCTGTAGCTTCCTGGAAATTTCATTAAAATGCCTTCCTGAAATATCCTCTTTTGAAGTCCTCCAGGTACATCACAAGGCATTAAGTCAAGCCAGATGTGGTGCATGCCCCCACAATTTCACAACCAGGGAGTATGTCATAGAAGAAAGGTGTAGGAGTAATGTTGAACTATGAACCAGTGTTCAATGGAGTGAGACTGTGTGTCAAAATAAAACTATGGGGGAAGGGGAAGGTGTTCAGTGTGTAAAAGAATTTTCCCTGTAAGCATGTGGACCAGCATCCACATAAATACCAGAATGGAGTATCATGTCCCAGTTGTCATGGGTAACAAGGTGATGGAAACAGGATAATTCCCAAAAATTCACAGGAAAGCTAGCCTGGGATGTGCCACAATGGAAGCTGTTTATCACAGAAAATTACAAATGGCAAAAATGCAAAAAATAAGTAACTCTGGATTGGGAGGCCCTAAACAGGACATCTAAGCCACCCTCTCTCAACTCCAAGACTCAGGGAACATTGCAAAAGCAAGCAGTAAGTGCCTGCAAAACAGTAGAGGTGTGGCCAGACATTACATTCTGGACATGTCAGGTCTATTACATTCACGATGAATTCCACAAGACCTCCATAAGATCTGTGCTATCAATATCTCATCATGGAAGGGGAAAGATCTCAAGAGACCTTACACCTCACTAGGAAACTGATGAGGTTTAATGCTGATGGTACACCCACTGATTCATGATTCATGCGCCAGTAAGTACTCAGGTTTATGCCATCAAAGGCAACCCAGGTGAAACTTAGTAGATCACACATACAAAAATGTATGAAAATAGGACAGAGACTGGCAAAAGAGAAGAAAAGTTGTAATGAGAAGAAGAAGATGGATGAAATTAGGGATTACTGTGTGAAAATATCATAAATTCACTGAACTCACATATTAAAACCTAAAAGAATAAATATTAAACATTAAAAAGGTGATGCTGCAAGAAATATTGATTACCTTTTCAAATAGATAAATTCAGCTTTCACACTTACATAAATACTTCCCTACATTTTATCATTTATTTAAAAAGATCATTTGCCTTTATCCCTTTTTCCTTTTGATGTTTTCATTAGTTCAACAGAAATGAAAGCGTTTGCTTCCAATTTCTCAGTAATCTAAGTATTTATAAACAAGTCTTTCCATATTTGAAAGAGAATAGCTATTAATACGTCTAAGTTCACAGCATGTTGCTCAAAGAATCAGATTTATCACATTTCACTATTCTAATTATCTTTTAACTTTGTTCACTGTTGAAGACCACATTGTGTCTCTTCAAGAACATGGTGAAAATAATGTTGAATCCAGTTTCTAGTAAGAGCAGCTTATTCTCAAATAAGGGTTTTATTGAACATATTCTAGCCTAAGGTAAAGGACCCATCCTGAGACAAGTTCCTTAAACTACGCTGGTAGAAAAACGTTCACTGGACCTTAGGAACCAAGGTGTTGTACAATAAAATATGGGGGAGAAGAAACATAAATCCCTTACCATGAGACTAACAAGAGCCTGGCAACCTTTGTTGTTTTTACAAACAACCTCCTGTAGCCAACTCTCAATACAAAGAGACAGATAGACAGTGTGTCAAGCGCAGTATCCACATCTTTTCCAAAATGACTTCTGTGAAAAAAGAAAGAAAGAAAGAAAGAAAGAAAGAAAGAAAGAAAGAAAGAAAGAAAGAAAGAAAGAAAGAAAGAAAGAAAGAAAGAAAGAAAGAAAGAAAGAAAGAAAGAAAGAAAGAAAGAAAAGAAAAGTATACCTGGGGGAGAAGGTCAGTTTGTGAAGAGAAGTTTTCTGTGCTTTTTAGCCAAATGGTTGGTTCCCAAAGCAGAATGCAGCATGACATTGATAGGTCATTTCAAGACATGAGGAAAGACTACAGGACAGTTTTTTGGTTTTGTTTTGTTTTGTTTTGTTTTGTTTTGTTTTGTTTTTGTTTTTATCCAAGTAGCTTAAAGACACAAGCTGAAGTAAACTTCTCAGGGTGATTTCATCCTGCCAGCCTGTAATGTGATTTAGAACATATCAAAATTCTTCTCTCTTTCTCTTCAGTGACCTTATTTGGAAAATGGGTCCTTGGCAGACACAATCAGGAGAAGATGAATTTTCAAGGACCTGGGTGTTTCTTAATCCAATCACTGGAATACTTATTAGAGAAGGGAATGGAGTCCCAGACACAAACACATAGAAAGACAGCCATGCAACCTTGTAAGTAGATTGGTGCTAGATTGCCATATGGTAAGAGATGCCAGCAATGGGGTGGGGAGGGAGACACACTCTCTTCTTACCTTCTCATAAGAGCAGCTTATTTTCACATAAGGGAGTTTTTAAAGCATATTCCAAATAATAATTTTGGAATTCTTCCATCCAGAACTGTGAGACAATAAAGATCTGTTGTTTAAAGTCACCAAATTTGCAGTGATTTATAGCAGTTTTAACAAGCAAATGCATTAGTGATTCAAATACCTTCACTGAAAAAAATGTTGTTTATGAACACACCAGATCTCTTTAATTTTATCTTAGCTATTTATAAGAAAGAATCATGCCATTTGATCAATATTGGGAAATTTCATGACCTCATAATCTTGTCTGTCCCTTTCCATGTATGGATCATGAAACCATCAGAATAAAAAGCAATTTCTGAATTTGCCAACTTTGAAAGTGTTTCTGTGACGGGTCCATTACAAGTAGTACTTGGAGATGTCAGAACACAAGACTGTTACTCGGTATCTACATGTACACTCACACATGCATGTGCGTGCACACGCACACACACACACACACACACACACACACTCTACACGACTAGATCTCTTTATAATTCTGCCAAAGAGAAAATGGAGATGAAGTTTAGAGTTAGAAGTGTTGGAAACACTGTCTGGTGGAGATTGCATGCATTTCCATTGCCTGCTCAAAATCATCAAAAGGTGACCCTTCCTTATTTTACACTTTAAAAAATTCAATACCATCTTTAGTTAAGCCCACAAGTCATGCATCAACTATAAACTGCACAAAAATAGAAGTATTGTAACTCGTATTCATCCACTACATAAGGTATACTCAAGAAGTACTGAATATGCTGTATAGTGTATACAGTAAGCTGTCCTATTTCTTTGTCTTACTGCTTTAAACACTGTCTTCATGGAAATAGTCCAGAAATAACAGAATATTCTAGATTTTTTTCATTCAGCCAGAAAAGTGATGTGTCAGATTGCTCAAAGGAAGAGCATAAGGAAAGTGCCAATAGCACTTTTTAGGTCACCATGGAGCATTTGTAGAGGCACAATGCCTCATCTCCGTCTTCTGAGCCATCCTTTGTTTCAATGTTCAAATAAAAAGTTTGGGGAAAAATACGACCCAAATGGCAAGCACATTACATGGGCTTCCCCTCTCAGCCTGCCTCATATTCCCTTAAAATGAAGTTAAGGAGCTATAAAATGCAAATAAATCCAAATCCTTAACAGTAAAAATATCTGTGGGAGCTTGCCAGGACATGAAAACCTACAGTAAATTCAGTGAAGACACAACAGATAAAACAATATTGATCAATAAAATCAATGAAAGAAAGACTAGCTCAGACAAATCCCAATGCATATTTAAAACTTGGAGAATGAAGAAAATTTCCAAAGTAAAAAAACAAAAAATAAAAAATATCAAATCAGTTACATCGAGATTAAGACTAAAATCAATTAGATCTGTTTTCAACTGCACCAGAGGCATACACAGGGAAGAGATGATTTCCAGTTAAAATAGAAAGTATTTTGGAGCAAAACTTGCAGTAGCCAAAATAATATGTTTCAGATACTTAGAGTGACCTTCAAGGATTATTCTATTTTCTCTATACTCCAGTTTTTTTTGTTAGCATTTAAAAATGTTTAGCAAATATAACTGTATAAATTTAGAGTATATATTTTTTCACTATATGAATATACTAAATGACCAAATCAAGGTCATTACCAAATCTATCAACTCAAGCACTGATCATTTTTTTTTTTTGTGGTGAAACATCCAAAATCTTCTCACATAGCTATTTGGAAATACATGATACACATTGCTGTTAACTATAGTCACTTTACTATGCAATAGAATATCAAGATTTATTCCTTGGAGTGATTTCTGGAATAAAATGAAGGAGAGAACAAAGAAAGATAAGAAAGATGAAATTCTAGAAGGCAATACATATAAACAGATATACATAGGGAAACCTGCTCTAATAATAAGCGTAGTTCCCAGTGAGAACTGTATGCTCAGAGAGTCCTCTGTCAGTGTAATGGATAAGGCTGGGTGTTTCTGAAGAGCTGTGATGGGAAATGTCCTCTGTTAAAAATACAAATGATTTATTTTATTTTATTTATTCAATTGTGCATGTGTGTGTGTGTGTGTGTGTAAAACCACAGACTTATTCCAGAACCACCATGGCCTGCCTCCACCTCCTCCTTGTTTACTCTCCCTGGGGATTCACAGGCTCGGCCCTACCAGGACCAGAAACGCAGGCCGACCCTGCTTCCACCTGGAGTCTATACATGGGGTCTAGGATCCAAACTCAGGACCTTTCGCCTGCAAGGCAGAGGCTTAACCCCTAAGCCACCTCTCCAGCCCCTAAAAATACAAATGATTTTTAAATTTAAAAAAAGAAAGGAAGGGGCTGGAGCTATGTAGCAGAGGTTAAATCTCTGCCTTGCAAGCAGAAGGACCTCAGTTCAAACCCAGATCCCATGTGAAAACTCTAGGCCTAAATGGTGGTCTGCACTTCTGTCCCTACAAGGCAGAGACTGGGAAACCTCAGAGCAAAGCAAGGAAGTAGAGCAATTCAGGATGATTCCAGAAGTTACCCTTAGGCCTCCACAGGCATGTAAACTCAAGTGCCCTCTGGTAAAGAAAGGAGAGAGAGAGAGAGAGAGAGAGGGAGGGAGAGAGAAGGGAGGGAGGGAGGGAGGGAGGGAGGGAGGGAGGGAGGGAGGAAGGGAGAAGGGAGGGAGGGAGGGAGGGAGGAAAGGAGGGAGGGAGGGAGGGAGGAAGGAAAATGCATTACCAGAAAAAGGGAATGAAGAAAAGATCACAAGGAAGAGAAAGGAGGAAGGGAGGGAAGAGGGAAGAAAATAAAATCAATTCAACTGAACTCAAATATGGAGTGAAATGAAACACAGCTTAAAATATAGGTTGTCATTTGAGAAATTGAAGGATGCTGGAGAACTTTTTCTTTACTTGATGCAGATAATATTCAATTCATAGAGAAGGAAAAGGGTCCTTTTTCACTCTGAGGCTTTTTAGTAAATAGCAGCTGGTACGGTGGTGATATGGCTTCTTGGTATATGGTCTTGGAGTCAACCTATAAACACAATCTGGACAATAGAATCAGGTTTGTAGAGGAGAATAATTTTTATAGTTACACGTAGAGACCATGTGAAGAAAAAGTTCTGTCACCAAAGCAGCTAGAAAATGCTTTTCTCCACCAAGCCCTCTCCTCCCCTACTCTTTGAGCTGTGTTGTCTACTATCCAACACTATATATTCCCCTTGTGCCCCTTGTGCCGTCTGCAGAGCCTCGGCCACTTCTTGCAGTCAAGTGGGGCCTTCTTGGCCTCTAGTCCAAATGTGAGTTTCTCACGCAGAAGCCTTTGGCACCCTTGGTCTTCAGAGATCTCACAGCTGAAATCCAAGCTGCGTCTGGGGACGCTCATGCACTCGGACTGCCTTAACAGGCAAAGACCGTGAACAACTTTCTTCGTACTGCTTAGCAAAGCAACACACGCACACAAAATACGGGATCAAAGGAAATTTTTCAACTGCTTGTTTGGAAAACATTTGTAAAGCAGGGAATCCGATCTGTCCTTGAAGTAGTATTCTTAATGCTTTCAACCTTCAGAGCAAACACAACACAGATCCTGGCTTTCTAGGCTCCACTCTTCTTAACATTTAACACCACCACCACCCCTGTGTGTGTGTGTGCGCGCGCACGTGTGTGTGTGTATGTGTGTATATATGTATGTACCTCTGTGTGCCTGTCTATGCCTGTATGTGTGTGTGTGGCTGTGTATGTGTGTGTGTGTGGCTGTGTATGTGTGTAAGTGTGTGTGTATGTGTATATCATGTGGCACTATGGATTCAGGGAGGCCCTAGCCTGGGTTCCCCAATCCAGGAGGTCTGGCTACAAATAAGCCTGAGAAGAAACCATACAGGCAGAGGGATGGACAACCAAATGGCGGGCAGACAAGCAACCAATGGGAAGGAGGGATAGACAACCAATGGGAAATGGTCATCTAACCTGGACACCCAGTAAACAGCTGAATGATTGGTGGCTGCTCCCCCCTTTTCCCCCCCCTCCCTTGAGTAGAGGGGTGGCCACACCTGATTGGACCCCCGACCCTACATAAAGCCAAACACTTCCTGAGTAAAGTTGAGTCTGGGGCCAAGTCGTCGTCTGCCTGCTGCTTCCTCCCGGGGCCGACGGAGGCTCGCCCATTTGCCCGGAGCCCACGAGGCCCCGCTATTTCCCCTCTTCCCCCCTCCCCCCCTTGCCCGGAGGGGGATTCGGCAACACCAGTATATATGTATCATATGTGCAGTACAAAATGCCTTTGTGGTGAGAAATACCAGGGAGATTCTCACAGGGACCAGGAGGACCTTTGATACCCTTTCTTCCAGGTCTCAGGGCCAGGCTGACATAGCAACTACTATAAATAGCTTTCTCGCAGTCTCTGTAAGTGTAAACATAAACTTCTAAGCAGGAATGTCCTCCAGTGGACAATGAGTGAATGATAATAGCTAACAGTATCCCCCAAGACTGGGAGCTCTTCCTGGGCTCACCCTTTCTCTTCCTGGGACTGGCAAAAATACTTCATTGCAAGCAAAGCACTCAGGATCCATGTCCTGGTGGCTCAGTGAACAAAGTACTTTCCATAGAAGCACAGAGACCTGCGCTCAGATCCCCAGAATCCACCTAAAAGCCAGACATGGTGATGCACCGTTGCAATCCTAAAACTGGAAAGACCAGACAAGCAGTTTTCCAAGGTTCATGACCAGCCACTCTAGCTAAATAGATAATATCTGGGTTCCATAAGAGACCTTATCTCAAAAAATAAGGTGGAAAATAATAGAAGAAGATATTCAGAGTTGATCTTTGACTTTTATGTACTTATGCATGGGCACCGTGTACACACACACACACACACACACACACACACACACACACACACACAGAGTTCCCATGATGACCTATGGAGATACAGCCACATGGTGGGTGATGGTAGGTTGACTTCAAGTGTCTTCTGGGAGCTGAAAGGTTGAGCATAGGAAAGGGTAGTGACTAGATCATATCTAGATGAACTCCTAACCTCAATTTACATTATCCTTCCCAGGAAATTAAGCCAGATTTATGGATATCCAGGTGGCAACAATTTCTCTGAGAACCAAATAATAGCTCAGTAATGGTCAGTCCCAAATGACCAGAATTGATTAAAAACTGACTGCCTCCCTAATTGTGCCACAGTTCCGGATGAGGCTCAACCAAAGGCTAGTCACAAAGGAAGCCATCTTCCTGTTAGTCCACAATACCTTCTACAGACCAGCAGCCTCCTACTGGGCACATCTGAAGTCTTTCCTTCCTTCCCTACTATCAAGTCTTGAAATTCCTCTGCCTGTCTGCGACTGGTAAGAACACAAGCGACCCCCTTGCTAGACCAAGCTCTGGGTCAGTCTCCTTGGTGCAGCTCATTTGATTGGTCTTAGTTCCATATGGCAAAGAACCCCAGATACGTGCTCTAAGTAGGTGAATTCTGCCCACAGACATAGGAGCTTAGAAAAGAAGCTAGACGCAAGTCCAACGTCCTTAGATACTGAAACCAAAGACCTAAGAATCAACCAGCATCTGAACTCTAAAGCCCTGTGAGATCCTGGGTAGAAGATCCATCCCAGCTCCACTCAGATCATGATCCACAGACATTGTTGTAAGTCACTGCATTATGCGAATTCATTATGCAGCAATAGAAAACAAACATGCATTAGCTTTAACTCATGAAGAATAATTCATACTAGCAGTAACTTTGCATCCTTCTTCAATTCATATGCCAGTCAGCATAATCAGTGCCCTGAGACTATCATGAGCCCAAATGTCATATGCCTGAGGAATTCATCTGCAAAAGAAGAAAAGATAAACAGAACAACCTATACCAACCAAATCAGAATCACATTTTTAAAATAAGCATACTAAAAAGAGTAAGAAAGTAGTGGAAGAAAATTTGACATATTAAACATTTAGAAGTCACATGAATGATCATCTCACCAGAAGGGGAGGGCATATAGTCTGGCAGAAAAAAAGTAACCATTTTGCAAATGGGTGATTGACCCCTACCTCACTGAGGTTTCCTACTTTTATTACATCTACCCTTGAATGTGCTCTTATAACAAGACTCCAGTTTAACAGCTTTTTGTCTCTGGCAAGGGGGTGACATACAATGCCCATCAGGATGGAGTGAAGGGCATTGCAGGAGCAGCAAAACTGCACAAGAAAATCAACAAACCACAATCCAGAACTTCAGAGACTATATCAACCACCTAAAACTAGGCCAGACTAATCTCTCCCCATCCTGAAGCTCAGGAAAAGGATGGGTGGAGCAATGATTTGCAAGATACTCCACACAAGTAAGGGCCGAAGCAATCATAATTGGACTTTGCATGCCCTGAGCAATGTCCAACACACTAATGACCTCACAAAGTCTAGCATCTGCTAAAGGCACCAAAATCCTTAGAGGCAAGGGATTGACAGCCACAGTAGTGTTCCTATGCTTAAGAGGAACACGGGAAAGGGTTCAGGGAAATGCCACTGGGTCCTTGTATGTCATCGGAGAGGAGGACCCAGAGGAGAGTCTGGCATGCTCATTAAAGCATTCTCCGGGGATTGAGGGGGGAGGCACTGGGGGATGGGGACGGAGGTGTGAGAGGAGGGGGAACAGGGGGCTAGGGGGGAGGGAGGGAACTGGTGTACCTATTAAGTTTGTATGAGCGGAAATAATAATAAAAAATGTTAAAAAAAATAAAAACTGCTTTTCAAAAGAAAAAAAAAGTCACATGAAAATAAAATCAATAGTAATACATTAATAACTAAATAATTTGTTGCAGTCTAAGGTCACGACCTCCAAATTCACACCCTCCCCCCTCCCGGACTGCGGCAAAGAGTTGGTGAATGAGGAAACACACACACAATTCCGGACTGGGTGAATCTGAACCTATTTTATTGAAATTTTCTTTTTTTTTTTTTTTTTTAAATTTTAAGTTATTTTATTTTTCTAGTTTTATAAACATTGTAAAGAAATTTTTTTATTAAAAATTTAATTATACATTTTAAAACCTTCCACCAGTTCCCTCCCTCCCCCCTCCTCCCCCTCCCCTTCCCCCAGTGCCTCCCCCCCAATTCCCAGAGAGTCCTTTATTGTGTACGCCTAACTCTCCATTGGGTCCTCCTCTCCGATGACATATAAGGACCCAGTGGCATTTCCATAAGCCCTTTCTCTTGTTCCCCTTAAGCATAAGATCACTACTATGGCTGTCAATCCCTTGCCTCCAGGGGTCTCGGTGCCCTTAACAGATGCTAGACTTTATGAGGGCAACAGTGCGCTGGACATTGCGCAGGGCATGCAAAGTCCCATTACGATTGCCTTGGCCCCAACTATTGTTGAGAATCTTGCAAATCGTTGCTCCTCCCATCCTTTTGCTCTTACAATCTTACCGCCCCCTCTTCCGCAAATGTCCCTGAGCTCCAGGATGGGGAGAGATTAGGCTGTCCTAGTTCTATGTGATTGATATAGAGTCTCTGAAGTTCTGGATTGTGGTTTGTTGATTTTCTTTTGCAGTTTTGCTGCTCCTGCAATTCCCTTCACTCCATTCTGCTGGGCACTGTATGTCACCCCCTGGCCAGAGACAAAAAGCTGTTAAACTGGAGTCTTGTTGTAATAGCACATTCAAGGGTAGATGTAATAAGAGTAGGAAACCTCACTGAGGGAGGGGTCCATCACCCATTTGCAAAATGATTACTTTTTATCTGCTAGACTATATGCCCTCCCCTTCTGGTGAGATCAGGAAAGAACATCTGTGAACTTAACCAAGTTTCTCATTACTTACTTGCAGACCTTGATGGAGGCCTATTTTCTCTGCTGTAACATGGTCTCTATTTTATTGAAATTTTCTAACAGCGTTTGTACTAGAAAATTTTAGGACAAAGAATGCTGCTGATTCCTAATCAGCAGGAATCATCTTTAGGATAAACATTCTTTAAGAACCTAACCCATTGTTTGACAGTAAGATACAAACAAATCCTTATCACATTATCAGCAGGTTTTTTCCCAGCTCCTCAGTCTCTCCAAATCTATTTTATAATATCTCACCAAACAATCACAGGGTCTAAGTGTATATTGTAATTGTATTTAACAAAGACTTCATTTGAGATTTAGTTGAAACACACAGAGGTTGAGCTTCTTTTTAATTTGTCTTTGATTTTTTTTAAAGGGAACACGTTTTTAATTAACTATGAGTGTGTTACATCTATTATATATTTTTGTAAATGGTAAACGTGAATCAGTAGGAGGGGGTGGGGCACATGTTATACATCTATTTTTCTTTTTGAGGATACCAGATTTTGGCTGTTATCATATAAGCTGGCCTATATTAGGTCATAATGATAGGAACTATATTAGGGTTTATTTTATTTCTATTTTCTATTAACTTATGTGTTCCATAAGAAATAGTTGTGTGCTAATTTTAGGAATTATTTTATTACTATTTTTATTAATTTATGTGCTCTATAAGAAATAGTTGCATACTGATTTTAGTGAACAGATGGCATAGTCTCATATTTATAGAATTTTTTAATTAGTTTAGCAAGAGTCATATTTTGCAGGGGATTTTACCCACCTATGTTTTAGGACTCTTGAAGTTGTTCTCTAATTTCTTTAAAATCAGCGTACACATTCTGGCTAACAAGCCTATTTACGGTGTATGACTAAACATGAAATTACTAGTTAGAATTTAATTTAAAGTTAAAAGCAGGCTTGGTTTTTATTTAGGAAAGGAAAGACTTAAAGCAAATTTACTTGACATCTCCAGTTCCGGGAGCAGGAACTCAGAGAGGTGACAGCATAGCTAGCCCTTGAGAAAAAAAAAAAAAACAAAAAGAGACCTGGGAATAGACAAAAAGGGAGGAACTCCTCTGTCAGAGATAAGAGGCAAGACTCGAAGGGGAGTGGTTCCTAGCAACCTGCTCAAGCCCCTAGCAACTGCCCATTCCAAAGAGCAGGCTGCAAGACCGACAATTCTCATATGTTTTATATTTTTATTATTTATTCCAAAATAAGCCATGTCCTATTTCCAGAAGATGCTTCCCTGAAGTTTTCTTCCCCAGGCTACCAAATTGGTACAGGACGTGACAATAATTAAATAGAAAACAGCGCTGGAGGCGCCACTCAACAGCAGAGCACGTGTTTAACATACACGAGGACTTAAGTTCTGTCGCAGTTACTCTTTCTGCTATTGTGAGCCAGCACTCATGCAACCAGCATAGGGGAGCGAGAGGAGTTTTACTTCTCTTACAGTTCCAGAAGGGAGGCACCGTCCATTATGGTGGAAAAGGCATGGGGTGTTCGTCATTGTAGACATCGTGGATACAGAGCAAGAGCTGCAAACTACTAGCGGGAAGCAAGGCAGAGTTATCCATCCTCAAGACCTGCCCCTTGTGATGTGCCTTCCTCCAGCAAAGCTCTATTTCTTGAAGGTGTCTGTCATAGTTAGGCACAGGTGTCGACTTGACAATTGAGGGTTTGAGCTCTGGGCACATTTGTAGAGAATTAATAGTTGAGTTAAACCCAGAGCAAACCTGCAAGAGATTGTCATGTTGGGTGGGACGAGGCCCTGAACAGGTGAATAAAATTACTCAGAGCTGGTTGAAGAAGTTGGCATCCTCTGTACACTTGGCCAGACATGCTGGTCTGGCAAGTAAGGGTTGTTCATCTCTCAGCCATTATGTGGTGATGGTGTGGCCAGTTTCCTCAGCCCTGGTGTTGGTGCATGCTCTGCCGTCAAGCTGGACTGAGAACTGTAACCGGACTATCAGTAAGGAAATAAACATTTGTTCCTTTAAGCTGTTTGATGGTCATTTATCAGCAACCAGGCAGGCGGACTGCAACAGTGTCATAACCTTTCCAAACATTAACAGCAGCTAAAAATGTAATTATATGAGACTCTGCAGGACAGCTCACAGTCAAGCTGTGATTGATTCAATCCCCAACACCCACCCAAATGTATAAAGTAAATACTCTATATGTGACATATTGTTATATGTTAAAACAATGCATAATTTTATTAATTTTAAAAGTAAATAAATACAATCCAAAAAGCTGTGTATATAATTAGAAACTGGTATCAGCTCGGCAACTGAATGCTCTGGGCTCTGGAAACAGTTATGAGAAATTAGCAGTTGAGTTAAAGCCTGAACAAGCCTGCAGGAGATTGTCTCATTGATGGGGAAGATCCAGCCTATGGTAGGTGGGACTAGGTCCCGGGCATGTGAATAAGATTGAGAGAACTGGTTGAGGGAATTGGCATCCTTCTGTATACTTGGTCTGACATGCTGGTCTGGCAAGTAAAGATTGACCCTCTCAGCAATCCTGTGGAGAGGGTGTGACCGGTTCCCTCAGCCCTTGGTGTTGGTGTGGGCTCTCCTGTCAATCTGGGCAAGGAACTGTAACAGGACTATCATAAGGAAAAAAAAACTCCTTGTTCCCCCATAATGAATTTATCGGCAACAAGGGGGCTAACTGCAACAAGCTGTGAGAGAGAAGAGACAGGAGAGAGAAAATGGCAGAGATCTCAAACCTACTGATTCCTTCCTGTTCTTGGCTCTGCCCTGGTCAGAGCCAGGAACACCAGGAACCGGTTTTGTTTCCTGCCCTGGCTTCTTCTTATCTTCACGCCCTTACCCAGGAGGTATAGCCAGAATGTGTCTGACACTGAGAAGCCCCTGAGTACCACGTCATTGTATGGGCCAACTGTACTCCCACCTCCTCAGACCTCACCCCAGTTTCTGCCAGAGTCCTATAAAAAACACCCCTAGACTTGCAGCTCAATGGCACCCCACATTCTGAGAACTGCTCCAGACACACAGGAGTCTGCTTTCTTTCTATTAAACTTCCACTATAAACGTATCTCACCTATAATCACATAAGAAATCTTCCTTCTAAAACTCAACCTCCTGTGGTCTGTCAATTTCACTCATGAGACAAGGACCCAGGGACCATTGACTCAAAGGAAGTTTTGTGTGACCATCTGTATCCTAACTCCTGAATTAAAGCCCACCTAGGATTAGGAGTCCTTCTCAACTCAAAAGATGTCCCAGCTCCCCATAGCACTATGATCCAGAGCCTCTCCAAGAGAGTAGTCAGGGAAAAAAGAGATGGAAGGTATGAAGTTAAAAATGCATGGAAGTTAGATCTAACATGAAGGTCTCTGACTTAGGAGAGAAAAGAGAAGTAGAGAACAGAAAATATTTCACGAAATAACGAAGCTTGCCTAGAGTCCAAAATGATGCAATTCCACAGCTGAAAGGGGCTTGCGAAGGAGGACTTTTAGAAACAGGAGGAAAACACAAACACATTAGAGTGGAATTTAAAAACATAGAAGATAAAGCCATTGTTTCACAAGCTTCCAGACTGCCAGAGCAGATCAAATTGACCCTGGACTTTTCCCCGGCAATGTTTAGCTCAAGGAGACAGCAGAACAACATTCTCAAAGTATGAAGCAACTGTAACTTGAGATCTAGAACTTCCTAAACAGTCAGGTTGTCACTGAACTCAGAGGGTATATCTTTGGGCATATATGTCCTCACAAAGGAATCCCAAGGAAGGTGTGCAGATGGGCAGGGAGCCATACACAGAGGGCTTCTGCCAGATCAGGCAGCAGGTGTGAAGGCTTTGAAGCTGGAAGGAACTCAGTACTCATGGAGCAAAAAAGGAAGCCAGGAGCAGGGTGAGGAGGAACAGGGTGTCAGGGGTGGAATGAAGAAAGAGGCATGGGGACCATGTGCGCTATGAGAGAGACAGGATTTCTCCTAGAATAATTCAGGAGAAGCCTTAGGTTTGTTTGGGAAGGAAGTGACCTGATGCCAATTTCCCTTCTCAGAATGCCATTCTGCCTGCTGTGTGCAGAATAGCCAGGAGAGGGCAGGAGGAGCTGCTGTATACCAATTAGCACGGGACAGGAAGATTGGGAAGATGAAGGATGGCCCGCGTGGGGGGGGGGACAGTGAAGATGATGATGGAATGAGAGAAAAGAAGGAAAGTCAGGCTACATTCTGTAGGGCAAGCAGGCAGATGTTACTGATGTACTTAGTATGGACTATAAAAAAAACATCAGGGAGTCTGAGAGAAGGTTCAGGACTTAGTCTGTGCCTCCAAACAGAAGGTCCTGAGTTCAGATCCCAGATCCCATGTTAAAAACGCCAGGTGGAAATGGTGATCACCTCTATGTCTGGCTCTGAAAGGTAAAACCTGGGAAACCCCAGAGTGAAGCAAAAAGATGGTAGAATCAAATCAAATCAAGCTCACCCTTGGTCCTCCACAGGGACACACAATATTCTCTGATATATGTATACACACACACACACACATGAAAGAAAAAAAGAAAGAAAGGAAGGAAGGAAAGAAGGAAGGGAGAGAGGGAGTGAGGGAGGGAGGGGAAGAGAGAGAAACAGAAAAGGAGAGAAGCAGAGAAAGGCAATAGTGTACTCTTGCCACAGCAACATTAAAGCAACTGTTATGTTCTCAAGTGTAGATGTCACAGGATAGTCAGCTATAGAAGTTTGAAATTCAGGAAGTAGGTCAGGGCTAGGATTATAGATTTAGAATCATTTACAAGCATAGTGTTTAGAGCCAAAGGGGAAAAAAGCAAATTATTTACAGGGAAAGAATATGCAAAAAGTGGAATAGGAGAGGAAAGGAGAAAGGAAGGGAGGAAGGAAGGGAGAGAGGAGGAGAGAAGACAACTCCAGCCTGGCGGTGGTCAGCTGAAGAATCCATCAAAAGAATGAAGAAGAGCACCACAGAGGTAGAATCTGGTCCAACTGGCCATGGTGGTGGCACAGAAACCAAGAGAAAACAGGATGTGAGGTTGGATAAAGGAATTGTGTGGAATTAAAATGAAAAGAGCAATGGCTATCTCCTAGGGAACAGTGGTGCTAATACACGCTGCTACAGTGAAGAGGCGGAGGCAGACTGGAGCAGGCCGAACAACAAATGACAGGTGAATAAGCCAAAAGATGGACTATAAACTATACAAGATTATCTAAGAACTGTAGTGTGGTCCTGGGTATAGCTCAGTATTACAGCACATGCCTAGCATACAAGAAACCCTGAAGCATGGAAAAGAAAGGAGAGAACGAAGAGGGGGAGGAAGACAACTCTTAGGAGGAGGAGGAAGAGGAGGAGGAGGAGAGAAAAAATATGTAACCTGATATAGAGTCAGCAAAGTGTTTTTGCCTGTTTTTTTTGTTTTGTGAACCAATGAGTTTAATCTTGGTTATATTACAGGATCATGGATGAGGACTTATTTACAGGAACACAGGTAACTTACCAGTAGCTATATTACTGAGGAATATGACTGATGAATGTTATTAATGCATTGAGTCCTCCCCCATTAACCATTAACTGCCAACAATTCCTCAAGGAGGAGCAAGACCTCATGAACCCCTTCCCACACCATGATGGTATGATCATAGGCAGAATTTTGCTTAAGTCTTGTCAACAATGCTTTTTTATTATAAAGAATCAAATAGCAATACCTGGCCCTTTGTGATTTTTTTTATGTAAACTATATTATTTTTCATGTATGGTAAAATTAACATAACAATATGTAATGAATATATGATTCCCAACATCACCCTTGGTCCTCCACAGGGACATACAGTATCCTCTGATATATGAGTACACATACACACACACACACACCCCCAATGGATAATGTGACAGCCTCTGAAATCACTATAGTCTCCAAGAGAATGGGGCTCACTGTACCATCACGACCACAAAGTGTCTGAAGTAATTAGAAAGATAAAAGGTTTAGCTTGGCTGGTGGTTCTAGATATTCCAGTCAAAGACTGGGGTAGAGATATACTACTTTGGGCCTGTAGTAAGGTACAATATCAGGGTAGGAACTGATGGTAAAATAAAACCACTTATCACGTTGCCACAGAAGTCAAAAAAGACAAGTTTCCCATTCCCTTCGAGTACCTGCCTCCAATGATAGAGGATTAGGCACTATGCCCCATCTCCGTAAGATTCTACCATCTTCCACTGTGTCTAGGAAGATCATGCTTCGAACACATGCAGCTCCGAAGGATGTACTCGAATCACATCCAAGTCCTGGCAGTGATGACATAGTGTCTTCAGGGCTTTGAAGGGAAACAGGATCAGTGCTATTGCTATGTAATAAACTGATCTGAAATTTGGTGTCTCAAAACATTCATAGCTTATTCCATCATTTGTAGGTTTGTTGTGCTCAGTTGGTGGTTCTACACCATGCGATAGAAGCCAGGACCAGAAGCGCAGGCCGCCCCCGCTTCCGCCCAGCGTCTATACATGTGGTCTAGGATCCGAACTCAGGACCTTCTGCCTGCAAGGCAGAGGCTTAACCCCTGAGCCATTTCTCCAGCCCCTCGTTTTATTATTATTCAGTCTTCAGATTTTAGCCAATGGAGTGGTGATACCCACAGTCAGGGTGGATCTTCCCTCCTTAGTTAAGTCTCTAGGGAATGCGGTCGGGATGGCAAAAATCCACAATACAAACAACAACAAATGCTGGAGAGGATGTGGAGAGAGGGGAACTCTCCTACATTGTTGGTGGGAATGCAGGCTCATACAGCCACTCTGGTGAGCCCTCTGGAGATTCTTAAAGAAATTAAAGATTGAAATGCCATATGACCCTGCTATTCCACTTCTGGGAATAACCCCCCATGCAGCAGAGGTTCACCTCGATAGCACAAGCACGACCATGTTCATAGCAGCACTGTTTACAGTAGCAAAGTCATGGAATCAACCCAAATGTCCAACAGTTGACGAGTGGATAAGGAAACTGTGGTACATCTATACAATGATGAATTACTGGAATTTGCCGGGAAATGGATATCATTAGAAACAATTATATTAAGTGAAGTATCCCAGACCCAGAAAATTAAGCGCTGTATGTACTCCCTAATAGGTGGCTCTTAGTACCAAACCCACTTAGAGACACTTAAAGATAAATCTCTGTAATACCTACAGTAATTGCAAAGATTATGAACAGGAGAGATGGGGTAGGAGGGACACACCAGTAACAAGGAGAGAGGGGACCATGTTACAGCAAAGCTAATAGGCCACCATCAAGGACTGCAAGTAAGTAATGAGACACCTGGTTTAAATTCACAGACTTTGTTCCTGATCATTTACAACTGAGGGGGTATGATCTCACCAGAAGGGGAGGGCATATAGTCTGGCAGATAAAAATAACCATTTTGCAAATGGGTGATTGACCCCTCCCTCACTGTGGTTTCCTACTTTTATCACATCTACCTTTGAATGTGCTCTTATAACAAGATTCCAGTTTAACAGCTTTTTGTCTCTGGCCAGGGGGTGACATCCAATACCCATCAGAATGGAGTGAAGGGCATTGCAGGAGCAGCAAAACTGCACAAGAAAATCAACAAACCACAATCCAGAACTTCAGAGACTCTATATCAACCACCTAGAACAAGACCAGCCTAATCTCTCCCCATCCTGAAGCTCAGGGAAATTTGCAGAAGAAGGGGCGGTAAGATTGTAAGAGCACAAGGATGGGAGGAGCAATGATTTGCAAGATACTCCACACAAGTAAGGGCCGAATCAATCATAATTGGACTTTGCATGCCCTGCGCAATGTCCAACACACTATTGACCCCACAAAGTCTAGCATTTGCTAAAGGCACCAAGATCCCTGGAGGCAAGGGATTGACAGCCACAGTAGTGTTCCTATGCTTAAGGGGAACACAGGAAAGGGTTCAGGGAAATACAACTGGGTCCTTGTACATCATCGGAGAGGAGGGCACAGAGGAGAGTCAGGCATGCACATTAAAGGATGCTCCGGGGATTGGGAGGAGGCACTGGGGGATGGGGAGGGAGGGGTGAGGGGAGGAAGAATGGGGGGTTGGGGGGAGGAGGAAGGAGGGAGGGAACCGGTGTACCTACTAAGTTTGTATGAGTGGAAATAATAATAAAACATGTTATAAAAAAAAAAAAAGAAAGAGTTCTAGGAAATTCCACTGAGTCCTTACACCTCA
The DNA here is from genome assembly GCA_023101885.1 of Typhlomys cinereus. Classification (NCBI taxonomy): domain Eukaryota; kingdom Metazoa; phylum Chordata; class Mammalia; order Rodentia; family Platacanthomyidae; genus Typhlomys; species Typhlomys cinereus. The sequence continues at coordinate 11,629,007 of JALPQD010000012.1, forward strand.
TCAGAGAGGAGGACCCAGAGGAAAGTTTGATATACTCATTAAAGGATGCTTCAGAGTTGGGGGGAGGGAGCACTGGGAGAAAGGGAGAGAGGGGGGAAAGGAAAGGACAAAGCGGGGAGGGAACAGGGAGGTCCAGGGAGGGGTGGAGGGAGGGAGGGGGCAGCGGTTCCTATTATGTTTGTATGAGCAGAAAAAATAAATAAATAAAAGAAAAAAAAAGTCTCTAGGGAATGCCTAGATCCTAGGTGATTCTAAATCCTGCTGTCAGGATGGGAGAGTTGGCTCAGGAGTTAAGCCTCTGCCTAGCAAGCAGAAGGTCCTGAGTTCAGATCCCTGATCCTGCCTTCTGATTCTGGAAGGTAGAGTTTGGGAAACTCCTGAGCAAAGCAAATAGGGTGTAATGAACAATCTGGGGTGATTCCCTAAAGTCACCCTTAGCCCTCCACATGCATGCATAGTGCCATCTGATACACACAGAAACACATACATGCAAAATAAAAATAAATAAATCCTGTTGTCGTCATTGGACACAGGTGTCAACCTAACAGTTAAAGGCTTGGCGTTCTAAGCATATTTGTAAAGAATTAGTAGTTGGGTGAATCCTTGAGCCAGCCTGCGAGAGATTGATTGATGGGGAGGCCCAGCCCGGGGAGGAAGGGGCTAGTCTCTGGGCCGGTGAATAAAATGGAAAGAGTTAATTAAGGAAGTTGGCCTCCTTTGGTATGCTTGGCCCGACATGCTGGTCTGATCTTACAAAGGATTGATCCTCTCTTCAGCAGTCCTGTGGATGTGTGGATATGTTGCAGCTAGTTTTCTTGCCTTCTGGTGTTAGTGTGAATTCTGCCAAGATGGACAAAGAATATAACAGGACAATCCTAGGCCCAAACAAAGGTCCTGGTTCCCTGAAACCCTTTAGTCATGAATTTAACTGGCAACATGTAGCATAATTGCTACACCTGGCAAAACAATAATCGAGACCAATCATCATACCATCAACCGGATGTTTTTTTCAATTTTATCCTGAAGTAAAAAGTGAGTCAAACAGGATGAAGAAGGACAAGCAGCTTGATGGAAAAAAAGTGACAGCTAGACACACTGGGAGGGCAGAACCTACCAGGGGTTATTGTCTCACTGAAAATCAGAATTCTACATGGTTTGTGCTGTGAGGAGCTAAGGATTTTCTCAGAAAAACGTGGCATGTCAAAAACATGTCCCTTATGTCCTTCTTGGGAAATGATTTTAAGTAAGATCCTAGCTAACGAGAAGACAAGTCATTAAGCAAGGCAAAGATGAAGTAAATGATAAATAGAATGAAAGCAAAGCAAGTCTAAACAGAATTAAATCTCAGTAGCTGTTATGAATAGACTTGGTATGTGAAAGCCGATATAAAAACAGTTCTTGAGAGATGAATCATGTGGTCTAAAAATAATGATTCACTATAGAAATATGTGTCTTGAAGTTAAGCATCTATAAACAAAGACTAAATAGAATGTGGTGGCTATAATGGGTATAGGCAGAGAAGTAGACGGCAGGCTAAAATTCACTTGACATTGGGTGGGAGGAGCAGGATTGTAAATTTTTATCTCAGTCCTCCTAGGAAGTAGGTTCAAGTAAAGAAGTGAGACTTATTTCCCATTCCTTCAAAACTGTTCCCATCACCACAAATGGGCCCACAATGCATACAGGTGCTCAATCAAAACCTTGGTGCATGGGGCTGGAGAGGTGGCTCAGAGGTTAGCCTCTGCCTTGCAGGCAGAAGGTCCCGAGTTCGGATCCTAGACCCCACGTGTAGACACTGGGTGGAAGCCGGAGCGGCCTGCGCTTCTGGTCCTGGTAGGGCGGAGCCTGTGAATCCTGTGCTTCTGATCCTGGTAGGGCGGAGCCTGTGAATCCCGGGGCAGAGTAAACAAGGAGGAGGTGGAGGCGGTCTGTGTTGGTTCCTGAGTTCACCCGTGGTTCTACACACACACGCACAATTGAATAAATAAAAAAAAATTAAATAATAAAAAAAAAAAACCTTGCTGCATGTGATTCCTCTTTCTAATTCCTTTACCGGACTCTGCCACATGCCCTGAAGATCTGCCCCCGGGTCATGCAGGATAATTCAGGGGAGGGGTTGTTTTTTTAAATATCAACTAATCTTATAGTTTCTGACCTTTCACAAGTCCAGGAAATGAGCAGGGCCTGCTGCATAGCTCAGCAGGTAAAACTTGTGAACCCTTGACCTGAACTCATCCTCAGAGATTTCATGGTGGAACAGAACTGACTTCTCAAAAGTTGTCCTCTGACTTCCATATGTGTGTTACCACATTTATGCCCATCTCTCTCTCTTTCTGTCTCTCTCATACACGCAGATAAAATGTGTTCATAACCAAAACTGAAAAGAGAGATGATCAGTTTTTTAAATAAAATAAGTAGTTATTTGCTATTTTTAGTCAATTTCCAAGTCTAGAAAATTCGTTACTGTTTAAGTGAAGTAACAGCTTACTCCACACTGTATATAAATGCCCCCAGGAGAATATGCAAGAGCAGGTCCAATCTTCAGAATATGCCTTGAGTCCCCTCCCTTCCTCGGATACACTTCCTCTCTGACTCTCCCTATCCATCATTCTTGCCTGCTGACCACAAGCCTGACCTGCTTTGTCTCCTTCTTCCAATCATCCCTCACTTCCAACCTGCACCCCTTTGTTGTTACAGATGCCTTTGTGGATAAATTTAAAGGAAAACCAATCCAGCATCTCCCTGCTTGAAGCCTTCTCCAACTCTTCCTGTGTCTGGCTCCAGTCACAGAGGTCTTGTTTTTCTGGTCATTCCTTTGCTGGTCTTGGGCTCAGGTTTTCCATCCACACAGATCTATTATTCTTCCAGATACTCTTCTTCTTCTTCTTCTTTTTTTAGAGTAATACTTGGGATAATGACATTTCATTATTTTTAAATAATTTTTATACAAATTTGATACAAATTTTATACAAATTTGATAGGTACCCCATTCTCCTCCCTCCCTCCACCCCTCCCTGAATCCCCTTGCTCCCTCCCTCCTATTCCCCTTCCTTTCCCCCCTCCCTTTCTCTCAGTGCCCCCCCATTCCTGGAGCATCCTTTAGTGTGCATGTCAAACTTCCCTCTCTGATGAGGTGTAAGGACTCAGTAGCATTGTCTAGAGCTCTTTTTTGTGTTCCCCTTTGGTATAGGAACACTATTGTGGCTGTTAATCCCTTGCCTCTAAGGATCTTAGAGCCTGTGATCCATGCTAGACTTTGGGGGGGGGTCAATGATATGTCGATCATTGAGCAGGTCATGCAAAGTCCTATTATGATTACTTCGTCCCTTACGTGTGTACACGGAGTATCTTGCATATCGCTGCTCTTCCCCATCTTTAGGCTCTTACAATTTTACTGCCCCCTCTTCCGCAAATTTCCCTGAGCTTTGGGATGGGGAGAGATTAATCTGGCCTTCCAGATACTCTTCTGTCTGGGTCCTCCATCATCCTGACCCACTTAAACAGCCTTCCCACAGAGACAGACACCTGCTATGGTTTGACTACCAAGTAGCTCATTTTAAACTTCTTGTGTTGAAGGCTTGGTACTTTGGCCGTGTTCACAAGGATTAGATCACATCAGTACTAACTTCATCAATGGATTAGCCCATTTCTGAATGAACTATTAGGAAATAAGATCTAGTTGCAAGAATGGACCCTGGGGTGTGCCGGGCAAAGTGTACCTTTGTCCTAGCTTCTTCTCCCCCAGTCTCTCTGTCTGTCACTTTATCTTCTGATGGCCATGAGACAGGTGAGCAGCTGTGCTCTGACATTGTCTTCCCAAAATGACATCTTGTGCTATAGATAAGATCCATAGAGAGTTGCTGGGCAGAACTGCTATCCTTTATGGCTATCCATGGTTGCTATGGAGTTGCTATAGACTAGGGTAGTGGGGGTGGGAAGTAAAAGAGCATCAGGGATTTATTAAGTATAGTCTATTTAGCAAAGTGCCACATATCGACTAGTGTAAAGGAGGCTTTACAAAGAGGCAGGGGGCCAGCACAAACCTGTTATACTCTACCACTTCCTGAGTGTTAAGACTGCAACTTAGTCCACCATGTCCAGCCCTTACACAGGTAGTTTTAATTGACCTTAATTACTGATAATTGCTAATACTTGGAAACAATTATTCTCCACCAATCACTATTTCTCAGGTCACAGGGAGATTAGGCAGGTAATGTCACCCTTTCCCAGCATAGATCATTACAACCAAAGATTGCACTAATATTATAATTATTTTACAGCTTACACCTTAGAGTCACAAGGCACTCTTTTCCAGTCATTTTACAGGCATATAGCATTTGCCATTGTTTCAGTTCACCTGCATGGTTGTTGATAAATCATCATCAAATGGCCTAAGGGAACAAGGGATTTATTTTCTTACGATAGTCTGGTTACAGTTCATAGTCCAGCTTGACGGGAGAGCATGCACCAATACCAGGGCCGAGGAAACTGGTCATACCATCTCTACATAACAGCTGAGAGAGGGATGATCTTTACTTGCCAAACCAGTATGTCTGGCCAAGTGTATACAAGGGTGTCAACTTTTTCAACTAGCTCTCTGTATTTTATTCCAGGACCTAGTCCCACCCACCATGGACTGAGCCTTCCCCATCAGCTAGACAATCTCCTGCAGATTTGCTCTGGACTTACAACTAATTCTCTACATATGTGCCCAGAGCTTAAACCCTCAACTGTCGAGTTGATACCTGTGCCTAACTATGATAGCCATGCTTCACAGAGGAGGGAAGGAAACACTGGTTTCCCAGTTCCAGACAGGACTTCCAGAATCAATGCTACTTGGGTTACTTCAAAGCTTTATTAGAAAGGACATCTTCTTGGCTAGCTGGTCTCCCACTGACAAAACTGACCTGAATGAAGAGGGGGAGAGAGGCCAGAGAGTGATCACTCCTGAGAGACTAATCAATCCTAACAAGCAGGAAGTAGGTATGAGACTAAAGTCAGTTACTACACTGTTAGATCCCTAAGGGATCTGACTTACCATCTCTGTCCTCACTAGAAGGTGAATTCTAGCAGAACATGGTGTGGTCTGCTTTACAATGCTATATGCTGAAGACTGTTGTAAGTACTTGGACACTGGCATTGTATGTTCTTTGTTCCCTCTGACACTCCAACAGTTTTGGTCTAGGAAATAAACTGGTAATAAACATATTAGCCAGATAAAGAAAGCATATGAATTTATTCATGTGCAGAAACGTGGGAGTCACAGATCCTATGTGATGCTCAAAGAAAGGGGTAGACAACTGAAGCTAAAATAGAATTCTGAGGTACAGAAAGAAAAGGAGGCTCAAGGTAGAACAATCCAGGGTAATTCCCAAAGTATACACGCAGAAAGAAAGAAAGAAAGAAAGAAAGAAAGAGAGAGAGAGAGAGAGAAAGAAAGAGAGAGAGAGAGAGAGAGGAAAGAAAGAAAGAAAGAAAGAAAGAAAGAAAGAAGGAAAGAGAGAGAGAGAAAGGAAGGAAGGAAGGAAGGAAGAAAGGAAGGAAGAAAAAGAAAGAAAAGAAAGAAACAAAAAGAAAAAAATGTTAAAGTAGGGATTCAGGTTATTGAAAGGGAAAGGAAGGCAAATGCCTTGAATAAAGTTCTTCCGATTATGCAAATCAATTCTCCCAGACAAATGCCAGCGGAAGGCCTCCTGTGGCATCTCTGGGCCAGGTGTTACTTCCTGTCTCTTCCTCCACTGAAAAGCTTTCCCAGCAGATAAAGAGAATGCTTAGAAAGCTCTTTTGCATCACTATATATCTCCTTTACAGATACAGACTCCCCCAAAGCACAGCTTTTCAAAGCTATTCCGGGGTCTGCAGCCCCTCCCACCAGCCACCTGGAAATGTATATCATGGAAGTCTATTATGGGGGTGCCCTATTTTGAGTTTGATCTGGAAGAAGTTAAGAGAGAGATACCTTCTCCTGGGTCATGAAAGAAGAATGTCAAGTGGCCCGCCTTTCTGGAAGAGACAGCCTGTGGAAGTGGTCTATGAAGTTTGTAAGAAAGTAAGTGGGTAAATACTGAGATGGGCAGAAGTCAGAATGGGCAGCATGGGTTTCAGTGTCTGTTAACCTCAAGTGCCTCGGGCTGAATAAGGGAGCTGAATAAGGGAGGGTGGGACACAGTACCACTCTGTTCTCCCTGGCATGCGTTGCCCACATAACTTCTTAGGGACAGCTGTCAGTGCTGTCTTGAGATTTTAAGTACCATCTGCCCAGTTACACGTCTGGCCGTAACACCTCTGGCTCTTACTCTGGGTGACTGTCAAAACATTTGTCTCCCCCTCTGCTTCAATAATGAGGAGGCTCTGGTAGCATCAGATCATAGAATCCATTGCTCGAATCAGTGTGCACTTTCATCTGCCACCCCCCCTCAGACAGAGCCTTGGGGAACCCCTCTTCTCCTTCGCTCAACTCCCCCTGGCCGCTTTCCAAACACCTCCTTGTCCAGAGAGGCCTTATGACATCCACTCCACACATTATAACCTGGGTTAGACATCAGCACTCCGGCCATCCAGGTCCTTCTCCTTTTCTTTTCCTTCACTTGGCGTTCGAGGTTTCCTTTCTGTGCAGCCCACCGCTGCCCCTCAGCATGTCACACATATATCAAGACAGAGAGATCTTTGATGTATTCTCCAGCACATCCCTTTCGAGAGTCGGGTGCACGGCGGCTGCTCAATTATTAAACAGGTGATTGGCAACACAAAGAGAAAGGCAGTGGCTAATGTTTCGCTGGGAGCAAACACGATTGATTAGTGACTATTGCACCTTAGGCCAGTTTAACAATGAAGCCTGAGTTTTCTTTGCTGTTGGTTGAAGAAACAAACAAAAAGCAAAAGTTCTTATTTCTTTCCACTCTGGGTAAAGAAAACAAGGGTCTCTGACACTTCTGAGGTTTCTTTTGTGACACCGGACTCTTTGAAAACTGTCAGCCCGAGCGCAGGAGGGCAAGCCCAGGCATATGCAGGGACCCTCACTCCCGCGACTCATAAAACACCACGGTAGTTCTTTCTGTGAGTCAGCCGCACAGCTGACTGTTCTTTCCTGGCTTTCCACCTGGCTTCCAGCGCGAGTACACCGGGTCCTGCCTTCCCCGGGCTCGCGTTCGGCCGGGATCAGCCCACAGGCAGCCTTAGGCAGACCTGGTCAGCTGGGACCCTGCGGCGATCCGCTGCAGTTGGCTCCAGGAGCGAGTCCCAAGCTGGGGACCGTGGCCTGGGTCGGAGGACCGGACCGACGCCCGAATCCCAGCGGCGCTTCTCCAGCACGCGCGCTCGATCCCCGGATCCCAAGCTGAGCCGCGGCGCTCTCGGATGCGAGGATCGCAAGTGCTTGCAAGGCAAGAAAGGAGAAAGGAAGGAGCTCTCAAAACAAACTCCGGCCTTCCACTCCGGAGAAGCGCTGGGGACGCGGCGCACCAAGACCAGTCCGGACCGGTCCAGCCAAGTTTGCTCCGGGTTAGATAAACTTTTCGATCCCAGCTTCTCCCGGCCGTAGCCGGGTTCCGGGTAACCTGATTAGCGTCGAGGGTAGGCGGGATCCCGGATGGGGAGGGATTTAGGGTAGGGAAAAATGTGGGTGTAAGAGAGGAATGGGGAAGGCCGGAACCTGGGTCGCGCAGGCGCCCTATTTGCCATCTCCGACCCTCTCATCCCCACCCCCTCCCCAGGAAAGCCGGGGAGGGGGTGGGGGAGGAAGAGACTGCGGAGGAGGGGGCGGTTAGAGCTGCAGCCGCTGGAGGGCGGAGGCAGACAAAGCCCTTTCTCCCCCTCCTCCTCCTGCCCCTCCTCCTTACACTATCCTTCTTCCCCTCTTCCTCCTCCCAGCCACGCCCCTCTTTTCCTTTGCCTTCTCTTCTTCCTCTTGTACTGGGTAATCCAGCCTTCTTGCTGGATTGCGGGGCCACGGGTAACCCCCGCCTCCCGGACCTAAGCGGAGGGCGCGCGAGGTAAGGGGCGGCAGCAGCAGAGACCCCACCCCCTGTACCCGCAACCTACTGGGAAGGATCTGGGGTAAAAGGAGGTGCCAGGCGCGAGGTGCAGCCACCGTCCCTCATTCCTCTCTTGGGGCACAGTTGGGGAGGGAGTACTGGAGACAGATGGAGAGAAAATACTGGGGAATCTGGACTCCAGGACTGGGGGTGGGGTGACAATTGGTCGCGCGGAGTGAGCTCGGTTCCATCCGGGGTTACGGATGCTCTGGGCTGCACTGCAGGGGTGGGGTAAGGGGCAGACCCCGAAGATGCCGGGCGACACCCCGAAGTGCAGGTGTGTGTGCGCGTGTGCGTGTGCACCGGAGCCGAAGCGCCGAGAGCTTTGTTAAGTTGTACCTGCGGCTGCTGCCTGCGACGCGTCAAGTGCTTGGGGATCTGCACTCACCAGCAGGACCCTCGGGATTGAGCACGAGCAATACTGTGCAGCAGAAAGGTTGGCGGGTCCCTGCCTGGAGGCGCTGAGAGCCTCGCGATTGATGATGGTGCAGTGGATAGAAGAGTGCTGAGTTTTAGTCTGCAAGGGACGGGGCCATTTCCCCACTTTGAGGCCTCTTGCACCCTCTCTGGGCTCTTCCTCTGCCCTTGGCTTGGGCTCCCCTGAGCGAGCCCAGCGGCCACCCTCCCGCGGTGGCGCGCTCTTCGATGGCCGAGAGAACAGTGAGGTTTGAAGAAGTTCATTTGTAAAACGTATGTTAGGTTGCCAAGAAATACATGGCTGAGTCTGTTCCTGGGCGCTGTGAGGCGCCTCCCTTCTGGGATTCCTCAAGCCCCTGGGGCATCCCTTAATTCAACAGCAGAAAACTCGTTCAAACTTCTCACACAGCTTTGCCCCACTTTTCTTTCAGGGCTTGGGCACGTTATGGTTTCTTAGGAACGTACTGGAAACAGTAAGACAACTTAGAGCATTTGTCCACCAACTGAACTTTGTAAATATCGAAGCAAAAATAAACATTTGGCAGAGCTCGGCAATTAAGATCAATAGTAACTTTAGCACGATGTTTTTATAAAAGAAACTGAACATTGAAAAAAAGCCCATGAAGAGCAAAAATCAATATTTAAAATAAAGACAGGTGGTGGTTATGACCTTGTCTCTGCAGCAAAACAGTACCTCATTTTTTTTGTCCACCCTTGTGTGGTTATGAGGGTTGACAATGGCATGCAACAGATTGGGCAACTTGGGCTTTGTACATAGTCCTGTTTATTGACTGAAGAGCTTTTATTAACCTTTCCCCTAGTTCAAGCAGGGGAGGATGTTTTGAGAAGAACGGAGAAATGCTGGTTTTTCTGTTTGTCCCGGGCTCCTCTTTTGTCCCTAGACTTTCGCATTCTTCATGCTCTCTCTTTCATGGGGAAACATCTGGACTGGGGGGTGGGGGGAGCGGTGGTTTGGGACAGTCAGAAGCCTTTACAGTTAAGACTTTCGAAGAGGCTGTTGTCAGGAGCTTCTGGGTTTAAGGCTTGTTCAAGGTCATCAGAAGTGCGGACATGGGGAAGAACAACCAGCTACCCAGGCCCTCTCTTATCTGGAGACATCTCCCACAGACAGGTTCTCATAGTCAGAGGGATGACTGTCTTCCAGAGTATGTGTGCTCTTGAGAGTTGACATCTCAGCAGCTCTCATCCCCCAGGGACTGCTCCCTCTGGGCTTCTCCAACGTCAAGACCTAATCTTTCTGGGAAGAGCAGTTACTGGCCCCAGAAGCAACTTCCTCACTGAGCTCCTGCTCTCCCTCTTCTTAGACAACCAGATATATATACACTCTTTTCTCCATCAGAGGTTTACTGCACCAGGATCTCCTTGACTATTGAGCCCATTCTTCACATGCTGCATGGTAAAGCACTGTTCCACCTCCCTTTGTGCATGCAACCCATCTACTGATCCTTCAAGAATCCTAATGGTTTCAACAAGGAAGGTCATCTTGCCTTCCTTCTTTGCCTGGTAAAGCACCACTCAGGACCCTGAGAATTATGTGTTATAATTCTATGTGAATGTGTGTGTGTGCGTGTGTGTGTGTGTGTGTGTGTGTGTGTATACGTGTACTTACAAGTGTATATGTACACAAGCATGTGTTATACATTTCCCCTCATGGACTCCAGTTGCCTACTGTCTATGACTTTCCCAGAGTCCAAAGCTAGCTCCTAGTCTGTGAGATCAGCTGCTAAAGGAATGTATTGAATGGATGAGTAAGCGAATGAATGAACGAATGAAAGAACAAAGTAACCCCTCTATCAAAGCATGTTTTGGAGTCACACAGCAGCAAGTCTATCCTTAGGCTGATAGTGACATTCCGGAAAGCAGATGTTTTTATCTAGCTTTTTATTTTCACAGATAATGCCTTGGTTGTTTCTAGCATTAGTCCAAATTCCATTTTATAGGTAAGGATATGGAGACCCAGAGGAGTCAAACACCAAAGCTGGAGCCTGGAATCTGAGCCCAGCAGCCATATTCTGCTGCACCCCAGTGGAATTGCTAAATGTAGGACTGATCAGAGACAGACTGCAGCCGCTTTCATGGAGTCACTAAAGTGACAGTGGTGGAATGTGTTAGGGACATGCTAGTGATAATCTGGGATTTTACAGCAGGACTTTTCAGAG